>CM018691.1:92363056-92824167 GCA_009363875.1 Mikania micrantha | reverse complement strand
GGAAGTTCTTCAGCCCACTTTCCTTTTTTGGATCCCACTTTTTCTTAAGGTTGTTGATAATATCTTGTTGCTTGATTCTGCCTGACCATTAGCTTGGGGATGAACAGGTGTATGAGGTTATCATCTTTATGCCCAGCTTTCACAAAAGTTTGTAGACCTTTTGCCTATGAACTGAGATCCATTGTCACAAGTGATTTCTGCGGGTATCCCAAATCTAGTTAGGATATTTTCTCTTTATGAATGAGATTACTTCTTTTTCTCTAACTTGCACAAAGGCTTCAGCCCCAATCCACTTTGAGAAGTAATATGTCATAGCAAGCATAAACACCTTTCCTCCAGTGCATATGCTTTGGCATTCTCATCCCTAGCACTTGAGTGATATCAAAGTTGTAAAATATCTTGAAATATCCTTAGCTATTTCTAAGTATTTTGCCAATTTATCTCCTTTAGTCGTGTAAGAACCGTTAAATTGATTGGCTATCAGTAGGGAATCAACAAAACATGTAGGTTTCTGATGTTCATATCCCTAGCTATTTGAAGTCCTTCTACTAGGGCTTCGTATTCTGCTTCATTATTAGTTGCTTGAAACTCACAACTAATCGATTGGGGTATTATGTCCCCCTGTGGCGATTTTAGTATGATGCCTAGTCCTGTTCCTCTCACATTTGAAGATCCGTCTATGAACAAAGTCCACTCACTAGTATCTTCATCTAAGAGTTTGATTTCTATATCCACTTCTGGTTGTAGATCACTACTAAAATCAGCCACAAAGCCTGCTAATGCTTGTGACTTAATTGTTGTCCTTGGTTCATAGATCAAATCATAGGTACTGAGTTTAACTGACCATTTTGCCATCCTTCCTGATAGCTCAGGTTTTCTCAATACGGATTTGATAGGATAATTTGTTTTAATGTGTATTATATGTGTCTCAATGTAATGCCTAAGCTTGGTTGATGCCATTACCAAAGCCAAAATTAGCTTTTCTAAGTGAGAATATCTAGTCTTAGCATCTACTAGGCTCTTACTTACATAGTACACGGGATGTTACGATACCTGATGATCCTTAACTAAAACAGCACTTACAGTAGTCCCGGGATACTGCTAAGTACAATGATAGTGGTTCACCATCTTCTGGTCTCACGAGCAAAGGTGGTGAGGATAAATATTCCTTTATATCCTGAAGTGCCTTCTCATGCTGTTCATCCCATTGGAACTTCTTATTCTTTTCACGGATATCATAAATCCTTTGAATTTTTCAAAGATCTTGAGTTGAATCTGTTGAGTGTAGCTATCCTTCCTGTTAGTCTTTGTGCACTTCTTTTATGTTCTTTGGGGATTTGAGGTTTAGGATTGCTTAAATTTGTTCCGGGCTGGCCTCTATTCCCTCTTTTAGTGACCATATATCCCAAGAATTTTCCTGATCTCACCCCAAAATGACACTTAGATGGATTAAGTTTCATATTGTAATGGTCCAAAATATCGAAGGATTCCTGATGATCCCTAAGGTGATTCTCAGTTATCTTCGATTTGACCACCATATCATCAATATACACTTCCATAGTGTCCCCCCAGTTTTCTCTTTGAACATCATGTTGACAAGTCTCTGGTATGTGGCACCAGCATTCTTCAAGCCAAACGACATTGTTGTATAGCAATATATCCCTGTTGGCATCATAAAGGCTGTATCTTCTTAGTTCGAAGGTTCCATTTGAATTTGTTGAAAGCCTGCTGATGCATCCATGAAAGTTAAGATTTCATGTCCTGCTGTTGCATCTACCATGGAATCTATATGTGGTAATGGAAAGGGGTCTTTAGGACAAGCCTTGTTGAGGTCTGTGTAATCCACACAAACTCTCCACTTTCCATTCTTCTTTTGAACCACAACTACATTGGCTAGCCACTTTGGAAATTTCACTTCTCTAATCATTTTCGCTTTGAAGAGTTTATTTACTTCCTCTTGAATGATTAGATATCTTTCGGGTGCAAATTTCCTTCTTTTATGGTGGACAGGCTTAATATTCCTATCTATCCCTAACTTATGTGTAATCATATCTGAGGATATTCCTGTCGTATCCTCATGTTTACATGCGAATGTGGAAACTCTCAATTTCAGAAAAGAAATCAGTTTTTCTTCAATATCCTCAGGGATATTTGTTCCTATAAGGACCTTAACCTCAGGATCATCGGGGTTTAGAGGCACTTCCTTTACATCCTTTTCCCTATATTCCTGAGTATCCCCAAGGTCGCACTTTGATTGCTATGCTGCTGATGAAGGTCTAGTTGTTCCCTTCATTGAAGATGATTAGCACTCCTTGGCTTCTTGCTGATCACTATTGATCTTCACTACTCCCCATGGTGTTGGCAGTTTGACACACTGGTGATAGGTCAAGGGGACTGCTTTCATGTCATGTATCCAAGGTCTACCTAGTATAATATTATAACAAGATAGGGAATCTATAATACAAAACGTTGTATAGAGTTTTACCCCCTCGATGTATACCGGTAGCTTGATTTCTCCAACAGTGGCTTTAGCTTCACCACTAAATCCAACCAGGATCAGAGATTTGGTAGTTATCTCAGATTCAGGGATATTCATCCTCTTAAGTGTTTCCAATTGGATGATGTTGACTGAGCTTCCTCCATCTATGAGTATCCTGCGTACATAGTGGTTAGCACATATAATGTAATGATTAACCCATCATGGTGAGGATCCAGGATATTCTCGCGGTCTTGTTTTTCAAAAGACACCACTGTTTCAGTGGTAAGTGTTGATGTCTTTGTAGGTCTCTCTCCATTCTCCATCTTGGCTTCTTCAGCATGTTTCCTAGCTGCAGAATAAGAGGTACCAACAAAATTTCAGAACCAGCAGAAATAAAGTTGATTACCTTTGCATCCTTTGGTGGGGATGCAGCTCTTTTTGGGAATCCGTTGGAATCCTGTCTTCTTTCTTTCTTTTTTCCCCAGTAGTTCCTTAAGATGGCCTTTGCTTAGCAGATAGCTTATTTCATTCCTTAGTGCAATGCAATCATCGGTTATGTGGCCGAAGTCTTCGTGAAAGGCACACCACTTGGATTTGTCCCTTGTTGCAAACTTCTTTTCCTTCGGTGGCCACCTAGCTTTTCAACCTAGTCCTGCATAGCACACATTAATTCAGGAATATCAACATAAAAACAATAGTCAGATATCCTGGGGTATTCTTCATCACCCTCATCTTCATCCACCAAATTGATCTTATGGTTATCAGCCTTGTAGTATGGTTTAGATTGGAATGACTTGCTGGTAGGTGAATCCAAATTTCTTTTACCTTGATCATTGGGAGGTGTTGTGGCGATCCTTTTCTGGATTTCTTTATCATCCTCCAATCTAATAAACCTCAATGCACGGTTTCGAACTTCGTCCATGTTCCGGCAAGAATTCAAAACCAAGTCATCATAAAATGGTGAGTCTCTTTGTAAACCCATCTTAAATGCTTGAACAGTTGTAGTGATGTCAAGGTTAGGGATATCCAGGGATTCTCTGCCAAATTTATTGACATAACTCCTGAGGGATTCATCGGATCCCTGGGTGTAACATCTGTGCCGGAATCGTTACCGGAACAGTAATCTGTACAGTAACTCAGGTACAAACTAGGAGAAACACTTAGACGCTATTAACATTTGATGCTAAACATAAACTAGTACACGATGTTTCCGAAAATTTTGATTTAAACCTTATGGTTTGGATAGTCAGAAACACATCAGACAACGATGAACAGATACACACATGTTTGATTTTATATTATTAGGTTTAACGTATGTGAGGATAAACAGAACAAAACCATAACAGTTGTTGTTACGGAATGTTAAACCGACGAACTATTCGTATAGGTGACGATCTGTACGAATAAATCTGAGGGTTTAACAATCTGAAATGATGACTGAAAAGTAGAAAACAAAATCAGAAAGTGAAACGTACGATCGTGTTCGTACAGTTAGCGCTCTGTACGAAAACGCGCGTAAGTGACGTTTTCTGACGAAACGAAACGAAGACGATTCGAACGATAATAAATTTAAGGAATATAATATTTCCTGTTTTACAATTTTGAAACACATCAGAAATAAATAAAAAGAAACTATTTTAATTAAAATACGTCAACTTCGTGAAAGAAATAACGAAATGCGTAAAAATAATAAACTACGATAAATAATTCAATAAAATGATATTTAAAACATTTACGAGAAATAACCAACTTTCAAATATTTAAAATAAAGTCCTTTTATTTAACTTATAAAACACGCGCGTTACGATCCGGAAACGTAACGGAGACGAAAACCGAGCAACCGAAACGAGCCCGAATACCCTCGGGGTATTTAAAGCCCAAATGAGGCTTTATTTTCATTTTCTAACATCTCTCTCTCTCTCTACAAAGCCTCACCCGTCACTTTCTCTCTCTAAGAATAATCACCCTTCTAATCGCGGTATCTCACTCGTTTGTGGACGAAATCGGGCGTTCTTGGTGCCCACGCGAAGCTCTCGACTCCCTCTACACGGAAGTACAAGCGATCTGTGGATTTGTCCAGCCGTTGTCGAGGTATGAAGCTTTAAACTACACGAAAACTAGGGTTTTCTAAGCTTTCAAACGATCCACACACACACCACCGGTTCTCAGCCTAACCTGTTGAGCCCAACGACTTTGCGAACCATCTGTAGTACGATATTAACTTGGGTAAGGAGTTGGGACTACCTAGCTTGGTGGAGAAGGCGAAGAGAGGTTCAGGTTCGTGAATCAACAGCAAGGGCTGAACCTTGCTGCTGTGAAACCACATGCGAACCTATGAACGGGACATGGCCGGCGAACCCAACTGTGTTGGCCAAACCCTCAAAGGGCTGCGAACCTTCTCTCTATTGGCGAACCTTACATGCCCAGCTAAACAGCCGAACCCTTATGCTCGTACCATGGCCGAACCTTGTTGCTTTCATTGCAGGCAAACCTTAACCATGCAACCCGAACCCTTAGTCCACGAACCTAACTCCTGGCACGAACCCTGGAGCGAACCCCTAGCCGAACCATGCAAGAGCCACGAACCTTAGGGAAGCCACGAGCCATTAGGCGAACCCATAAGACCACCGGACTCAAGGGGCGACGAACCTAGTCTGTTCAAGGCATCATGGCCGAACCTATCAAGAAGGTTCGGTGCTTGAAAGCCGAACCCAATCCTTTTCTTACCAGCCAATGCAATACATGGTCTCTATACACCTAAATGGCCCAACCGCCTAAGTTTTCGGCCCATAGCCATTGTTTCGGCCCATATTGGCCCATGCGTTCTCCCTAGCCCACAACATTTGGACTAGCCAAATAAACCTATCCGACCTATGTTAATTTGTTTAGATGCAAGGGATGAATGGGCCCATTGTCGGCTCATGTGATCACTCCGGCCTATGTCAAATCTCAATTGACCCACACGTAGTTCAACCCATTTATCATTCGGCTCAACTACAATTAGTAATTCGATTATAACGACTTACTTAATTAGTGTTGAAACAAAAGTATCTGATTGATTCTTGGACTCAATGCAAAATCATGGCATCTAAGATGTTGCACCTTTCAAGGATAACTTTAATGTTAATTCCTAATAAGTTCTTACAAGGTGCAAGGAACTTAAAACATTTAAACAAAAGAAACCTAAGTCCTTGTACTTAGAATCTCTTTCTGATGAAACTAAATCAAATTTGATGTTAGACCAATAACGAAGTGTTTAAATCGGATTGGTTTAAGAGTTCTAAAGTCACTAACAAGTTAACAGGGCCGAATGATGACCGAGACTCACAAGTGTTAGCCAACCTTGGGCTAACACCTACACGCACACAATTTATCTAGAACGTATACATATAAGTACAGACCACATGAAATAAATACAGGATCGTGAACACTACAACAAGTGCAAACAAAGAGCGCGTGCATATTCTTATTTATACTTAGTCAACCACTTCAAACATCAGGTGAGTTCATTTGTCCCTTTTCAAACCATTTGTTTTAACTTGGAACTGAGAAGCATGTTATTCATTTTAAACAATCATTGAAATGTTTATTAAATGCTTTTACACTATTGATAATGCTTTTACTAATGCTTGAACTTGTAACGCTTATTTGGAAATTTAAGACTAAGGCTATAGTGTAAATAGCTAATGCTATTTACACTATACTTATTTACATTATACTTACACTTTGTGCTCAAACTAGAAACTTAGAATTAAATGCTTGATGCTTATGCCACAAACTAGAAACTTAAACTATATGCTTGAGGCTTACGCTAGGGACTTGAAGTCTAAACTTTATGCTTGACGCTTATGATACAAACTTGATACTTAAACTTTGAGCTAAATACTTATGCTATAAGCTATGTGCTTAAACTATACGTTTGAGGTTTAAATTATAAACTCTATGTTTAAACTATATACTCAATGCTAAGGCTTTGAAGCACTTACACTAAATACTAATACTTGATACATTCGTTTCAAAAACTAAAACTAAAAATGTGTATTCTAAACACTAATACTTTGTACAGTTATTTCAAAAGGTTAATATTCTACACTTTTAATTTAAGTGTTAAATTGTTTTACACTTACATTTATTGCATAAAATTAAACTTGACAACTTAAACATCGAAAGACTTTTATACTTGAAATGCTTGAAACACGTGAATGCTTGATATACTTGATGTGCTTGAAACACGTGAATACTTGATATACTCAGAATGCTTGAAACACATGAATGTGTGATATACTTGGGATGCTTAAACAAAAGACTGATTGACCGCCGCGTGTTGACCTAGGTGTCAACCCCTACTAGTCATCAGTGAAACTATGTGAATGCGTTATACTTGTATGCTTAAGCTATAGGACATCGTAAGACAGACTGTTGGCCGCCGCGTCTTGACATTGGTCAAGCCCTACTAGTTATCAGTGATCTTCGTTGTCAGAATCATGTAAGACAGACTGATTGGCCGCCGCGTCTTGACATTGGTCAAGCCCTACTAGTCATTCAGTGTTCTTGTTTGTGACAACTAGTACCTGACCGCCCGGCAAGTCCGTACGGTATGTGTACTTGCATACAGTAACTATGTGTACATACGTATTTGTAAACAGTTTTTGTATTAACAGGATTCTAAATACAAGAACAGTTGTACGTATTTTTGTGTAAACTTAAATACATTAAGTACAACGTACATTTGAAACATTAGTTGTGTTTATTAAGTGAAAACTTAATTACAGTTAACACAACAAATCATGAGAAACAACGGTGTTCAAACAATTATCAGAAACAAATCGGTTGCGATCTGATGTCCATAGATGACAGGAATCAGATGGCCGACAATTCAAAGTGAAAACAATGCGAAAACAGGATGTTTAGTTGAGTCCGACAGTGAGGAAACACAATTTAAACATAAACTGCAGTGTCGTTTCAGAATAACGAACTGACGGTGTGTTTGCGTGGGTGACGATTCACACAAACATATCTGTGAGTTTAACGTTCTGAAATGATGACTGGAAAGTAGAAAACAAAAGTCGGAAAGCAAAACCATCGTCGTGTTCGTTCGAATGACGATTCGAACGAATACGCGCGATGGTGACGCGATTCGACGAAACGAAAACGAATTACGACGCGAAACGAATTTAATTTTAATTAAATAAAATAATTAACATTTTTACAATTTTGAAACTCATCAAATTAATTAAAATAAACTTTTTATTTATTTATTATAAATAACGCGTAATTTTTCGGTTACGCGACGAAAATGCGAACCGAGCAACCGAAACGGACCCGAACACCCCGCGTGATATAAAAACCCTAAGTGAGTCTTTTATCTCATTTTTCACCCACACACCTCCTTCTCTCTCTAGAATTCCGGCTACCCTCTCCTCCACCATTGTTACACCTTCAAAACATCATAACTTCCTCATTTCTCATCCGATTTGAGTGATTCTTGCGCCCACGCGAATCCCTCGATGTCCTCTACATGAAAGTACAACGGATCTAAGCTTATCACCACTGAAAAACGAGGTATGATGCTGTGAAAAGTCCGAAAATTAGGGTTTTAACACCTTAACCCAACCACCCTAGTGAAACCCGGCTAAACCTCCACCTAGACCGACCACACAAACTTAAGTAGCTCTATCTGTTGAGCCATAAACACGTGATAAACCTACAGCATTCATGGTTTCGTGATGAAGATGACAAGGTTTCTGGGTCGTGGGCAGTCATGGCGGCCGAACCAGTGGAAACGGGCGAACCTTGCCTACCCACCGAACCCACCAGAGGGCAACGAACCCAGCATCTCAGGCGAACCAATGGTGAGACCGAACCTTCTTCACGAACCCATGCAAGGTCGGCATATTGATAGCCGAACCCTTGGCAACAAAGGCGAACCTAAACTGGTCACGAACCCACTGCCGAACCCTCGAGCATCTGAACATAGCCGAGCCTTTCCTCTCCAGCCGAACCTTGTGCGTGAAGCTCCATGACCGAACCTTCCATGGCTTCCCGAACCCTGGCAAACTATTACAGTAGACGAACTCATGTGGGCTACCGAACCCAACTAGAACGAACCTTCCAGCTAAGCAGGACCGAACCTGTTGTTTCACCCTAGCCGAACCCTGCTAACATTTCATGAACCACGAGCCTTGAGGCTGGAACTTGGTCGATCCTACCCTCCCTTTTCTTTCGGCCAAGACTAATTAGCAGCCACCACTCAGTTAAACCGTGCCAAGATGTGAAGCCCACCTAATCACTTGGCCCAATTTCGTTTGATCAAACTGTGAAGTATTCTAGGCCCAACAACAATCTTGTGCAGCCACATTTGCTCGGCCCAATTTATTGAATTATTCCACGTTTTAATTGAACCAGATTAGTATTCGGCCGCTTTCATTTGTTGTGAATCACCTGTGACAACCGGCCCAATAGGCCCAACACCCCTTAACCAGCCCAAAACTTAATCGAAAGCCACAAAGCCTAAATTCACAACTCATTCGGCCCGTGTTGGCCCAATTGGCCCATGGTCTAATATTCGGCCCATAGACTTTGATCCGGCCCACGTTAAGTGTTGGTCCACTTGATTCAAGAGACAAATTAACACATGAGTTTCCATTGTTAAGGATAACAAGTATGGGGTTGGTTAACAAGGACTACAAAAATAATGGACTTTGGATTTAATACATTTCACAAAACCATACCATATTCAAGTCCACAAGAACAACATATGGGACTTTAAATTGACAAAACAAGACGTTATACTTAGAAAATGATAAGGGGTGTCAAGTGTACACATTATGACAAGTCCCACATTAAGTTAGGAATAAAACAATTAACAAGACGTAATAGGTTCATCATCAATTTGTTAGAGACTAGTATAATCTACAATCATCGGATCAATGCCGGGTCAGGACTATGAGTCACAAGTGTTAGCCAACGATAGGGCTAACACATACCCGCACTTATATTATTAAAGTTTACACTTATAAGAAACAATCATATGAAATCAATACAGGAACGTGAACACAACTACAAGAACAATCAAAGAGCGCGTGTATTCATTCTTTTAAGCTAAGTCAACCCCACTACTACAAGGTGAGTTCATATGCCCCTTTTACTTTAATCTTAACTGATTTTAACTCTCGGGGCTGAGAAACATGTTTACTTTTATTTATTTAAAAGTTTTACTTAACATGTTAATTATACTCTGATTAAATGATATTAAATGGTTTATTATCATCTATCATTGTATGCATGCTTGTATGATTATGAGATAACAGGGAAACTCAGATGATTATGATTATGTAATTTCTTAATCATCAACACATTAGAATAACATAGTTATAAGATTATATCTTATACCACTTAGTTATTTCCACATGAGCAATCATTTAGACAGATTACACATAAACAGACAACGAGAACAATCCCACATTGATGCTTTGGGATCACATGTATTACAGTAAATGATGATCATGATAACGTAACTTCATGGGATTCTTATCATTTACACATAATTAACACGATGTAATAAGACAAGTTCTTATTCGACTTTGTTAATCACACGAGAACAATCCCACATTGAGGCTTTGGGATCACATGGATTTCAGTAAATGATGATCATGATAACGTAACTTCATGGGATTCTTATCATTTACACATAATTAACATGATGTAATAAGACAAGTTCTTATTCGACTTTGTTAATCATACGAGAACAATCCCACATTGAGGCTTTGGGATCAAATGGATTACAGTAAATGATGATCATGATAACGTAATTTCATGGGATTCTTATCATTTACACATAATTAACATAATGTAATAAGACAAGTTCTTATTCAACTTTGTTAATTACATGAGGGCAATCCCACATGGAGACTTTGGGATCACATGGCGGAATAGAGGTGAATGGAATGCATTGTGATCTGATTACGTGAGGATTACAATGGATTTCATTTGGGCTCTATATGTTGCATTGAGATTACATTACACATAGTTAACTAACACTTTTAATATTTAAAAGTGAACAACAGTTAACCCCACACCTATAGAATAATACAAGGAACAGATTGAAAATCTAATATCCTTAACACTTATATTGATTATCAAAACTTCGGTTTGATAACTACAATGCTATCATTATATTATTCTATACATGAGAACATAGGTGATCAAAGATGAGATAAACATGAGAATTGAGAATGGGAATCAATAGTTGTATTGCAAGTAGTGTGGAGTTCTAGTGGTGATGTGGTGGGATGTTGGCTAGGGCTTAGTTCCCTTACATATGCCCTATATATAAGCATCACTACTAGGATGATATAATGCTTGTAAATATAACTATTGAGAAGCCATTGGGTGAACAAGTGAAACAGACAAACATACAAGTAACATATTATCATCGTGAATGTGCATGTGAATGAATCAAGGTTTTACATTAACTTACTTATGAACTCACCAACCTAGTGTTGACTTTGTTTTAAATACATGTTTCTCAGGTGACGAACAGGTGTAGACATATACATGCAAGGATTAAGCTAGTGGACTTTTAGAAGACCTAGCTTTATTTTGTGTTGCATGCTTTTGGTGCCTAAACAACGAATCATCTTTTGTATATCTTGTACATATACAAGATATAGTTACATTGATTCTTTTGGTAGATTTACTTGATTAAATTATGAACGATACGGTGTAATTTAATCTTGTAATTCTATATCATGGATGTGTTAGCATTTCTCATTTATTTATCATGTGCTATATAACAATCTGATCATTTGATTATCACTCAAAGATATTGCGCCCCGGGAACCTTCCGCCCGACGAGAAAGCCCGATCCGTTTCCGCCGGCCCGGGGTGTGACAGATTGGTATCAGAGCCATGGTTATAGAAAAATATAGGTCATATTACTTAAACAGTTTGGCCTAGACTATAACCTAGGGACCCTCATGTAGAGATCATATGATATAGGATTTTATTTGTATATGTCTTCTGCTTCTGATCACTGCACTAACCGATTTATTCTCGGTTATGATCAGAATGCCGCCGAGAAGACAACCACCTCTGCTACCCCTGACTCAAGGTTCAGCTCCGCACTCATCTACACCGACACCGCCAGACTCTCCTCCACATCTACAACCACCTCCTCCTCCGCCACCACCGGCTTTTCAGTTGGATCCTGCTACTGTGGCCTTGGCCACTCTTCTGACTAGCCAGCTGAGGGATGTAATCCCAGAGATGATGAACCGGATTAACAGTAACAACAGTAACAATGCTGCCAACTCAACTGGAGAAGGCAGTGGCAACACCCGGCAGAATCAGGATTACGCCTACAAGAACTTTGTAGGTTGCAAGCCACCCAGTTTTAGTGGCAGTGAGGGTGCTGTTGGATTGATCCAGTGGATCGAGAAGATGGAAACCACCCTTGACATCAGTGGCTGTCCTGAACAGAACAGAGTCAAGTATGCTGATGGTTCATTTCATAAGCGAGCGTTAACTTGGTGGAACGCTCAGGTTGCGATCAGAGGTCGAGATGAGGCCCAGGCAATGCCTTGGGATGACTTTAAAGCTATGCTGAGGGCAGAGTTTTGCCCAAGAAACAAACTGAAAAAGGTTGAAACTGAGCTGCTCAACCTGGAGATGATTGGTGGTGGACATCTGGCTTACACCACCAGATTTCATGAGCTTGCCACTTTGGCACCTGATGTGGTGCCGACACTAGAAAAGAGAATAGAGCGGTACATCGGTGGATTACCGCCCAGCATTCGGGGGCATGTGATTTCTGCCCACCCCACTACCATGGAGTTAGCTGTCACTCTGTCAGCATCTCTAACAGACATGATGGTTACCACTGGAGCATTCAAGAAGGAGGCTGACTCAGCCAAGGCTGGAACTTCCAAGAAGTCGGACAAACGTCCGGCTAAGAGACAAAAGGTGGCCAGAAACTTTGCTGCCACTACTCAAGCTCCAATACGCAACCAGCCACAACCATTGGAGATCAGGAAGCCATACACCGGCACTGCACCTCTGTGCAACTCATGCCAGTTTCATCATCCACCAAATGTCCCGTGCAGACACTGCACCAACTGTGGGAGATTTGGTCATACAGCAAATTACTGCAGGAGTCCGAGGACTCAGAACAGAAACAACAATGCAGCTACTGCTGCTGCTGCTGCAGATCCTAGGTCTTGCTACAACTATGGCGAACCAGGACATTTCTCTCGGGATTGTCCCAAGAGGAACCAACAAGGGGCTCAAGCACCACGAGGAAGAGCCTTTCAGATAGGAGCTGCTGCCGCTCGACAGGACCCGAATGTTATTACGGGTACATTTCTCTTATCTGACTTCTATGCATCCATATTATTTGACACTGGTGCGGATCAGAGTTTTATCTCGTCCGATTTTGCATGCCATCTTGATTATGTTAAGGAATTGTTAGACTCCCCTTACACTATTGAGATAGCTAACGGCAAACAGATTACAATAGACACAATATTTAGGAATTGCCCACTAACACTTGGCGATCATACATTTTCCATCGATTTAATACCGATGGAGCTGGGCAGTTTCGACATCATTATCGGGATGGATTGGCTATCTCTTAACCGAGTTGAGTTCATCTGTTCCGATAAACTACTACGCATTCCTGTGGATAACAATGAGGTCTTGGAGATTCGTGGAGACCAAGCGAAACGCAGTGTCAAGATAATATCGTGCATGAAGGCTCGCAAGTACTTACGAAAACAATGCGTTGCATTTCTAGCTCACGTGATTCAAAAAGACAAAAAGGCGATCAAGATTCAAGATGTACCAGTTGTGAGAGACTTTGCAGATGTGTTTCCAGATGATTTACCGGGACTGCCACCTGAGCGATCGGTGCAGTTCCGAATCGATTTGATTCCGGGAGCAACTCCTGTAGCTAAGTCTCCTTATAGACTTGCTCCATCAGAGATGCAGGAGCGGTCTAATCAGTTACAAGAGTTACTCGATAAAGGATTCATCCGACCGAGCTTTTCCCCTTGGGGAGCTCCGGTTCTTTTTGTTAAAAAGAAAGACGGATCCTTCAGGATGTGCATTGATTATCGAGAACTCAAGAAACTCACCATCAAGAATCGGTACCCGTTACCGAGGATTGATGATTTGTTTGATCAGTTACAGGGAGCACAGTACTTTTCAAAGATAGACCTGAGATCAGGCTATCATCAGCTCCGGATTCAAGAAGAAGACATACCAAAGACGGCCTTTCGTACCCGATATGGCCATTACGAATTCATGGTGATGCCATTCGGATTGACGAACGCACCGGCTGTGTTCATGGATTTGATGAACCGGGTGTGCAAGCCGTATCTAGATCAGTTTGTTATCGTCTTCATTGATGATATACTGATTTATTCAAAGAACAAGAAAGAACATGAGCAACACCTCAAGACAGTTTTGGAGCTTCTGAAAGAAGAACGACTTTATGCCAAATTCTCCAAGTGTGAATTTTGGTTAAGTGAAGTCCAGTTCTTGGGTCACGTGATTAACAGTGATGGTATTCATGTGGATCCTGCCAAGATAGAAGCAATCAAGAACTGGGACGTGCCTACAACACCGACGGAGATCAGATCATTCTTGGGATTGGCAGGTTATTACAGGAGATTCATTTCGAATTTTTCTAAGATAGCCTTGCCTCTCACCAAGCTCACACAGAAGTCTGAACCTTTTGTGTGGACTCAGAAACAAGAAGAGGCATTCCTGACACTGAAACAAAGATTGTGCAATGCTCCAATCTTAACACTCCCAGAAGGCAATGATGACTTTGTAGTTTATTGTGATGCTTCCCATCAAGGACTCGGATGTGTTTTGATGCAACGAGACAAAGTCATTGCGTATGCCTCACGACAACTGAAGATACATGAGAAGAATTACACGACACACGATCTTGAGTTGGGAGCTGTTGTTTTTGCACTAAAGATTTGGAGACACTACCTGTATGGTACCAAATGCACTATCTTCACAGATCACAAAAGTTTACAGCACATATTTGATCAGAAGGAGCTTAACATGAGACAGAGACGTTGGGTTGAGCTCCTGAACGATTACGATTGTGTGATCAAATACCATCCGGGCAAAGCAAATGTTGTTGCAGATGCTTTGAGCCGGAAGGAAAGAGTCAAAGCTTTACGCGTTCGTGCTATAGGAATGACTGTGCAAACAAGTTTGAGAGATCACATTTTACAAGCACAACAGGAAGCAGTGGCAAGAAACAACCTGAAACGCGAGCTCGATTGTGGAGCCGAGAAACACTTCAAGACAAAAGAAGATGGAGTTATCTATTATCTGGATCGTGTTTGGATTCCAGCAGTAGATGAACTTCGAACACTCATTTTTGACGAGGCACACAAAACACATTATTCAGTTCATCCTGGTGCCGATAAGATGTACCAAGATCTTAGGTCGTTTTATTGGTGGCCGGGCATGAAGAAAGACATTGCCACTTATGTTGGCAAATGCCTCACATGTGCAAAGGTCAAAGCTGAACACCAGAAACCTTCGGGTTTGTTGGAACAACCAGAGATACCACAATGGAAGTGGGAACAAATAGCTATGGATTTCATTACCAAGCTACCCCGCACTTCCAGCGGATATGATTCTATTTGGGTCATCATTGATCGATTGACCAAGTCCGCACATTTCTTACCGATCAGAGAAACGTACAAGATGGAGAAGTTAGCAAGACTATACATTGATGAAATAGTAGTGAGACACGGTGTGCCATTATCTATTATTTCAGACCGGGACAGTCGATTTACTTCGCGGTTCTGGCAATCATTGCAACAATCCTTAGGGACAAGTGTTAACTTGAGCACTGCTTATCATCCACAAACGGATGGGCAAAGCGAGCGCACCATTCAAACCCTAGAGGATATGTTGAGAACATGCGTCCTAGACTTCGGTGGAAGTTGGGACACACACTTACCTCTTATTGAGTTCTCCTACAACAATAGCTACCACAGCAGCATTGGTTGTGCTCCTTTTGAAGCACTCTATGGTAGAAAATGTCGGTCTCCAATTTGTTGGACCGAAGTGGGAGACAATAGAATAACTGGGCCTGAACTTATTCAGGAAACTACTGATAAGATTGCCCAGATACAACAACGATTACAAGCAACACGTAGCCGCCAAAAGAGTTACGCAGACAAACGGCGCAAGCCTTTGGAATTCGATGTGGGTGACCGAGTCATGTTGAAAGTGTCCCCATGGAAAGGCGTAGTTCGTTTTGGGGCTAAATGCAAACTAGCACCTAGGTATGTCGGACCGTTTGAGATTACTCAACGCATAGGTCCTGTGGCATACAGACTCAGACTCCCTGATGAACTCAGTGGAGTACACGATGTGTTTCATGTATCAAATCTCAAAAGGTGCTTAGCAGACGAGTCATTGATCATACCATTGGAAGAAATACAAGTTGATGAGCAACTACACTTCATTGAAGAACCTGTAGAGATTATGGAACGTGAAGTTAAGAAACTGAAGCGTAGCCGTATCCCTATTGTAAAGGTTCGATGGAACTCCAAGCGTGGACCAGAATTTACTTGGGAGCGCGAGGACAACATGAAAGTCAAGTATCCCCACCTGTTCGAGAAGTAAAGACCGATCTTTATGCTTAAATTTCGGGACGAAATTTCTTTAACAAGGGGAGACTGTGACAACTAGTACCTGACCGCCCGGCAAGTCCGTACAGTATGTGTACTTGCATACAGTAACTATGTGTACATACGTATTTGTAAACAGTTTTTGTATTAACAGGATTCTAAATACAAGAACAGTTGTACGTATTTTTGTGTAAACTTAAATACATTAAGTACAACGTACATTTGAAACATTAGTTGTGTTTATTAAGTGAAAACTTAATTACAGTTAACACAACAAATCATGAGAAACAACGGTGTTCAAACAATTATCAGAAACAAATCGGTTGCGATCTGATGTCCATAGATGACAGGAATCAGATGGCCGACAATTCAAAGTGAAAACAATGCGAAAACAGGATGTTTAGTTGAGTCCGACAGTGAGGAAACACAATTTAAACATAAACTGCAGTGTCGTTTCAGAATAACGAACTGACAGTGTGTTTGCGTGGGTGACGATTCACACAAACATATCTGTGAGTTTAACGTTCTGAAATGATGACTGGAAAGTAGAAAACAAAAGTCGGAAAGCAAAACCATCGTCGTGTTCGTTCGAATGACGATTCGAACGAATACGCGCGATGGTGACGCGATTCGACGAAACGAAAACGAATTACGACGCGAAACGAATTTAATTTTAATTAAATAAAATAATTTACATTTTTACAATTTTGAAACTCATCAAATTAATTAAAATAAACTTTTTATTTATTTATTATAAATAACGCGTAATTTTTCGGTTACGCGACGAAAATGCGAACCGAACAACCGAAACGGACCCGAACACCCCACGTGATATAAAAACCCTAAGTGAGTCTTTTATCTCATTTTTCACCCACACACCTCCTTCTCTCTCTAGAATTCCGGCTACCCTCTCCTCCACCATTGTTACACCTTCAAAACATCATAACTTCCTCATTTCTCATCCGATTTGAGTGATTCTTGCGCCCACGCGAAGCCCTCGATGTCCTCTACATGAAAGTACAATGGATCTAAGCTTATCACCACTGAAAAACGAGGTATGATGCTGTGAAAAGTCCGAAAATTAGGGTTTTAACACCTTAACCCAACCACCCTAGTGAAACCCGGCTAAACCTCCACCTAGACCGACCACACAAACTTAAGTAGCTCTATCTGATGAGCCATAAACACGTGATAAACCTACAGCATTCATGGTTTCGTGATGAAGATGACAAGGTTTCTGGGTCGTGGGCAGTCATGGCGGCCAAACCAGTGGAAACGGGCGAACCTTGCCTACCCACCGAACCCACCAGAGGGCAACGAACCCAGCATCTCAGGCGAACCAATGGTGAGACCGAACCTTCTTCACGAACCCATGCAAGGTCGGCATATTGATAGCCGAACCCTTGGCAACAGAGGCGAACCTAAACTGGTCACGAACCCACTGCCGAACCCTCGAGCATCTGAACATAGCCGAGCCTTTCCTCTCCAGCCGAACCTTGTGCGTGAAGCTCCATGACCGAACCTTCCATGGCTTCCCGAACCCTGGCAAACTATTACAGTAGACGAACTCATGTGGGCTACCGAACCTAACTAGAACGAACCTTCCAGCTAAGCAGGACCGAACCTGTTGTTTCACCCTAGCCGAACCCTGCTAACATTTCATGAACCACGAGCCTTGAGGCTGGAACTTGGTCGATCCTACCCTCCCTTTTCTTTCGGCCAAGACTAATTAGCAGCCACCACTCAGCCAAACCGTGCCAAGATGTGAAGCCCACCTAATCACTTGGCCCAATTTCGTTTGATCAAACTGTGAAGTATTCTAGGCCCAACAACAATCTTGTGCAGCCACATTTGCTCGGCCCAATTTATTGAATTATTCCACGTTTTAATTGAACCAGATTAGTATTCGGCCACTTTCATTTGTTGTGAATCACCTGTGACAACCGGCCCAATAGGCCCAACACCCCTTAACCATTCCAAAACTTAATCGAAAGCCACAAAGCCCAAATTCACAACTCATTCGGCCCGTGTTGGCCCAATTGGCCCATGGTCTAATATTCGGCCCATAGACTTTGATCCGGCCCACGTTAAGTGTTGGTCCACTTGATTCAAGAGACAAATTAACACATGAGTTTCCATTGTTAAGGATAACAAGTATGGGGTTGTTTAACAAGGACTACAAAAATAATGGACTTTGGATTTAATACATTTCACAAAACCATACCATATTCAAGTCCACAAGAACAACATATGGGACTTTAAATTGACAAAACAAGACGTTATACTTAGAAAATGATAAGGGGTGTCAAGTGTACACATTATGACAAGTCCCACATTAAGTTAGGAATAAAACAATTAACAAGACGTAATAGGTTCATCATCAATTTGTTAGAGACTAGTATAATCTACAATCATCGGATCAATGCCGGGTCAAGACTATGAGTCACAAGTGTTAGCCAACGATAGGGCTAACACATACCCGCACTTATATTATTAAAGTTTACACTTATAAGAAACAATCATATGAAATCAATACAGGAACGTGAACACAACTACAAGAACAATCAAAGAGCGCGTGTATTCATTCTTTTAAGCTAAGTCAACCCCACTACTACAAGGTGAGTTCATATGCCCCTTTTACTTTAATCTTAACTGATTTTAACTCTCGGGGCTGAGAAACATGTTTACTTTTATTTATTTAAAAGTTTTACTTAACATGTTAATTATACTCTGATTAAATGATATTAAATGGTTTATTATCATCTAACACTTTTAATATTTAAAAGTGAACAACAGTTAACCCCACAACTATAGAATAATACAAGGAACAGATTGAAAATCTAATATCCTTAACACTTATATTGATTATCAAAACTTCGGTTTGATAACTACAATGCTATCATTATATTATTCTATACATGAGAACATAGGTGATCAAAGATGAGATAAACATGGGAATTGAGAATGGGAATCAATAGTTGTATTGCAAGTAGTGTGGAGTTCTAGTGGTGATGTGGTGGGATGTTGGCTAGGGCTTAGTTCCCTTACATATGCCCTATATATAAGCATCACTACTAGGATGATATAATGCTTGTAAATATAACTATTGAGAAGCCATTGGGTGAACAAGTGAAACAGACAAACATACAAGTAACATATTATCATCGTGAATGTGCATGTGAATGAATCAAGGTTTTACATTAACTTACTTATGAACTCACCAACCTAGTGTTGACTTTGTTTTAAATACATGTTTCTCAGGTGACGAACAGGTGTAGACATATACATGCAAGGATTAAGCTAGTGGACTTTTAGAAGACCTAGCTTTATTTTGTGTTGCATGCTTTTGGTGCCTAAACAACGAATCATCTTTTGTATATCTTGTACATATACAAGATATAGTTACATTGATTCTTTTGGTAGATTTACTTGATTAAATTATGAACGATACGGTGTAATTTAATCTTGTAATTCTATATCATGGATGTGTTAGCATTTCTCATTTATTTATCATGTGCTATATAACAATCTGATCATTTGATTATCACTCAAAGATATCGCGCCCCGGGAACCTTCCGCCCGACGGGAAAGCCCGATCCGTTTCCGCCGGCCCGGGGTGTGACATTGTTGATTCATCCATGGTTATGACAAGTGACTAGAATGATTTGGATTCTTCTAGTTGACTTTGTGTCAGCTTGAAGGTTTCTCTATCATAACACGTCACGAGTCATATTCAGGGTCATTATGGATGGATGCTAAATTCTCTAGGGTGTTCAGTTGTCCATAATGGTGCCTCTCAAGCTCGATGCTTATATGTCATGAAATAAATAGGGTGGAGTGAAACGCTTAATTATCATTAACAACAATATGCTAAGCAGCCCGGTATGTGGTGGGACGGTGGTTGGGGCTTGTCCCCTACATATGCCCTATATATTAGCATATTTGGTTGGATAGCATAGGTGGTTGTTAGTGAGGTTAAGGTTGTCATTTCAGAGAAATCAAAGTAAACATTTTCAGGGTAATCAAAAGCTAAGAATCATATGTAATGGAATCAAGGTAGTGGAATGAAATGCTTAATTATCATTAACAACAATATGTTAAGCAGCCCGGTATGTGGTGGGACGGTGGCTGGGGCTTGTCCCCTACATATGCCCTATATATAAGCATACTCGGTTGGATAACATAGGTGGTTGTTAGTGAGGTTAAGGTTGTCATTCAGGGAATCAAGGTAAACAATTACAGGGTAAACGAATTCAATGAATCGAATGTTACGGAATCGAAGATGTAGGATGAAACGCTTAATTATCATCAGGAACAATATATCATGTGGTTTGGTATGTCATGGGACGGTGGCTGGGGCTTGTCCCCTACATATGCCCTATATATAAGCATACTGAAACAGATGGTATAGGTGGTTAATGGTGAGGTTAAGGTTGTCATTCAAAGGATTTTTCAAACTATTTTTACATAAACTACATGAACTCACCAACCATTGTGTTGACATTGTTTTCTTACATGCTTTCTCAGGTGATGCACATGATTAAGTTAAGATTCAGGATTGCATATTAGGATGCCCAGATATAGATCCTAGTTGACTTTTCAAGAAGCACAACTTTTGAGATCAATGCGAATCTCTGTTGATATCTTGAATAGATACAAGATAGATATATTTGATTCTTTTGGATATGTTTACTTAGTTAAATTACTAAACATTGACATTTGTAATTTAACTTTGTAATCCTAGTTAATGTTTCATCGTGCTTAATTATTCTTAACATTGATGCTATGTAAACAATCTGATCATCACGATTATCATTCACGATATCGCGCCTCGAGAACCTTTCGCCTGACGGGGACTTCGATCCAACCCCGCCGGCTCGGGGTGTGACAGATTGGTATCAGAGCTCAAGGTTATAGAGAATAATAGGTCATTTACTTAAACGGTTTGGCCTAGACTATAACTTAGGGACCCTCATGTAGAGAACATAGGATCTAAGTTTGCATTGTGTCTTCTACATCCGATCACTGCACTAACCAATATCTTTTGGTTATGATCAGAATGCCACCTAGAAGACAACCAACCCTGGTACCTACACCACAGACTTCTGCACCTCACTCATCGACACCATCACCACCAGATTCACCACCGTCGCCTCCTCCTCCTCCACTAGACCCTCCTCCGAACCCGACTGCAACTATAGTTTTGGATCCTGCTACTGTTGCCTTGGCAACATTACTAAGTAGCCAACTGACTAATCAGATGAAGGATATCATCCCGGAGATGATCAACAGGATTCAAGGCTACGGTAACAACTCTGGGCATACTGCGGGGGAAACTAGTGGAAACACCAGCACTACTCCAGACTGTTCCTACAAGTCATTCGTAGGATGCAAACCGCCAAGCTTTAGCGGCGTTGAAGGAGCTGTTGGACTGATCCAATGGCTAGAAAAGATGGAGGCTACACTGGACATAAGTGGTTGTCCAGAACGACATAAGGTTCGCTATGCTGCTGGATCTTTCAGTAAGCGTGCCCTAACCTGGTGGAACTCTCAGATACACGCTCGAGGTAGAGAGGAAGCACTATCTATGCCTTGGGCAGAATTTAAGATTCTTCTGAGGAATGAATTCTGTCCTAAACACGAACTACAAAAGCTGGAAGTTGAAATCTCAAATCATGTGATGAAAGGAGTTGATCACATGACATTCACTACCCGCTATCATGAATTGGTAGCCTTGGTGCCTGAGATGGTGCAAACTCTGGAAAAGCGAATTGACCGATATGTAGGAGGACTGCCATCCTGCATTCAGGGCATTGTACTTGCTAAAACCCTGCTACCTTAGAATCCTCCATTTCTCTATCCGCTAAACTTACTGACGTAATGGTGAAGTCAGGAGAGTTGAAAGACGACTCGGGAAAGGCTAAAGAGGAACAACCGAAGAAAAAGCAAAAAGGGCATCCAACAATAAGCGATGCCCACACCACTCAATCAAGTTGCTGCAGTATCTGCTAAAGCTGCACGCAAACCTTACACTGGTGTACATCCTCAATGTGCACAATGCCAGTTTCATCATGCTGTCACAATGCCATGTAGGCAGTGTACCAACTGTGACCGAAAAGGCCATCTGGTTCAACATTGTCGAACTCCACCGACACCAACCGTAAACAATACGGCTACGGCAATGCCACCACCACAAAACCCTGGCAACTACAACAACAACAATCGGGGATACTATAACTGTGGAGAACTAGGTCATTTCTCCAGGGACAGCCTGAAGAGAGCGCAACAAGGAGCTCAAGAGCCTCGTGGGAGAGCATTTATGCTTGGAGCCGCTGCAGCACGCCAAGACCCAGAGATGGGTACTGGTATGTAGTATCTTCTTACTCATAAGACTTTATTTCATTTTGATACTAGTATGAATAAGAAATTTATCTTGTTCCTATTAGTATAACCACATAAGTATTCCATGGAACTTAGGAATTCTTTTATTGCGCGAGACACAATGAAAGAATTCTTGGTTACTACACATAACATACGTAGGAAACCATAGCTAACGCTCAGATTGTGTAACCACTACAAATAAAATGCCATTTAGTGGCACACGTTTTTAATGGCATTTAACTTTTGAGCCACTAGTATAAGTTTTAGTGGCACTTTGTGTGAGCCACATTTGCTTGACTCATACTTATAGTGACACTTATCCGTTATGCCTTTAAAGTATAACTTTAGTGGCACTTTAAGTATGCCACACTTAATCAATATATATTTTTTGGCTTTTTAGTTTATGCCACTAAATCAATATAGCATTTTTAATTAAAATTTTATCAATTTCTTTAAAGAATTCAAACAAAATTTCAATAATTTTTTAAAGTTACCTCCTAAAAATTGTATTCCCTCTCAATCCAAGTTTTTACCCTAAACTTCCCCCTCAATCCTTTCTCATCTCAATCGATCTTCAAAGAAGAAGAAGACATCATTCTGTTGATTGTATCATCAAATTATGGGTTGAAATCTAAGAACCATAATCAAGTAATCAATCACAAACACAAATTAAACATAAAATCAAGAACACTTACTTGTGGGAATTGAAACTTCATATGAAGATAATGATGTCATGATTGATTCCCGTTATGATACAATGATATTGATGGAAAGATTTTGGGAGAATAATTATGTTGTTCTTGAGAGAATTAAGAGATGGAATTCTAAAATACGTTATGTTCTCAACTTCATATAATTCTCATATATATACATATCTCACATATTAAAGGTATCTAAGGTAATCATAATTGCCCCTCAACTTATCACTATTTACAATTACTTCCATCAAGTAAATGTAAGGGCTACTTATGTCATATTGGTATACTTAATTCATATTTATAAAATGGTCATAAGGCCACAATTATGTGAATAATTTCCAACATTCTCCCACTTGGCTGAGTGACCAATCATGATGAGTACTCATAAGTTTGGCCAAAATAGTACCCATATAATTTAATGTCAAAGTCTTAGCAAAATGATACAGTCATTCGTGTCATTTTCAACACAAAGACCCCATCAATTATACCAAAACATCAACATAAAAAACTTAAATATAAAACCAAAATGACTGAAATAAACCCTTAATGTACAATATTGATTTGTACAAATTTGTCTATATTTCATAAGGTGCATGAGTATTATTATATATAGACAAATATTTTATAGACAAATTATGAGCATAGTCACATGCATATATTATGGTACCAAATTAAGTGACAATTTAAATTACATTAATGAGGTTTAAGGTAAGTAGCATTTCACACATTCACATTAATGACATGTTCTTAGAATGCTATGTGTGTCAGCCCTTTCATAAGAGGGTTTACAAGCATTTTAGATGTAATAATATACTCAATACAAAGATGTTGTCTTTCACTTTTTCTCGCACAAAAGATAATTGCGTCGATATGAACTTTAATATACTTGAAATAAAGTTTGTAATTTGAGTCAGTTAAGTAATCTTTAGTAGCATTATTTGGTTGATAACATAATACCATGCTATAAATTATCTTTTAAGTTTTGTTTATGACTCCCCAAAATATACGGTCTTTAGCTAACATGAAATAACATTCCCATGTTGATTTCTTATTATCTTTACACTTCATAAAGACTAAATTAGAATAACTTACTACTTGTAAGCTTTCATTAACGAGCATACATAAACACTCCCACTCATCTTAAGATATGTATATTTAATAGTCTAATGCTCATGTTAAATATTCAAGTATAAGAAATCAAGTTAAAGATATTAAATAGGAATCTCACTTCATGAAACTATTGAGAACACCAAACAATAGGTTGGTAATAAGTCTCGTTAAATTGATTACTTTCCGTTGGTACTCATAATCAATATGACTTAGAATAAAAATAATAATAGATAAACTTATTTATTACCATTAAAATAAGTTATTAATAACTCTTTATTATATTGATAACTTTCCGTTGGTACTTGTTATCAATAATACTTAAAATATTGATGAAAAAAAGAACTCATAATTATGACATGTAACCACTCACAATGTTAGTAATAAGTCATTAATATATTGATAATTTTCCGTTGGTACTTGTTATCAATAATACTTAGAATGAACATTGGTAACGTTAAGCATTTATATTTATTACATGTCATCATTTACGATGTTGGTAATAAGTCTTTGATATATAAAAATAAAGTATATCAAAAACACCAAAATAACACACTAAATTAAGGTTCTGCTTGAACATTGGCTTCGCGTTGGCTATGACCACCATTCAAGTGTTATGAACATAAATTTAGCATATATTAAGGCACATAAAAAAATATCACCTTTGGACAGAAATGAAATTTCATGCAGTTTAGCCTGTACTTCATCATGTGTACCATACAAATACCTAGCCTTTGTGTTCATTATTTAATAACACATATAATCACATAAAATGGTCACATTAAAACTTAATGTCTAATCAAATGATCATATCACTTTGGTTCAATCATTTAACCTTTCATTAAGTTTACCATTTATGTATTCTATGTCAAAATTCATTATAAGACATAGAGATGTAAAACTAATTCACTTGCATGATTATTGAATTTCAATAAATTCCCAAATATGTATTTAATCAAATTAAGGCAAATAGAATCATTTATCATATATTTAAATTTCGACAAAATTTGTCATGCAAATGTATTAAGTTAAGATGTTTGCCACTAACATTTCGACAAAATTTCTCATTAAATCCTTCTTCCTTATGGCATCATTCAATTAAGTTCTTCTGAATGAAATTAATGTCATATACACATCCGAATGTATTGAAGCAAATTATTGGAAAATAATTTAATTGCTTCGGATGAATAATAAAGTAAAAACAGATTTTGATTCTTTCGATTTGAATTATGAACAGTGTTATCCAATTAACTTAAACTTAATTCATTTTCATATAATTTATTGATTGGATTAATAAAACAAAATTTAATTGAATTATTGCCTCAAAAACATGTTCGATAATCCAAATATATTCCTTCAGTGTTGCATTTAGAATGCTTTGTATTGATTTAAATTAAAGCCATTTGCAATATGCATTGATTGGACTAATTCAAAAAGATCTGACGATTAATCGTTTGGTGCAAATCATAATTGATATTATATTCAATTATCATTTGCAATAAGAAAAATCATCAAGTTACTCAAAACTTCAAACGCTAAAAATTAACAACCAATGTTCTGTTATGTTTTATCGAATTCCAAATTACGTAATCATCATAACAGTGACATTTCAATTCACACAATCATAAATTGAATTTAGTTTCAAAATGTTTTTTTTTCTCGATTAACATGATGTAGTCAAAGTTTCATGAATTCACCGTCCAATGAAAACTAAATGGAATATTCAATTAATCGATCCTACTGAATCATTATCCATTCAATCATTTAATTACATTTACGTGTGAGAGGCCCCGAGCCCCCTCGGTTGGCAAACATCATATCCATAGTCCTTAAACCATATTTACAATATCATAGCAGCGGAATTTAAGGTGATTACATACATAAAGTACACATATTAAACACACATTAAAACTTAACCACTCTTCTAACAGTCATATAATACAGCCAGTCTATGCCAGGGGTAGTCTTCAACATATGCCATGAGCTTTCCTGGTCTCCTTTCACAAACTATTCAACCTGATATGCATGTAAAACAAGTCAGCTTTATGCTGGTGAGTTCTAAGTTCATTTCTTAGAAAAATCCTTATTCATTCATGACGTCATATGTCATAATTCAAATACATAGCACACATGTTCTCATATCATGATTACATTACATACATAGCATCATAACATAATTCCATAACATACATATCATCATAACATAATTCATACAGTGAAGGAACTTCACCGTCAACTGCTGACCCTGAGGTCAAACAGGCTTGTGCAGCACAAAGCTCTTAGACTATCAACTCGCAGCTGATAACTCATACATGTATAAGATTTCTTTAACACTATCAACGCGCGGCTGATAACTCAAGCATGCCTAAGATTTCTTTAACTGAACTGGCGACACACAGTCGGCAGGCCTATGTTTCCACAGGACTCTTTAACCATCAACCGAAATTGACGGCTCATACCGGTATAAGACTTCTTTACATATATCATTCATACATAATATGGTTTAAATCATTTAAACCATCATCATCATAAACGGCTCCTTTCACCGTAGTGTTCAAGTTTTGCCCAACCGCAGCCAGCAAAACCTCATTTCTTACTCAACCTCGGTTGAGTCCTTTAAAATCATTTCTTTCTCAAACGCAGTTGAGACTTTAAAACATTCATTATATTTCAGCTGAGATTCTTAAAATCATTTACTTCTCAATCATCATTGAGACTTAACATATTCATTACATCTCATCTGAAATTCTTAAAATCATTTATTTCTCAATCATAGTTGAGACTTAAAACATTCTTTATCTGAAAACATACTTACCTGACCATAATCAGGTTAAAATCACTTTCATACAATAACTTTATACATACATACAATCATTTTCATAAAATAACTTTATAACATGCATATCAGCCCAAAATGATAAAACATTTCAAACAGGGCTTTAAGAACTCACCTGATATCTTACAGTAGCAAGATTCCTCATAAACTGGTACTAATGGTGTAATTCTGCATTGGTTTATACTTAATAAGTTATTTATGTTTTAACCTATTGATTAGATCTTTCTGAATTTTCAATGTCAAAGACATTGCCTTGAAAGTCATCAAATAGTTAATGTTGTTGATTATAATGCTAAAACAGTTCCTAAACAGATTAATGGCTTAGGAATGATCAATCCTTATCATTTATTGCCCAAATATCATGAAATATCACAATGTAGTCTTAGAATAGGTTTAATAACCATGTTTAACATACTAATCTGACAGTTATCATAAACATCAGATAATCGTTCCAATGAGTATGTTAATGATTGTGATTAGTTTGGAACACTTAGATTTAACCTTTGCATTTCAAAGATTAACCAAGCTAATAACCTACATTGTCATAATCAAATGGATTAAACCATTATAATCATAGTTGTGATTTCATGCAAATCGGGCATTACAACGGATCAAAACAAGGATTTAACCGTTAGAACATCATGTTCTTCATTTCTAATCAATCCTAGCCATCATCTAGGCAATAATCAACAATCCTAACTATGTCATTACGTTCAAAATCAAGATATACTCAATCAAAATCAAACTAGAAGGTTAAAACGAATCATTATCTAACCTGACGGAGTTTTACGGTTAAAACAACGATCAGGACTTGTAAACACGTTCCCTGGTGCGATTGGTGACTTCTGACGGCTTCAGATTTGAGTTTGGATGATAAAAAACTCGTCTGGTGGTGTTCTTGAGCGAATATGTTCGAGATATGTATAAAATTAACTTTCTGTATGAAAATCTGATGAAGTAGTCAACTTTCTCCACCGCCTCACCCGTCGCGTACCGCGACGAGAAGCCAAATAGGGCTTCGCGTACCGCGACGAAATCCGGAGGAATCTTAGATATTTTGCATGCATCGCGTACCGCGGAGAGTCCTCAACCTATCCGTCGTGTACCGCGACGAGTCCAGAAGTTCCATACTTTGAAATTTTTCTTCGTTTCGCGATTCCGGACAATCCGTAACTCCGTTTCGCGCACGGTTTTCGCCCACCTTCACCGTTTCTCACGTACTATCATCCTGTAATAATTTCGATTGTCAATTCAAAGTGGATTTCTAAACAATCAAATGTGCTAAATCTTTGGTTGTTACAAATCTACCCTCCTTACAATAGGTTTCGTCCTCGAAACCTGTTACGTTTCAAACAAATGTGGGTAGAGTCGTTTCATCTCGTCTTCAGTCTCCCATGTCGCCTCAGATCCTTTTCGATGTTTCCATTGAATCTTAACTTGTCTAATCGTCTTGTTACGTAATCGTTTTTCTTTCGTGTCAACAATTGCAACTGGTTCTTCTATGTAGTTTAACCTTTCATCAACTTCAATGTCATTTAACGGCACATATGCTACATCATCTGCTAGACATTTTCTCAAATGTGAAACGTGAAATGTAGGATGAATTCCACTCAATTCATCTGGCAAATCTAATCGGTAGGCTACCTTACCGACCCGTGCCATTATTCGAAAAGGTCCAATAAATCTTGGACTCAGCTTTCCTCTTTTCCTAAATCGAATAATTCCTTGCCATGGTGAAACTTTTAACAGTACTTGATCTCCTACCTCAAACTCTATTGGTCTCCGTCTTTTGTCGGCATATGACTTTTGTCGATCCTGTGCAGCTTTCATTCGTGCTTTAACTAGCTGGAGCTTTTCAGTCAAATCAATTACTGCAGCTTTACTTCCTACTTCTTTCTGTCCTATTCCTCCCCAACACACGGGTGTTCTACAACGCCGTCCGTACAATGCCTCGTATGGTGGCATTCCAATACTAGCATAGTAGCTGTTGTTGTACGAGAATTCCACTAGTGGTAAATGATCATCCCAACTACCACCAAAATCAATAATACAGGCTCTGAGCATATCCTCTAAAGTTTGGATAGTCCTTTCATATTGTCCGTCGGTCTGAGGATGATACGCAGTGCTGATATTGAGTCTTGTGCCCATCGATTCATGAAACTGTTTCCAAAATCTTGAAACGAATCGCGTGTCACGATCGGACACTAAAGAAACTGGAACTCCATGTCTTGTAATTATTTCTTTCACAAATAATTCAGACAGTTTCTCAGACGTATAAGTCTCACGTACAGGCAAGAAATGAGCACTTTTTGTTAATCGGTCTACAATCACCCAAATAGTATCATGACGTTTCGCCGTGAGAGGCAACTTGGTAATAAAATCCATGGTGACATGTTCCCACTTCCATTCTGGGACTTCTAGAGGTTGCACATAACCATAGGGTTTCTGATGTTCGGCTTTTACTTGCGCACATGTTAAACATTTGTTTACATACTGCATCACATTAAACTTCATACCTGGCCACCAGTAATCCTTTCGAAGATCTTGGTACATTTTCGTTGCACCAGGATGAATAGAGTAACGTGACTTATGTGCTTCGTCTAGAATTCTTGACCTGATGTCCCCATTTCGTGGAACCCACATTCTACCAAATCCTATCTTAACACCACATTCATTTTCTTCTAGATTCTTAACTTGACCAAAGATTCTTTCGAATCCAACATTTTTTTTCTTTAGTCCTTCCTTCTGTGCATCCTTGAGCTCATTTAGAAAATCTGGTGTTATTACCAAACTGTAAGACTTAACTTGTATAGCAGAGTGTTCTGTCTTACGACTTAGAGCATCGGCCACCACATTCGCCTTTCCCGGGTGGTACAAGATCTCACAGTCGTAATCCTTTAGCAGCTCAAGCCATCTTCTTTGTCTCATATTCAAATCTTTCTGTTCAAAGAAGTATTTTAGGCTTTTATGATCCGTATAGATTGTACATTTAACTCCATACAGATAGTGCCTCCTAATTTTTAAAGCAAATACCACAGCAGCTAATTCTAAATCATGTGTTGGATAATTAGCTTCATGGGTTTTCAATTGTCTTGAGGCATATGCTATTACCTTTCTTCTTTGCATAAGTACACAACCCAAACCCAGATAAGACGCATCTGAGTATACAACCATGTCTTCATTACCATCCGGTAATGCTAAGATAGGAGCTTCAGTTAATCTCTTTTTCAATTCATTAAAAGCTTGGACCTGAGTTGGACCCCAATCGTATTTTACTTCTTTTCTAGTCAATTTTGTCAATGGTGTAGCAATCCTAGAGAAATCCTGGATAAATCTTCTGTAGTAACCTGCTAATCCAAGAAAGCTACGAACTTCTGTTGGTGTTTTCGGAGGATTCCATTTCATTACTGCTTCTACTTTAGCTGGGTCTACCATTATACCTTCTGGACTAATAACATGACCTAGGAACTGCACTTCTCGTAACCAAAAGGCACATTTAGAGAACTTAGCATAAAGCTTTTCTCTTCTTAGTACTTCAAGTACTTCCCGTATATGACACGCATGATCACCTTCGTTCTTTGAGTATATCAAGATGTCATCAATAAACACAATCACCGATCGGTCTAACATAGGTCTGCACACCCGATTCATCAAATCCATAAACGCTGCAGGAGTGTTCGTTAACCCAAAAGACATCACAAGAAACTCATAATGTCCATAACGTGTGTGAAATGCTGTCTTCGGAATATCTTGTTCTCTCACCTTTAGTTGATGATACCCTAATCTGAGATCGATTTTAGAAAACCAACTTGCCCCTTGCAATTGGTCAAATAGATCATCAATTCTTGGTAACGGATACTTGTTCTTTATCGTGAGCTTATTCAATTCCCTATAATCAATACACATTCTCATGCTTCCATCCTTTTTCTTTACAAACAAAACTGGTGCACCCCAAGGTGACACACTTGGTCGTATAAAACCTTTATCTAGAAGGTCTTGTAGTTGGGTCATTAATTCTTTCATCTCTGTTGGAGCCAGACTGTACGGTGCCTTGGCGACAGGTTGAGCTCCTGGCACAACATCAATTTGGAATTCGATTTCCCGATCAGGTGGAATCCCTGGCAAATCCTCAGGAAATACATCAGGAAAGTTACACACCACGGGTACGTCTTCCAATTCTTTTACTTTAGATTCTTTATCAATAACATAAGCCAGATAAGCCCCACACCCTCGCCTCATAAATTCACTCGCCTTAATCATCGAAATGACTTTAGGCGCGTTAAACACTTTATCCCCGTAAACCGTTACTGATCTCCCATTGAGAGCTGTTAAGAAAATCATATTTCGTCGACAGACAATGTTAGCCTCATGTTTGGCCAACCAATCCATGCCCAAAACTACATCAAAACCTCCTAATGTAATAACAAACAACTTAACAGGGAATCTATGACCTTCTATATCAATGTAACAATCATCATCAATGACCTCCGTTACTCTAGTGGATTTACCAAGAGCAGTTTCTATGTTAAAGGCATTTTCTATCTTTTTAACATTAGCACGCAGTTTATCACAAAAAGTAATAGCCACAAAACTCGTACTTGCACCAGAGTCAAATAGTACTGAAGCAGGGATATCGTTAATCAAGAATGTACCTGTCACCACATCCGAGTCTTTATCTGCCTGATCCTTAGTCATAGTAAAGGCACGAGCTTTTGCCTTTTGCTTATCACCTCCCTTGCTACTTTCAGGTTTACTGGCTTCAAGAGGTATTGTCTTTGATCTAAAACAATTCTTGCTCGCGTGACCAATTCCACCACAATTGTAACACTTTAGTATTGTTGGACAATTATACGAGAGGTGTCCAGTTTTTCCACAACGGTAGCACAAAGTAGTCCCCAGGCGACATTCTCCCCCATGCTTCCTTCCGCACTTAGTGCATGTTTCAAATTCTTCCCTTCTAAACCTTTTTTATAGGGGGCCCTGGTTTGTCATTTGGGTTTCTTTTAAATCTAGATGACCATTTTTGCTTAGGTTCTTCCTTTATTGGTTCAATTTCCAACACATCATCCCAAACAATGCCGCTAATCTCTACGGCTGATTCAAAAGTTCTGGGAGCATGCGCCTTCACATGTCTTCGGACTTTAGATGGTAGTCCTTCCACATATAACTTCAACCTGCGTTCCTCCGTGTTAACCAAATGAGGAACCAGTCTTGACATTTCATTAAATTTTGACGTATATTGCCGATGATTCATACGTCCAGCTTTCAAAGTCAGAAATTCCCGTTCGATTTTATCAATTTCATTCTTTGGACAAAAATGTTTCGTAACCAGTTCTTTTAAATCCTCCCATCTCAAGCCCTCCACATCAGTAGCGGTCTTTGACTGCTTGACTGTGTTCCACCAGTGTAATGCTTCTTCAGTAAATGAATGAGCTGCAAATTTCACAGCTTGATCAACCCGACATTCACTGATCTCAATAACTGCCTCCATAGCCGAAACCCAATGGCAGGTAGCCACCGCATCTTTCTTACCATCAAATGGTGGAGGATTGCATCCTTTAAAAGCTTTGTAATCACATCCTTTGGGTCCCTTAGTACTTGAACCACTGCCTTTATTATTGATGATCAACACCTCATCTTCATCGTGCTCTATGTTAGAGTTGTTAGCTTTCTCTCCTTCCCCAGTAGCTCCTTCTTTAGTAGTTTCCTTTTCGGCCTTGGTTCTATCTGAAGGTAATAGGTCTTTTAAAATTTTACGAACTTCATTAGATATTGCCTTTACCACCACCGGTTCAAGTCTAAGTTCTTCCTCTTCATTTTCTTCTTCAGTGTCGGCTTCGGTTTCCTCATTATTCACTGGTACTTCCTCAGTTTGCTTCATATTTTTAGGTGGTCGGCCTCGACCTTTACCACTTCCACCTTCTTTCTTTTCTCCTGCCATTTTAGTTTTCTATACATATTGCAAACAACCATGTGTCAATCAAGGTAATAATTCAGGACGTAATAAGCATTGTAAATTGTTAATGACGTTGATCAAGTGTAATTAACTATTTACCTCACTTATAGGTTCTAAACATTTCCAATCATGAACACATTATCATTCGCAACATCATACTACTTTAATCTATATCTTAAACATAACAAAGCTCTAAGGTCATATGCTCATGGCATCAAACTACCCTTGACTGGCATTCATTCTGTCCCATTTTCAGTCTAAGTTCAGCCATTAGGGATGACTGAATCTCTCAAACTATGGCTCTGATAACAACTTGAGAGGCCTCGAGCCCCCTTGGTTGGCAAACATCATATCCATAGTCCTTAAACCATATTTACATTATCATAGCAGCGGAATTTAAGGTGATTACATACATAAAGTACACATATTAAACACACATTAAAACTTAACCCACTCTTCTAACAGTCATATAATACAGCCAGTCTATGCCAGGGGTAGTCTTCAACATATGCCATGAGCTTTCCTGGTCTCCTTTCACAAACTATTCAACCTGATATGCATGTAAAACAAGTCAGCTTTATGCTGGTGAGTTCTAAGTTCATTTCTTAGAAAAATCCTTATTCATTCATGACGTCATATGTCATAATTCAAATACATAGCACACCTGTTCTCATATCATGATTACATTACATACATAGCATCATAACATAATTCCATAACATACATATCATCATAACATAATTCATACAGTGAAGGAACTTCATCGTCAACTGCTGACCCTGAGGTCAAACAGGCTTGTGCAGCACAAGGCTCTTAGACTATCAACTCACAGCTGATAACTCATACATGTATAAGATTTCTTTAACACTATCAACGTGCAGCTGATAACTCAAGCATGCCTAAGATTTCTTTAACTGAACTGGCGACACACAGTCGGCAGGCCTATGTTTCCACAGGACTCTTTAACCATCAACCGAAATTGACGGCTCATACCGGTATAAGACTTCTTTACATATATCACTCATACATAATATGGTTTAAATCATTTAAACCATCATCCTCATAAACGGCTCCTTTCACCGTAGTGTTCAAGTTTTGCCCAACCGCAGCCAGCAAAACCTCATTTCTTACTCAACCTCGGTTGAGTCCTTTAAAATCATTTCTTTCTCAACCGCAGTTGAGACTTTAAAACATTCATTATATTTCAGCTGAGATTCTTAAAATCATTTACTTCTCAATCATCATTGAGACTTAACATATTCATTACATCTCAGCTGAAATTCTTAAAATTATTTATTTCTCAATCATAGTTGAGACTTAAAACATTCTTTATCTGAAAACATACTTACCTGACCATAATCAGGTTAAAATCACTTTCATACGATAACTTTATACATACATACAATCATTTTCATAAAATAACTTTATAACATGCATATCAGCCCAAAATGATAAAACATTTCAAACAGGGCTTTAAGAACTCACCTGATATCTTACAGTAGCAAGATTCCTCGTAAACTGGTACTAATGGTGTAATTCTGCATTGGTTTATACTTAATAAGTTATTTATGTTTTAACCTACTGATTAGATCTTTCTGAACGTTCAATGTCAAAGACATTGCCTTGAAAGTCATCAAATAGTTAATGTTATTGATTATAATGCTAAAACAGTTCCTAAACAGATTAATGGCTTAGGAATGATCGATCCTTATCATTTATTGCCCAAATATCATGAAATATCACAATGTAGTCATAGAATAGGTTTAATAACCATGTTTAACATACTAATCTAACAGTTATCATAAACATCAGATAATCGTTCCAATGAGTATGTTAATGATTGTGATTAGTTTGGAACACTTAGATTTAACCTTTGCATTTCAAAGATTAACCAAGCTAATCACCTACATTGTCATAATCAAATGGATTAAACCATTATAATCATAGTTGTGATTTCATGCAAATCGGGCATTACAACGGATCAAAACAAGGATTTAACCGTTAGAACATCATGTTCTTCATTTCTAATCAATCCTAGCCATCATCTAGGCAATAATCAACAATCCTAACTATGTCATTACGTTCAAAATCAAGATCTAATCAATCAAAATCAAACTAGAAGGTTAAAACGAATCATTACCTAACCTGACGGAGTTTTACGGCTAAAACAACGATCAGGACTTGTAAACACGTTCCCTGGTGCGATTGGTGACTTCTGACGGCTTCAGATTTGAGTTTGGATGATGAAAAACTCGTCTGGTGGTGTTCTTGAGCGAATATGTTCGAGATATGTATAAAATTAACTTTCTGTATGAAAATCTGATGAAGTGGTCAACTTTCTCCACCGCCTCACCCGTCGCGTACCGCGACGAGAAGCCAAATAGGGCTTCGCGTACCACGACGAAATCCGAAGGAATCTTAGATATTTTGCATGCATCGCGTACCGCGGAGAGTCCTCAACCTATCCGTCGCGTACCGCGACGAGTCCAGAAGTTCCATACTTTGAAATTTTTCTTCGTTTCGCGATTCCGGACAATCCGTAACTCCGTTTCGCGCACAGTTTTCACCCACGTTCACCGTTTCTCACGTACTATCATCCTGTAATAATTTCGATTGTCAATTCAAAGTGGATTTCTAAACAATCAAATGTGCTAAATCTTTGGTTGTTATAACGTGAATATCAACCACTTATGAATTCACAAAATAATTTTCAGTAAATTGTAGAAAACATAAGTGATTGATTCGTACTGATTCAAAGATTCTTTATAATTGAATTGATATAATTAACATCTCTCTGATACCACATGTTGATTATATCATCAAATTATGGGTTGAAATCTAAGAACCATAATCAAGTAATCAATCACAAACACAAATTAAACATAAAATCAAGAACACTTACTTGTGGGAATTGAAACTTCATATGAAGATAATGATGTCATGATTGATTCCCGTTATGATACAATGATATTGATGGAAAGATTTTGGGAGAATAATTATGTTGTTCTTGAGAGAATTAAGAGATGGAATTCTAAAATACGTTATGTTCTCAACTTCATATAATTCTCATATATATACATATCTCACATATTAAAGGTATCTAAGGGTAATCATAATTGCCCCTCAACTTATCACTATTTACAATTACTTCCATCAAGTAAATGTAGGGGCTACTTATGTCATATTGGTATACTTAATTCATATTTATAAAATGTCATAAGGCCACAATTATGTGAATAATTTCCAACACATTCTGCTCCTGAAAGAAGACGACAATAGCCCATCCTCGATTTCTACTTCACGAGTTCTCATGGTTTTAACTTAACAGGTCATTAATCGCGATTATCTTAGAGACATAAAGCCCTAGGTAATTAATTTATGCCCCATCGTTCTATTTTTTATTACAGATGGTTTGTTGATTTTGTATTTTTTGATGATGTGAAATTATATTGAGTACTTGGAAAGCATATGTCGAAATCGGTTTCTATAGGGTTGAATTTATGCTGATTTACATTAATTTTTCATTTGATTATATTAATAATTGAAACCAATTTTGCATCTCATTTACCTCAATTTTGCCTTGGATCTGGTCTTGCTTGGGAACACGATGAGGGACTTGTGGTCTATTGTTGGGTTCATGCTATGAATCTTGTATCCTAATCATAACTATAATTACCATATTAATATCTTTATTAGATTGGATTTCTAATAACTAGTAAAGACCAATAAAACTAACATACATAATCATCATTTACATAACTGTTAATTTATCCACAGAGCATACACACATAAAACATGAGCTACTATATGCATTAAAAAATATGTTGCAGTAATATTAAAAAAAAAATTTCTTATAAAATGTGAATTATCATTTTATTTTGAGTTGATATTTTCTTTTTTCTGGTATATCTCTGTGCAAGCCTCAATGAATTGTTTCATCAAGTATGTGTACAGATTAAAATTTGAATGTAATATTGATCTTTAGTACATCCGTAATTTGTTGTTGCTTGCTCTTTTTGTTCTTGACTTTATGGTATCAGAATTTTTCCAAGATCCACATTTGATGTTCATGGTTTGAGGATTGAAGATGAACATATGTTGTATCCTGCTAATCAAATATATAAATGATATTTTGTTAATATGTTTTCCGTGATGATGTGGTGATCCTGATAAACTTACTGTACAAATAATTTCTTGTATAAATTTCTGGTCATTTATATACCAAGTGCATGCATTTAAATTGCTTTTGGATAAATTAGACGCGACTTTTTCATGCTAATGAACCACAAAAATTAATCCTTAGTCAAAACTCAAAGTGCTGGGATGTTTTTTAGTGTTATAATCTCACATGCTGAGATTATGCACATCTAGAGGTGGCAATTTTTAACTATGGCAAAGGAAATGAGTTGGTTTGGGTAAACAATTGTACTATAATGAATTGAAACGGGTAACATCATAATATTGAATGGGATGAGATGGGTAGCACTTAAACACAATGTGGGTCAAGACGAGTAACCAAAAAAGTCTGTAAATGCAATGGATTCAACATTTAAGAATCATTAATAACATATTTGATGAGAAAATCACTAAAAATTATCCAAATGGACTATTTGTTTACTTATAACACATCTTAAGTTAAACTAAATTGATTTTTTTTAAGAACAATCCATATAGACCCGAATGAATTTTGCTTAAAACCCGTCTTGACCCGCACCCATCCTGACCCGCACCCATCCTGACCCGTTACCCAACCCGCCCATTTTGCCAGGCATATGCACACCATAATTTTCTGAAGGAATTTTAATGTTCTATCTGCATTCTTAACAGTGTTTTATTTTTGTTGCCATAGTTTTTGCCTATACAGAATAATAAGCTACTTACGTGTTTTTGCCCCTTAAATTCACTAATGTGATGACATGTCTTTGAATGACAACTTTAATATTAATGAGATCCTGTATAGTTATGCTTATTTAGAATTGCCATACTATGTATACAATGGTTACTAATTATGGTCTACTTTTATAGAGATGGGAGGTCTACCACTTGTATTTATGTTTGTCTGTGTTTAGTGCATTCACACATGACCCATCTTTGATAGGTAAATATATATTTTTACTCATGTTTAAACATTCATTCAAATATATGTTAACATGCACACAAATAGCCGTATCTACATGTATATATGCACCATGTACACTTTGATCTATGTGCGCGCACACAGATCAAATCATACATTTTTTAGGCATGTTGCATCTAGAATTGATTCCCCATGAAAAGTAATTATTTTGATTCATCCAATAGGTCAAATTTCTACCTGGCTTCAGCTAACTTGATTTATTTGTTCGTATAGATGGTTTATGCTCAAGTATAACCCATGATATATCATTTGGAGATAATTATTAGTCGACAATACATGATTTATATCTTACTAGAATTCCCTCTTATCTTTACATAATCTAATCACTTTTCATGAAGCCCACAAGTTGATACACATTATGTTTTGAACCCAGGTTATTCAAAGATGGACCTCCTTAAGACTTTGTGACAACTTTAATAGGGCTGATCAAACAGCCAGATTTACATTTTTGGCACCTAGATTTTACCTCAATGTTATGATGAACATTATCCAAGAACATATATCCAAGGCAAACTTATATCAACTAGGTGTGATTATCGTTTACATAGATATTACTGATTTGGTTATTTGTGTGTGTGCATATATTTGTACCAAGTGTAAGCTGATCGTGGTTAGATCTCACATATTACTCATGCATAATGTATTATTTGTTGTAAAGTTTTTGGTTTCTATATATGTTATTTGTCTGATCCGTTTATCAATCTAGTTAAAAGTGTGCAATCTAATTTGCATGAGTGAACAGTGAACATTTCATGTTTGTAATTTGAATATATCACTTGTTTGATCGGTTCCTCAAATACTATTATGAATTAACATTTATTTTTCTTAATTTATACTTTTTAGATCCCTCATATTGGTTCTTCAACTCTCAACAACTCTTTATCTAGCAATGAATTATCATTTTCAAGATGTCATGATGACGAGGGCATAGTTGACAAAATATGAAGCGTTGGTGGGAAAGAGACAAAAAGATTCATCGATTGCTTGGAATGAACTTGACAACTCGAAAGATTGTTATGATTTTTTTTGTAAACATTTGAAATATGTTGGAAACTTATTATGAATTTCTTCGCTCATTTATAATATGTTTTGGAGCGAAACTGTAATTTAACTTATGATATTATAATTTTAAATGCTTTCGTTTTTTTGTTTTATAAATAATTAATTATTTAATATTGAAAATAATATAATGATTTATGTGCTACTAAAAGTAGTATGTATTTTTAGCTATATATAGTTTTTATTGTCATAATTTGTGTCAGGTATATAAAAGTGCCACTAAAGATCATTTTAGTGGTAAAACATAAATGTGCCATTAAATTAGTATAGATATTTTGTAGTTTATAGTGGCAAAAATAAAAGTGTCAGTAAATATCATTTAAGAAATAGGTGGCATACAAAAAAGTGCCACTAAAAGGCTTTAGTGGCACTGCTTCTAGTGGCACTTTTATTGTGTGCCACTCATTTCTGCATAGGTAATTAATGGCACTTTTCTTGCATTCTGTGGCACTTTTTTTGTGCCACTACATGACATTTTATTTGTAGTGAACAATTGATGCTAATGACATCAGTTAGTTTTGAACAATCCGGTGTTAGAGTCATACAGAGAATAAGGAAGCTATAACAGTAAGACAACTGTGAGCAATAAGATTAGCAAAACTGTGAGACCATACATAAGAAATCCCAAACGCGACCCAGAATTCTTTGGGAGCGTAGGGACTTTACATCATACAAAAGTCTTCTCACTTGTTTACAAAGAAAGTTGTACCGATAATAACTTTTAAATTTCGGGACGAAATTTTTTTAACAATGGGAGACTGTAACATCTGTACCGGAATCTTTATCGGAACAGTAATCTGTACAGTAACTTGTACAGTATCTCAGGTACAAACTAGGAGAAAACTTAGACGCTATTAACATTTGATGCTAAACATAAACTAGTACACGATGTTTCTGAAAATTTTGATTTAAACCTTATGGTTTGAACAGTCAGAAACACATCAGACAACGATGAACAGATACACACATGTTTGATTTTATACTATTAGGTTTAACGTATGTGAGGATAAAGAGAACAAAACCATAACAGTTGTTGTTACGGAATGCTAAACCGACGAACTATTCGTATAGGTGAAGATCTGTACGAATAAATCTGAGGGTTTAACAATCTGAAATGATGACTGAAAAGTAGAAAACAAAATCAGAAAGTGAAACGTACGATCGTGTTCGTACAGTTAGCGCTCTGTACGAAAACGCGCGTAAGTGACGTTTTCTGACGAAACGAAACGAAGACGATTCGAACGATAATAAATTTAAGGAATACAATATTTCCTGTTTTACAATTTTGAAACTCATTAGAAATAAATAAAAAGAAACTATTTTAAATTAAAATACGTCAACTTCGCGAAAGAAATAACGAAATGCGTAAAAATAATAAACTACGATAAATAATTCAATAAAATGATATTTAAAACATTTACGAGAAATAACCAAATTCCAAATATTTAAAATAAAGTCCTTTTCTTTAACTTATAAAACACGCGCGTTACGATCCGGAAACGTAATGGAGACGAAAACCGAGCAACCAAAACGAGCCCGAATACCCTCGGGGTATTTAAAGCCCAAATGAGGCTTTATTTTCATTTTCTAACATCTCTCTCTCTCTCTACAAAGCCTCACCCGTCACTTTCTCTCTCTAAGAATAATCACCCTTCTAATCGCGATATCTCACTCGTTAGTGGACGAAATCGGGCGTTCTTGGTGCCCACGCGAAGCTCTCGACTCCCTCTACACGGAAGTACAAGCGATATGTGGATTTGTCCAGCCGTTGTCGAGGTATGAAGCTTTAAACTTCACGAAAACTAGGGTTTTCTAAGCTTTCAAACAATCCACACACACACCACCAGTTCTCAGCCTAACCTGTTGAGCCCAAAGACTTTGCGAACCATCTGTAGTACGATATTAACTTGGGTAAGGAGTTGGGACTACCTAGCTTGGTGAAGAAGGCGAAGAGAGGTTCAGGTTCGTGAATCAACAGCAAGGTGTCACACCCCGAGCCGGCGGGGTAGGATCGGGTTTCCCCGACGGGCGGAAGGTTCCCGGGGCGCGATATCGAAATGATAATCGAAATGATCAGATTGTTCGCATTGCACATGATCTATAAATGAGAAACTTTGCTAAAATAAAATAGGATTACAGAGTTAAATTATATCGGTTAAGTTTACAATTTAACAATGTAAACCCACTATCACATCATAAGTCTTCAATCTTGTAGCTGCACAAGATATACTAAACAACTGTATAATGATGCTTCAAAATATGCAGGTCCAAAAAGCTAGGTCCTCTATCAGATAACCTATTCCAAAGAAATAACTCTTCAGTTGACCTGTTCGTCACCTGAGAAGTCATGCAAAAATAAAGTCAACACATGGTTGGTGAGTTCATATAGTTTAGTATTTGGAAATGATTTGAAACCTCCTTTGGTAAAAACCCTAACCTCATTAACACCACATGTATCATCCAGATCGGTATGCTTATGTATAGGGCATACCCCTGAGTCGAGGCTACAACCCCGCCCAGACGCCATCCCACCACATACTAATCCGCATAGGACATTGTTGTTAATGATAATTAAGCATTTTTACCTAACCCACACTCTTGTTCACAATGACTCGAATGTTCACACAAAACCTTGGTTTAACCCTTGGGTAACAACCTTAATCTCATTAATATCACATGTATCATCTAGATCGGTATGCTTATATATAGGGCATACCCCTGAGTCGAGGCTACAACCCCGCCCAGACGCCGTCCCACCACATACTAATCCACATGGGACATTGGTGTTAATGAAAATTAAGCATTTTACCCCTACCTTTAACCCATTAATTCGTCTGTCCTTTGTTCCTGTAAATACAACAATTTGGAATCTATATTGATTCCTTTTGTTCATCACAATAGTGATCAACCACAGTAATTGTAGAAACAGTTTAATAAATGCTTAATTAAATAAATAAATAAACATTTAATAAAATCTAAGTCCTAATGATTGGGGCCTGTGGTCATACTCGAGTAGACTAGTCTGTCAATCTAGGTACTTAGTAGTTAGGGAAACTGTAAATATCCTCAAACATACGACCTACAAGTCAAACGGTCTAGCTAGGACTTCTTGAAATGCAGGATTTTATGTTTCGTCAATGTTTTTGGCGTATGCTATCTCTGATATTTCCCAGGCTTTCCCTTGAAAATGATTTATTGATTCGTCTGATGCTGTTACAAGATGTACTTGATTCGTTGATCATAGAATACTAGTTTCATTGATCAAATGTACACTTGATTCATAGTTCAACAAACACTTGATTTGTAGAACATTGAATATTGTCTTTGCAAAGATTGTTTTGTTTGATTTCTTGAAGTCCCACACTTGTTTGTCAAAATGTTTGGTTTGATTTCCTTGAACTCACCCACTTGATTTGTCAAAATGTTTGGTTTGATTCCTTGACTCACCCACTTGATTTGTCAAAATGTTTGGTTTGATTTCCTTGAACTCTCACCCTTGTTTTGTCAAAATGTTTGATGTGATCCTTTTGAAATGTTTTGATCTATTAAAATCTTTTAGTTTAAATCCGATTATTCACTTAATTTATAAGTAAAATCAGTAGTAAACCTGCATAAAATCTTCCTAGACATGGTCTAGGATAACATTTATATATATGTAAAACATATAAATTTAAAAGCATTTAAGTAAACAATTTAAATAACAGTTTACGCATGCTTCTCAGCCCCGCGTTTTAAAACAAAAATGTTTAGAAAAGGGGCAATGAACTCACCTGTGTTGCCGTGCAATGAACCACAAAAGATATGCGCACTCTTTGATTGTTGCCTAAGTATCTTTAGCACCTGGGTTATTTTAAAGAATCCGAATACGATAAGTACCTACAGGAATTGTCGTATCTATGGTTTGGTCTCGATGTGCAACTACGTGTCCTAGATTACTAGTGTGTTTCTAGAATTTCCTCTATCTAAGTTAAACTATTACCCATTAGTAACCCAAATCCCACATAAAGCATTTAAAGTATTTAAGTAAAACATTTTCAAATTACATCATTTTAAGTTAATCATTTATTTAGGAAAACCATTTAATTATATTGTTAACGTTTATAATATAATTTCTTTTATGAAAAGCATAATTAATTTAAGAAAAATGTAATTCAAACATGATGGGCTTATATTAAACCCATTGGGCCGTTCTTGGGCCCATTAATAAACTTTGATTTTCAATTGATTTCTTGTTTGCTTATTGAGGCACTAACCTTGATGGTTTAGGTAGCCATCTAGATTAGTCATATGCCTTTGAAATTTCCCCATGGTTTTAGGTGTTAACATCTAAGTCAACCCATAACCTTTAGGTTCTTGTTTTCCATCACTAGTGTAATCTTTCCATGACATCTGATATCATAGTTTAACGAGGTTCAATTGTGTTTGACTAAAAGAATGATCATCCCCTATAATGATCCCATACGATAATTGTGCTAGAATATCCTAAGTTAGATCGGTAATTAATCCTAACATTGTTTTTATTAAAGTTTTGATCTTGTGGGCCTTATCTTAGGCCTAAATTGCCATTGTGACCCGATTGTTTAGCATCTAACTTAATCGAATGTACAACGGGTCAACCTTAGACATTGGGCCAATTTAAGTGGTCTTGGCCTAATCATAAGGTTATTGGGCCTTAGAAAGTTATGTGGGCCAATTTAAATTAAACGAGCTACACGTAAGTCAAGTCTAGGGCAAGTTTCATTCCTAATGATTTAAATTTGAACTTGCTGGGCCCTTACACAAGTGGGCCGATTAACACACCCATACATGGGCCGAATGGATTAAACAGTTGGGTTGGGCCGGTAGAAAATTGGGCCGACTAGTAACCATGGCCAAAGGTCATTGGACCGAGAAAATATTGGGCCAGGTAAAATAAGTGAGCCGAATATTAAGTTCTGGGCCAAACTCAAAGGAAATCTTTGGGCCGAAATACCCCTGCTGGGCTTCGAATTGGTTTGGCCGAGAAAAGCTTGAGCGGTTATATTGGGCAGCGAACCTTTGGGAAGGGAGGGCTAGGTTCGGCCAATAGTTTAGGACTGGTAGGTTCGGTTCTAGTCCTAGGTTCGTTCACAGCAGGTTCCTAAGGTTTGTGGGCATAGTAAGATTCTAGGTTCGGCTAACACAACCCGATTAGGGTTCAGCTGAGGTGGGTTATGCATGGTTCGTGAGGGTTCGCCAACTAAGTGTAGGGTTCGTGGCGACTTGAGGGTTCGTGTCTCAACCTAATGGTTCGCCAGGGTTTGTAGGTGGTTAGGTTCGTCAGTCTACATACAAGGTTCGCAGCTGGTTCGCTCTTGGGAGGGTTCGGTTAATCCAAAACCCAGAAAAGGTTCGGCCGACGTGGTTCCAACAGGTCCCGAACCTGTTAGGTCTTCTTCATCTTTAGTCCCTTCGATCTAGCTGCTTCTAAACGTGTTACACGTTAATGTCTTGCACCTTGTGATGCTCGAACAGGTTGATGGTCACTATCGGGTTTAAGGCCGACGAATTGTGTGTGTGTGTATCAAAACCATGTAAAACCCTATTTTCACGAAAGTTTCAAGCTACATACCTTAAATTTCAGTGGCCAAAGCTTCCGATCTGTTGTACTTTCTTGTAGAGCTCGTCCCTAGCTTCGCGTGGACACCAAGAACGCCGGATTTCGTTTTCAAACGAGTGAGATCTTGAAGATTGAAGGTGATATTTTAGAGAGAGAGAGAACGGGAATGAGAGCTAGAGAGAGAATAAAATGTGTAAAAATGAAAGAAATGTGTTCTTTCAACGCTTATATACCCCGAGGGTATTCGGGTTCGTTTCGTTTGCTCGGTTCGCGTTTTCGTCGTGTTTCCGGATCGTAGCTCGTGTAATTACGTAATCTAAATAAAAGGGTTATATTTTATGTGTTTGGAAAGTGGCTATTTCTAGTAATGACATTAAATGATATTTTCCTAATTTATTTATCGAAACTCATAAATATTACGCGTTTTATTAATTATTCGATTGTTATGGTTTACGCGTCTAAAATTAAAATAGTTTTGCTTAAATTTTAATTATGATGAGTTTCAAAATTGTAAAACAGGAAATATTTTATTTCCTTATAATTATTATCGTTCGAGTCGTCTTTCGATTCGTTTTGTCAGAAAACGTCACTTACGCGCGTCTTCGTACAGAGCGCTAACTGTACAAACACGATCGTACGTTTCACTTTCTGATTTTGTTGTCTAATTTACAATCATCGTTTCAGATCATTAAACTGTCAGATCTATTCGTACAGATCGTCACCTATACGAATAGTTCGTCGGTTTAACATTCCGTAACAACAACTGTTATTGTATTGTTTTGATTAGCCTCACATACGTGCTATCCTAATAGATCCTAACAAATAAACCCATGATGGTTCAGTGTTGCCAGATAATTACCTGACTCAAGAACCATTGTTCTGTCCTTAGTTTCTGCTAAATGTTTATGAATCTGTTGTTTGATAATCTGAAATGACTTTGACTATTGTTATGAACATGAAATAGAATGCAATATGTATAGTTGGTGTCTGTTTACTGTTCGTGCTACTGTTGCGATCACTGTTCCGGCACCGGTTTCGGCACTGTTGTTACATAAGGGCCGAACCTTGCTGCTGTGAAACCACATGCGAACCTATGAACGGGACATGGCCGACGAACCCAACTGTGTTGGCCGAACCCTCAAAGGGCTGCGAACCTTCTCTCTATTGGCGAACCTTATATGCCCAGCTAAACAGCCGAACCCTTATGCTCGTACCATGGCCGAACCTTGTTGCTTTCATTGCCGGCGAACCTTAACCATGCAACCCGAACCCTTGGTCCACGAACCTAACTCCTGGCACAAATCTTGGAGCGAACCCTAGCTGAACCATGCAAGAGCCACGAACCTTAGGGAAGCCACGAGCCATTAGGCGAACCCATAAGACCACCGGACTCAAGGGCTGACGAACCTAGTCTGTTCAAGGCATCGTGGCCGAACCTATCAAGAAGGTTCGCTGCTTGAAAGCCGAACCCAATCCTTTTCTTACCAGCCGATGCAATACATGGTCTCCATACACCTAAATGGCCCAACCGCCTAAGTTTTCGGCCCATAGCCATTGTTTCGGCCCATATTGGCCCATGCGGTCACCCTAGCCCACAACATTTGGACTAGCCAAATAAACCTATCCGACCTATGTTAATTTGTTTAGATGCAAGGGATGAATGGGCCCATTGTCGGCCCATGTGATCACTCCGGCCTATGTCAAATATCAATTGACCCACACGTAGTTCAACCCACTTATCATTCGGCTCAACTACAATTAGTAATTCGATTATAACGACTTACTTAATTAGTGTTGAAACAAAAGTATCTGATTGATTCTTGGACTCAATGCAAAATCATGGCATCTAAGATGTTGCACCTTTCAAGGATAACTTTAATGTTAATTCCTAATAAGTTCTTACAAGGTGCAAGGAACTTAAAACATTTAAACAAAAGAAACCTAAGTCCTTGTACTTAGAATCTCTTTCTGATGAAACTAAATCAAATTTGATGTTAGACCAATAACGAAGTGTTTAAATCGGATTGGTTTAAGAGTTCTAAAGTCACTAACAAGTTAACAGGGCCGAATGATGAACGAGACTCACAAGTGTTAGCCAACTTTGGGCTAACACCTACACGCACACAATTTATCTAGAACGTATACTTATAAGTACAGACCGCATGAAATAAATACAGGATCGTGAACACTACAACAAGTGCAAACAAAGAGCGCGTGCATATTCTTATTTATACTTAGTCAACCACTTCAAACATCAGGTGAGTTCATTTGTCCCTTTTCAAACCATTTGTTTTAACTTGGAACTGAGAAGCATGTTATTCATTTTAAACAATCATTGAAATGTTTATTAAATGCTTTTACACTATTGATAATGCCTTTACTAATGCTTGAACTTGTAACGCTTATTTGGAAATTTAAGACTAAGGCTATAGTGTAAATAGCTAATGCTATTTACACTATACTTATTTACATTATACTTACACTTTGTGCTCAAACTAGAAACTTAGAATTAAATGCTTGATGCTTATGCCACAAACTAGAAACTTAAACTATATGCTTGAGGCTTACGCTATGGACTTGAAGTCTAAACTTTATGCTTGACGCTTATGATACAAACTTGATACTTAAACTTTGAGCTAAATACTTATGCTATAAGCTATGTGCTTAAACTATACGTTTGAGGTTTAAATTATAAACTCTATGTTTAAACTATATACTCAATGCTAAGGCTTTGAAACACTTACACTAAATACTAATACTTGATACATTCGTTTCAAAAACTAAAACTATAAATGTGTATTCTAAACACTAATACTTTGTACAGTTATTTCAAAAGGTTAATATCTTACACTTTTAATTTAAGTGTTAAATTGTTTTACACTTACATTTATTGCATAAACTTAAACTTGACAACTTAAACATCGAAAGACTTTTATACTTGAAATGCTTGAAACACGTGAATGCTTGATATACTTGATGTGCTTGAAACACATGAATACTTGATATACTCAGAATGCTTGAAACACATGAATGCGTGATATACTTGGGATGCTTAAACAAAAGACTGATTGACCGCCGCGTGTTGACCTAGGTGTCAACCCCTACTAGTCATCAGTGAAACTATGTGAATGCGTTATACTTGTATGCTTAAGCTATAGGACATCGTAAGACAGACTGTTGGCCGCCGCGTCTTGACATTGGTCAAGCCCTACTAGTCATCAGTGATCTTCGTTGTCAGAATCATGTAAGACAGACTGATTGGCCGCCGCGTCTTGACATTGGTCAAGCCCTACTAGTCATTCAGTGTTCTTCTTGATTCATCCATGGTTATGACAAGTGACTAGAATGATTTGGATTCTTCTAGTTGACTTTGTGTCAGCTTGAAGGTTTCTCTATCATAACACGTCACGAGTCATATTCAGGATCATTATGGATGGATGCTAAATTCCCTAGGGTGTTCAGCTGTCCATAATGGTGCCTTTCAAACTCGATGCTTATATGTCATGAAATCAATAGGGTGGAGTGAAACGCTTAATTATCATTAACAACAATATGCTAAGCAGCCCGGTATGTGGTGGGACGGTGGCTGGGGCTTGTCCCCTACATATGCCCTATATATAAGCATATTTGGTTGGATAGCATAGGTGGTTGTTAGTGAGGTTAAGGTTGTCATTTCGGGGAAATCAAAGTAAACATTTTCAGGGTAATCAAAAGCTAAGAATCATATGTAATGGAATCAAGGTAGTGGAATGAAATGCTTAATTATCATTAACAACAATATGTTAAGCAGCCCGGTATGTGGTGGGATGGTGGCTGGGGCTTGTCCCCTACATATGCCCTATATATAAGCATACTCGGTTGGATAACATAGGTGGTTGTTAGTGAGGTTAAGGTTGTCATTCAGGGAATCAAGGTAAACAATTACAGGGTAAACGAATTCAATGAATCGAATGTTACGGAATCGAAGATGTAGGATGAAACGCTTAATTATCATCAGGAACAATATATCATGTGGTTTGGTATGTGGCGGGACGGTGGCTGGGGCTTGTCCCCTACATATGCCCTATATATAAGCATACTGAAACAGATGGTATAGGTGGTTAATGGTGAGGTTAAGGTTTATGACAATCCGACTTTTTGGATTAACTCTGTTAACTGAAAATAATGAGATCACAGGCCCAACAAGATAAGAGTAGGTCCAATGAGGCCCAAGTAGGCCGATAAGGTCAAGTTAGGCCCAATGAAAACAAGGAAGGCCCAATGACGCCCAAGTAGGACAAATAAGGCCAAAGTAGGCCCAAGGTAGGCCCAATGAGGCCAAGGTAGGCCCAATGAGTCCAGGATAGGCCCAATTGTATTTAAGAAGCCCAATTGAGTTAATTTAGCCCAACAATGATTTAAATAGCCCAATTAGTGATAATTCGGGATTGTTGATGTAACTTTGTTAATCGAAATGATATGTTATTGATCCAGAATAATCTATAGGAGTTAAGATTAAGCAAAAATCAAGTTCTAAGTGTTGTAATTTCAAGAATTAGTCTACAAGTAGTGATAATAGTCAATTTTGACTCCTAAAAGTCAAAATTCGTCATGTTCAAGGTGGAAACTATGAAATCAATGTTAATTCGAGAACTTGATCAGATTAAACGGTTATAAATCAGTAAAATGATTATAATGATCATCAATTGCACGTTTAATTTCATGATTAATACCGAATTAAAGTCATGAACCACTCAAAAGTTGTAACCGTAACTTCTCCTTATCAAAACCGTATAATTCAATCATAACACAACAAATTGGAGTTTCAAAACTATTAGTCGGCACCCTTAGAGTACTTTACATATCATAATCGCATCGCAAGAGTCTCGGATCGAAGAATTTGATTTAGTGAAGGCCGAATCTAGGGTTAAAGTTGATCTCTTTCAATTAAGCATCAAAACAAGTAAGTCTTCGTTCCTATACTTTCTAAAAGGGCCGATTAAACGAATCCCTAACTCAATTACATCTGAAAATCTCGAATTGATAGTGTTTGATTACTAGGGTTTTAGAACAAATCGGTTTTGGGGGTTTTGATCTTAAAGAGTTTAAAAATAAAATTAAAGTATGTAGGTAGTTTCAGAGAGGGCCGACTAAGGTTAATCCCAAATCAATTTCGACTAATAACATCGAATGATAGCATTTCGAATTCTAGGGCTCATAGTAAGAAACGGTTTGGGGGTTTTTAATCAATCGAGCTTTAGGACCAAATTGAATGTTGTTGTTAGTTTCAGAGAGTTTCGATGGAGCTAAGCCATGATTCAATTTCATTCCATTATAATGAATTGATTAAGAACAAGATCTAGGGTTCTTGTGTTAAACGATTTTGGGGGATTTAATCGTGGTGGGTTTAAAAGCCAAATCAAATGGTGCTATCAGATTCAGAAACCACCGATTATGGTTATCCCCATATCAATTTCACAATATCATCACAAATTGTTAGGTTTTGAGTGAGGGATTTAAGAACTTGAGTTCGAATCTGTGTACTCCCAAATAAGTGGGTTATGGTGTTTTGTTTTCGAATTAAAATCACTTACAGATTCAGTTGAATAACTAGAATCGAAACCCTATGGTTTTAAGGGCTATTGAGTTCGAATTGTGGGTCAATTTGGACTCCAATTGCTTCGGCTATAATATCAAAAAGGAAATCAATTGGAAGGGTAGTTAAAACATTTAATCTGAGAAGGCTAATGCGAAACCCTAGCGGGCTGAACTGGTTAGATGCGTGTGTGTTGAGCAGGAGGTCGCGGGTTCGAGCCGTGCCTCGGCCGGTTTTGTGATGAAATGCCATTTTTGGTATTTTTGTAATAACTCTCGCATACGAACTCCGATTTAACCCGTTTCAGTTTCGTTAGAACCAGAATTTCATCCCGAACATATTTGAATATTAAAATTCACATTTTTGATCGAAAACGTAATCGCGTATAATTACGTTTATTTAAATAGAATCGTAAATGATTTTATTTAAACGATTTTAAAGACACGCGTATATACGTATGCGTATTTCTAACACTCTAATATACGTGTGTTGACACGTATGTGATTTCAAGCACAAAACGACATTCCGAATAACTTTAGGTTATTGTTTAATCACAGATTCTTCGTAGAGGATTTTCTACGCGAGTTTAAGTGCGTTTGATCATTCTGCAATACTCAAAGGTGCGTACACGGCCCCTTTCTTATTTTAAACTGTTTTGGGGGAGAAAACATGTGCCACAAACTCTTTTTAGATACATATCACTTGCATGAGTTAGCTGTTTACATTATGTGATAACATAGCATTTAAAAGTCCTTACACACTTCGAACCGTTTAGTTTACAGTAGCGCAAAGCTTGGTAGTTGGAAATAGATCTATTAGGTTTGACAAACCTCAGCTGGTAGATGGGATCTACGCAGGTGTTTGACTGACCAAACACACATTACTATTGTTTGTGCTAGACAATAGTGGCAAGGCAAAAACATGCTATAGCATGGCAATCGTCAGCTTCGGTGTCGACCACTTATGTAAATAGTACAAATGACTAGCTATCATGACTATGTATGTGTGATTATGTTATCTGCAAACTTGATATTCAAACTGTTTTTTTGAACATTGTGAATACTTAAAACCTGTGTTATGCACCAACCATTGTGTTGACTTGATTTACATGTTTTCTCAGGACGCTAAGGTGCGCAAGAAAGCCAGCATGGACTAGGAGATTGAGTCGCATGCATGTCTTTACATTTTAGTTATTTGAATTGGAACATTTGAAACTAATTGTAATTTACATTTTACAACTGTTATTGTTTTAAAACGCTTCCGCAAACTTTGAAAACTTTGATGTTATGTTTTTAGACCAAAGTATGTTTTGAAATTCATATAGAGGTCTTCCATATGTCTAATGATCTGAGATCCTGGTTTGTCACGTTCCCAAACGGTATGATTCCGTTAGTTGAAAATTGGGGGTGTGACAGATTGGTATCAGAGCCATTGGTTATAGCAAACTAGGTTTGCATTTGTAGACTTAGACTATGACTGTTAGACATTAGACACATATGCTTACACGTATTACTTAGAAATTACATATGGCATTATGTAATTGACTTGCTTACACATTCCATAGCACTGCACTTACATATGGTATTATGTAACAGGCATGGCATCATCATCAGCACCGTATATCTATATTGATGATTCTGAGGATGAGGAGCCGATAGTTCCAGCACCACCGTCATCACCAGCACCACCTATTCCATCTCCTCCACCATATGAGAGGGATGATTCAGATCCGTAGGAGGATCCGGAGGAGGAGCCAGTGGAGGGTACTCAGGAGATCCCTGCTGAGGGACCTTCTACCCATCCACCACCGGTATTGGATGTTCCTGAGCCTAAGAGGCAAAGGACTGATGCTGAGGAGATCGCCAAACTGCGCGAGGATTTGTACTGGGCGAATGACAGGATCGAGTATAATGTTCGGGAATTATGGGATACTAATGAAAGACAAGATAATCTTGCCCATCTGGTCAATGATATGCGGGATGAGATGATTAATTTGATTGGTCGTCTTGAAGCTTCAGAGAACCGAGCGGAGATTCTGGAAGGCAGACTTGTAGCCTTGGAGGATTTAGTGGTCTTTGAGAATGAAGAGGAGGATGAAGAGGATGAAGAGGAGGAAGGGGAAGAACCAGCACCAGCTGTTGATTCTGATCCTGAATCCACTGTCGAGGATGATTGATTTGTTTTGTTTAAACTTATTAGGAACGGGTTGTGTTCCTACATTAGAAGTTTGAAAACTTATGTTTGATTTCAAAAGTATTGTACTCAAACCAGATTATTATATATTGAAAATTTCTACTTATTGCCAACAGTTGTATTGATTTATACATTACATGTTGTGTTTGTTGTTTTGTTTACACATGTCACATTGGATCTTGATAACGCTCTAACATTTCTTTTAACTAGGAAGATAATGGCAAATGAGAACGTTCACATGACAGTCGCTGAACTCAACGAGATAATTAATAACAGAGTCGCTGAGGCAATCGCACAATATGCTCAGACACACACCACAGGGCCACAGGGTCCGGCAGGGGGACTGGTTAACCCACAGGCATGCACGTTCAAGATGTTCTTGGACCGTAAACCACACAATTTCAAAGGATCGGAAGGAGCCATTGGACTCCTACGATGGATTGAGAAGGCTGAATCTGTGTTTGAGATGTGCAATTGTCCAGATGAGAACAAGGTGAAGTATGCTACGGGAACATTGGAGGGTCCAGCTTTGAATTGGTGGAACTCAAATGTTCAGACCTTGGGATTGGGTGAGGCTAATGCCTTGACCTGGAATGGATTCAAAACTTTAATGCAGGAGGAGTACTGCCCTCGTAGTGAGATGCAAAAACTAGAGGAAGAATACTGGCACCTCAAGATGGAGGGATCAAACATCGAGGAGTACACTACTCGATCTCATGAATTAGCCAGAATTCTACCTCATATGGCTACTCCAGCAAGCAAATGGATAGAGAGGTACATCGGAGGACTGGTGCCTCAAATCCAGGGGTTGGTCACTTCTGCAAATCCCACGACCATCCAACAAGCTGTTCGTTTAGCACATCAATTAACTGATCAGGCAGTATTACAAGGGACTTTGCCTAAGCGAACATCAGCTACTAAGGTAGGTGACCACAAGAGAAAGTGGGAAAGCAACAACACCAAGAATAATAACCAACAGCCGTTTCAGCAGAACAGGAAGCAAGACTCAAACAAGTCTTATCACAACTCGAATAGTGGTCAGCAATCATCATCATCAGGTGGTTATATTGGTAAACACCCTGTCACACCCCCAAATTTCAACTAACGGAATCATACCGTTTGGGAACGTGACAAACCAGGATCTCAGATCATTAGACATAGCGAAGACCTCTATATGAATTTCAAAACATACGTTGGTCTTTAAAACATAATAATCAGAGTTTACAAAAAGTTGCGGAAGCGTTTCAAAACAAAACCAATAAACTGTTGATAAGTAAAACATTACAAATCAAACTACTGAAATATTCAAATTCAAATGTTCAAAGTTTATAATGCATGAGACTCTATCTTCCTAGTCCATGCCAGCTGTTACGCGCGCCTTAGCGTCCTGAGAAAACATGCAAATCAAGTCAACACAAAGGTTGGTGCATAACACAGGTTTTAAGTAATCATAGTGTTCAAAACATCAGTTTGAATAACAAGTTTGTAGATAACATAATCACAATTGCACAGTCATGATAGCTAGTCATATAAACTATTTACATACGTGTTCGACACCGAAGCTGACTAGTTGCCATGCTATAGCATGTTTTCGCCTTGCCACTATTGTCTATCACAACAATAGTAAAAATGTGTTTGGTCAGTCAAACACCTGCGTAGATCCCATCTACCAGGTGAGGTTTGTCAAACCTAATAGATCTATTTCCAACTACCACGCTTTGCATTACAGCAAACTAAACGGTTCGAGATGTGTAAGGACTTTCAAGTTGATATGTTGTCACATAATGTAAACAGATAACTCATGCAAGTGATATGTATCTAAAATAGTTTGTTGCACATGTTTTCTCCCCCAAAACAGTTAAAATAAGAAAGGGGCCGTGTACGCACCTTTGATAGTAGTAGAATGATCAAATACGTGTGAACTTGCGTAGAAATCCTCTACAAAGAATCTGTGATTTAAACAATAACCTACAGTTATTCGGAATGTCGTTTTGTGCTTGAAATCACATACGTATCAACATACGTATGTTAAAGTGTGAGAATTAGGCATACGGAAGTACGCGTGCTTTTGAAATCGTTTAAATAAAATCACATTTGATTTTATTTAATTAAACGTAGTTATACGCGATTTCGTGTTCGGATTAAAATATGAATTTTATTACTCTATTACACTCGTATCCTCGTTACGGTTCCAACGCAACTGAAACGGATCGAATCGGAGTTAGAACGAGTGAGTTACAAAATAAAAACCAAAATGGTTTTAATTATCAAAAACCGGCCAGGTCAGGGTTCGAACCCGTGACCTGCCAGCCCACACACCCAAGCCATAACCAGTCGATCTATCTCATCTTTTGCTAACAGATTCAATCCTAAATGGTTTTAAACACTAATGGGCCGGCTCCCTTTTGTTTTTCCATAACCGAAGTATGCACACCCAAGTGACCACGAATTCGATCCCGACCAACCCTAAAACCCTAGGGCTTTTTACCCTTGAATCAAAATGAACAAATCTGCAATATTTAATCAAATTCCAATTTCCAATTGTTTAGAAAAATCCTAACCCGACTACATTACAAGCCCTAGAACTAAGAATCCTTAAATTCGTTATAGTTTGATCAAATCAACATGGGTTTACTCTAAATCGGAGCACTCTGAAACTTATCATAGCAATTAATTTGATTCTACAATTCGTTTGATTAAAGATCCCCAAAACCGAATGTTTCAAAAATTCTAGGACTTGATCTTATACAATTCGATGATGTTACACCAATTAAGCACATGATTATTCAAAGTCGACATATTCAGAAACTCCCTAAACAATTTAATTTGATTATTCAACTCATTTGCTATGAAATCCCCAAATCAATTTCTTAACATAAACCCTAATATCGAAATCATAGAATTCGATGTTTCTGAATGAAATTGTTATGATAAACTGTTTGATCGGGACCTTATGAAGCTTATCATATCATTTAATTTCATTTTTAAACTCGTCCCGATCAAAACCCCCAAAATACCTTTGATATGAACCCTAGTTAATCAAATTCTAACAAATCGATGATAGAACTCAGAATTATCATAGGGTTATGTCTAATCGGATCTTTTAGAGTGACTAGGATTAAAAACTTACTTGTTTTGATGATCGATTGACAGAGATCAACTTCAAGCCCTAATTTCGGCCTTCTTGAAATCGAATTCCTCAATTGAAGCTTCACCGATCGAATTGTTGCTTGTAACCTCCTCTAATGATACCGAATAGAGCCTCTGAGAGTTTAATTTTGCGAAGTTTGGTCGAATGTTGTGGTTTTAAGTATATAGGGCTACGGTTTCAACATTTTGAGACCCTTTGAATCCAATTCGACATTATTTGCTCTTGTAACCGTTAATCGTTAATGATAATCATCAATATGATGATTAAGGATGTTAAATCATCAGTTACAAATCAATTTGTGAATAATTTCGGGTTTAATTGCAATTATTCACTTCTTTTATTCCGAATTTTGACTTTAAGAAAGTCAAAATTGATCCTTCTAATCATATACAAATTAAAATCCTATAATCTAAGTATTTTAGACTTATTTCACTTAATTCAACCCTTAGAAATCATTCTAGATCAATAACTTAACATTTCGGTTAACAAAGTTAAACCGAAAATTCCGAATTTTCATTAATTGGGTCATTTAACTCATTGTTAGATTAAATCTACTCAATTGAGCTTCTCAAATACAATTGGGCCTCATTGGGCCTTCCTGGGCCTACCTTGGCCTTCCCTGGGCCTACTTTGTTTACATTGGGCCTTACTTGAACTTATTGGGCCTTACTGGGCCTTTATTGGCTTATTGGGCCTACATTGGCTCTGTTGGGCCTACATAGACTTCGTTGGGCCTAATTGATCTTGTTGAGTCTTCCTTGACCTTACTGGATCTTCTTTGACTTTACTGGGCCTTCATTGGCCTTGTTGGGCCTTCATTGGCCTTGTTGGGCCTGTTGGACCTTCATTGGTCTTATTGGGCCTTGATTGGCCTTATTGGGCCTGTGATAGCACCAACTCCCGTTAACAAGGTTAGTGTGAAAAGTCGGGTTGTCACATCATCCCCTTGTTGAAGGAATTTTCGTCCCGAAAATTAGCAAGTGTTAAGAGTAGTTAGGAAACTACTTACGAGTTTAAATCGTACATGTTAGTGTGATTTGATCATTCTGTGTGCTTGTGTGTACTCACACACAAAGTCTAATGCTTGCAACATCACAACTCAATTGCGATCGTTCAATGTAACTGTTTGCGTGTACACTAGTTAGTTCACCTAACTGTGACTGTTTGTGTTTGATCATACTGTGTTGTGTAACCTCACACATAGTGAGTGTCTGAAACTGTTTGTACTATGCAACCCCGCACATAGCAAGGTGTATGTAACCAATGTACTATGCAACCCCGCACATAGCAAAATGTATGTAACCAATAGTGTATGTACTACCATAACATGTAACATATGAAATGTAGCACATAAAACATATAAAATGTAATGTAGCACAAATATTTGTAACAAAATCAATTGAATAAATAAAACGTTTGTGCTTACAGTTTGAAATTTGCAGTGTTGATGTGTGAAAGCATCACGTCATCCCCTTGTTGAAGGAAATTTCGTCCCGAAATTTAACGTACGCTCTCAGTGTTAGAAGTAGCTGTCTTGAATAGATGAGGATATTTCTTCATCATCTGGTCTTCCCGTTCCCATGTGAATTCAGGACCCCGTCTTGAATTCCATCGGACTTTGACTATCGGAATCTTGCTTTGCTTCAGTTGTTTGACCTCTCGGTCCATGATTTCTGCTGGTTCTTCAATGAATCGCAGTTGTTCATCTACTTGTATTTCTTCCAATGGTACAATCAATGTCTCGTCAGAAAGGCATTTCTTTAAGTTTGATACATGAAAGACATCATGAACTCCACTGAGTTCATCCGGTAGTTTGAGTTGGTACGCAACCGGACCAATCCTTTTCAGGATCTCAAAAGGTCCTACGTAACGTGGACTAAGCTTCCCACGCTTGCCAAATCGTATCACACCTTTCCAAGGTGATACCTTTAGAAGAACTCGGTCTCCTACTTGAAATTCCAACGGCTTGCGACGTTTGTCTGCATAACTCTTCTGTCGATCCCGAGCCGCTGCCATACGGTTCCGGATTTGAATTATTTTCTCTGTCGTCTCGTGCACCAGTTCAGGACCTGTTAACTGACTGTCTCCAATCTCAGCCCAGCAAACTGGTGAACGACATTTGCGACCATACAAAGCTTCAAACGGTGCTGCTTGAATACTTGTATGATAACTATTGTTGTAAGAGAATTCCACCAACGGTAAATGATTCTCCCAGCTATCGCCAAAATCAATTACACAAGCTCGTAACATATCCTCGAGCGTTTGAATCGTTCGTTCACTTTGACCGTCGGTCTGTGGGTGATAAGCGGTACTCATATCCAAGCGAGTCCCCAATGACTTATGAAGAGATTTCCAAAAATTAGAAGTAAACCGGGCATCCCGATCTGATATGATAGATATTGGCACACCATGCCGTGCTACTACTTCCTTGATGTAAATGCGAGTCAGTTTCTCCATCTTATCAGTTTCCTTTATTGCTAAGAAGTGTGCAGATTTCGTTAATCGATCGACAATTACCCATATCGTATCACAACCACTTGGTGTACGGGGTAACTTAGTAATAAAATCCATCGAAATCTGTTCCCATTTCCACATCGGTATCTCTGGTTGTTGCAATAAACCAGATGGTTTCTGATATTCAACTTTGACTTTCGAACAAGTCAAACATTTGCTAACGTACTTAGCAATATCAGCTTTCATGTGAGGCCACCAATACAGTGCCTTCAAGTCATGGTACATCTTGTCTGATCCCGGATGGACTGAATATCTAGACTTGTGTGCTTCGTCCATCACGAGTTCCCTTAAACCTCCATTCAAAGGTATCCACATTCGGTTAACGAAATAACGAATTCCATCAGCATTCGTATCCAACTGTTCTTCCATTCCCCGTAAAGATTCCTGTACCAAGTTTTCCTTTTTCAAGGCCTCGATCTGAGCACTGCGTACCTTATCAGGTAAATCAGTATGTATTGTCATCATAAGTGCGCGAACCCGTCTTGTTCCCGTTGTATCTTTTCTGCTCAAAGCATCGGCTACCACATTAGCCTTTCCCGGGTGATACTTAATCGCACACTCATAATCGTTCAACAACTCAACCCATCGTCGTTGTCTCATATTAAGCTCCTTCTGATCAAAGATATGCTGCAAACTCTTATGATCAGTGTAAATGGTACACTTAGTTCCATACAGATAATGCCTCCAAATCTTCAAAGCAAAAACCACTGCTCCTAACTCCAAGTCATGAGTAGTGTAATTCTTTTCATGTGTTCGTAGTTGTCTGGAAGCATAAGCGATCACTTTATCCCGTTGCATCAACACACATCCCAAACCCTGTCCAGATGCGTCACAATACACCTCAAAGTCTTCCGTTCCTTCCGGTAAGGACAGAATCGGTGCACTGCAGAGTTTCTGTTTCAATAACTGGAATGCAGCTTCCTGTTTATCCGTCCAGTTATACTTTGTTCCTTTGTGCGTCAGAGCTGTAAGTGGTTGAGCGATCTTTGAGAAACCCTCAATGAATCGTCGATAATAACCCGCCAAACCAAGGAATTGTCGTACCTCGGTAGGGGTCTTTGGCGCTTCCCAATTCTTAATTGCTTCAATCTTCGCTGGATCAACATGTATGCCCTTCTCATTAACAATATGCCCCAAGAACTGTACTTCTCGCATCCAGAAATCACATTTCGAGAACTTAGCGTACAGTTGTTCCTGTTTCAATAACTCTAGCAGTAATCGAAGATGTTCAGCATGTTCCTCCTCAGACTTTGAATAGATGAGAATGTCATCAATGAAAACAATGACAAACTTATCCAGATAAGGTTTACAAACACGATTCATGAGATCCATGAATACAGTTGGAGCGTTTGTCAACCCAAATGGCATGACCAAGAACTCATAATGGCCATATCGTGTCCTGAATGCTGTCTTCGGAATATCTTCCTCCTGGACTCTTAGTTGATGATAACCCGACCTGAGATCAATCTTCGAGTAATAACTCGAACCTTGCAATTGATCGAACAGATCGTCAATCCTGGGTAACGGATACCGGTTCTTGATAGTAACCTTATTCAATTCCCGGTAATCGATACACATACGAAAAGTCCCGTCTTTCTTCTTTACAAACAATACTGGAGCTCCCCACGGTGAAAAACTAGGTCGTATGAAACCCTTATCCAACAATTCTTGCAATTGTGTGGATAACTCTTGCATCTCTGACGGTGCAAGTCGATAAGGCGCCCTAGCTATCGGTGCTGCATCTGCTGTAAGATCAATTCGAAATTCCACCTGTCTGATAGGCGGTAATCCTGGCAAGTCTTCTGGAAATACCTCCGGAAACTCACAAACTATAGGTATATCTTCAAGCTTCTTCTCAGCCACTGGCTTTTCAGTTATAAGTGCTATAACTGCTGTATGACCTTTCCGCAGACATTTGTGTGCCTTCATACAAGATATGAGACGCAGTGGCGTACTGCTCTTCTCGCCTTGTACATATAATGTCTCTCCCTGCGGAAGAGGTATGCGAACAATCTTTTCATGGCATACAATTTCAGCCTGGTTCTTGGACAACCAGTCCATGCCAATGACTACATCAAAACTGCCTAAGGCAATAGGCATCAGATCAATCTCTAATGTCTGACCCATCAAATCAAGGATACATCCCTTATAAATGTTTTCTACTACAATCAACTTACCATCCGCTAACTCCACAGTATAGGGACTATCTAAGGCAGTGGGACTAACATCTAGTGACTTAGCAAGTGAACTAGATACAAAACTCCGGTCGGCACCAGTGTCAAATAACATAGAGGCATAGTGATTATTTAAGAGGAACGTACCCGTAACAATGTTGGGATCCTCCCGCGCTTGACGTCCTCCAATCACGAACGCCCTGCCTCTAGCACCGTTGTTGTTGTTATTATTGTTGTTGTTGTTGTTGGTGCCATTGCCATTACCGTTTCCATTTCCATTACCATTACCATTGTTGTCCCCGCCTTTCTTAAGTTGTGGGCAATCTTTCTTGAAATGCCCCATCTTGCCGCACTCGAAACAACCCTTCTGTGCGTTGTTCTGATTGTTATTATGGTTGTTATTGTTGTTCTGCAGCTCTCCGCGACAATCCTTAGCCGCGTGCCCAATCTTGCCACACCTCTGACACTTAGCTCTGTCACACTGGTTACCCGCATGATGGTAACCACACCTGTTGCACTTGGGGTGCTTACCAATATAGCCCCCCGATGATGATGATGCTTGCTGACCACTATTGGAATTATGATAGGACTTGTTTGAGTCCTGTTTCCTGTTCTGCTGTTGGTTGTTACCCTTGAAGTTGTTACTCTCCCACTTTCTTTTATGGTCTCCTACCTTGGTAGCAGATGTTCGCTTAGGCAGAGTCCCCTGCAACACTGCCTGATCAGTAAGCTGATGTGCTAGACGAACAGCTTGTTGGATAGTGGTGGGATTTGCTGAAGTCACCAAACCTTGAATCTGAGGCACTAGTCCTCCAATGTACCTCTCAATCCACTTACTGGCTGGAGTAGCCATGTGTGGTAGCAGTCTGGCCAGTTCATGCGATCTGGTCGTGTATTCCTCAATATTTGACCCCTCCATCTTGAGGTGCCAATACTCTTCTTCCAACTTCTGCATTTCACTACGAGGACAATACTCCTCTTGTAGTAAAGTTTTGAAGTTGTTCCAAGTCAATGCATTTGCTTCTCCCAACCCCAGGGTCTGAACATTGGAGTTCCACCAAGTCAGGGCTGGACCCTCCAACGTTCCAGTAGCAAATTTCACTTTGCTGTCATCCGGGCAGTTGCACATTTCGAACACAGACTCGGCCTTTTCAATCCATCGGAGAAGTCCTATAGCCCCCTCCGATCCCTTGAAATTGTGTGGCTTGCAGTCCAAAAACATTTTAAACGTGCACGCCTGTGGATTAAGCAATCCCCCAGCTGAACCATGTGGCCCCGTGTTGTGTGCCTGTGCGTACTGTGCTATTGCCTCTGCAACCCTGTTGTTGATTAGCTCGTTGAGCTCAGCAACTGTCATTTGTACGTTTCCCTCAGCCATTAGTTTCCTATTTACAAGAAGTGTTAGCGCATAATCAAAATCCAATTTTGACATGTGTAAGTAAAACAACAAACACAACATGTAATATAAGCCAACACAGCTATTGAAAAAAAATAATTCTTCCATAAATAGAAACTTTCTTTGAGTACAATACTTTTGAAATGAAATACAAAATTTCAAACTACTAATGTAGGAACACAACCCGTTCCTAATAAGTTTAAATAAAACAAGAAGTAAAAGAAAAATAATCAGTCGTCCTCAACGGTGGATTCAGGATCGGACTCAGCAACTGGTGCTGGTTCCTCCTCCTCATCCTCATCCTCATCCTGTTCCTCATTCTCAACTACCACTAAATCCTCCAAAGCTTCAATCCTGCCCTCCAAGATCTCGGCTCGGTTCTCTGACTCCTCTAGACGACCAATCATGTTCACCATCTCATCCCGCATGTCATGAACTAGATGGGCAAGTTCATCTTGCCTCTCAATGGCATCCCATAACTCCTGAGATCTCTGTATAAGCTTGTCTTCTGTCTCATCCAAGTCCTCGCGCAACTTGGCGATCTCCTCCGCGTCTGTCCTTCGCCTCTTAGGCTCAGGAGCATCTAGTACGGGTGGTGGATGTGTAGATGGTCCTGCAGCATAGAGTCCCTGAGTATTCACCCATGGTGCCTCCTCCGGATCCTCATCCGGGTCCTCAACTGGATCCTCATCTGGATCCTCCTCTGGATCCTCCTCTGGATCCTCCTCTGGATCCTCGTCTGGATCCTCGTCTGGGTCTGAGTCATCCATCCCATACGGTGGAGGTGATGGAATAGGTGGTGGTGGTGATGATGGTGGTGCCGGAACTATCGGCTCCTCGTCCTCGGAATCATCAATGATAACATAAGGAACTGATGATGAAGCCATGCCTGTTACATAATATCATATGTAAGTGCAGTGCCATGGAATACGTAAGCAAGTCAATTACATAATGTCATATGTAATTTCTAAGCAATACGTATAAGCAGATGTGTCTAATGTCTAACAGTCATAGTCTAGGCCTACAAATGCAAACCTAGTTCGCTATAACCAATGTCTCTGATACCAATCTGTCACACCCCCAAATTTCAACTAACGGAATCATACCGTTTGGGAACGTGACAAACCAGGATCTCAGATCATTAGACATAGCGAAGACCTCTATATGAATTTCAAAACATACGTTGGTCTTTAAAACATAATAATCAGAGTTTACAAAAAGTTGCGGAAGCGTTTCAAAACAAAACCAATAAACTGTTGATAAGTAAAACATTACAAATCAAACTACTGAAATATTCAAATTCAAATGTTCAAAGTTTATAATGCATGAGACTCTATCTTCCTAGTCCATGCCAGCTGTTACGCGCGCCTTAGCGTCCTGAGAAAACATGCAAATCAAGTCAACACAAAGGTTGGTGCATAACACAGGTTTTAAGTAATCATAGTGTTCAAAACATCAGTTTGAATAACAAGTTTGTAGATAACATAATCACAATTGCACAGTCATGATAGCTAGTCATATAAACTATTTACATACGTGTTCGACACCGAAGCTGACTAGTTGCCATGCTATAGCATGTTTTCGCCTTGCCACTATTGTCTATCACAACAATAGTAAAAATGTGTTTGGTCAGTCAAACACCTGCGTAGATCCCATCTACCAGGTGAGGTTTGTCAAACCTAATAGATCTATTTCCAACTACCACGCTTTGCATTACAGCAAACTAAACGGTTCGAGATGTGTAAGGACTTTCAAGTTGATATGTTGTCACATAATGTAAACAGATAACTCATGCAAGTGATATGTATCTAAAATAGTTTGTTGCACATGTTTTCTCCCCAAAACAGTTAAAATAAGAAAGGGGCCGTGTACGCACCTTTGATAGTAGTAGAATGATCAAATACGTGTGAACTTGCGTAGAAATCCTCTACGAAGAATCTGTGATTTAAACAATAACCTACAGTTATTCGGAATGTCGTTTTGTGCTTGAAATCACATACGTATCAACATACGTATGTTAAAGTGTGAGAATTAGGCATACGGAAGTACGCGTGCTTTTGAAATCGTTTAAATAAAATCACATTTGATTTTATTTAATTAAACGTAGTTATACGCGATTTCGTGTTCGGATTAAAATATGAATTTTATTACTCTATTACACTCGTATCCTCGTTACGGTTCCAACGCAACTGAAACGGATCGAATCGGAGTTAGAACGAGTGAGTTACAAAATAAAAACCAAAATGGTTTTAATTATCAAAAACCGGCCAGGTTAGGGTTCGAACCCGTGACCTGCCAGCCCACACACCCAAGCCATAACCAGTCGATCTATCTCATCTTTTGCTAACAGATTCAATCCTAAATGGTTTTAAACACTAATGGGCCGGCTCCCTTTTGTTTTTCCATAACCGAAGTATGCACACCCAAGTGACCACGAATTCGATCCCGACCAACCCTAAAACCCTAGGGCTTTTTACCCTTGAATCAAAATGAACAAATCTGCAATATTTAATCAAATTCCAATTTCCAATTGTTTAGAAAAATCCTAACCCGACTACATTACAAGCCCTAGAACTAAGAATCCTTAAATTCGTTATAGTTTGATCAAATCAACATGGGTTTACTCTAAATCGGAGCACTCTGAAACTTATCATAGCAATTAATTTGATTCTACAATTCGTTTGATTAAAGATCCCCAAAACCGAATGTTTCAAAAATTCTAGGACTTGATCTTATACAATTCGATGATGTTACACCAATTAAGCACATGATTATTCAAAGTCGGCATATTCAGAAACTCCCTAAACAATTTAATTTGATTATTCAACTCATTTGCTATGAAATCCCCAAATCAATTTCTTAACATAAACCCTAATATCGAAATCATAGAATTCGATGTTTCTGAATGAAATTGTTATGATAAACTGTTTGATCGGGACCTTATGAAGCTTATCATATCATTTAATTTCATTTTTAAACTCGTCCCGATCAAAACCCCCAAAATACCTTTGATATGAACCCTAGTTAATCAAATTCTAACAAATCGATGATAGAACTCAGAATTATCATAGGGTTATGTCTAATCGGATCTTTTAGAGTGACTAGGATTAAAAACTTACTTGTTTTGATGATCGATTGACAGAGATCAACTTCAAGCCCTAATTTCGGCCTTCTTGAAATCGAATTCCTCAATTGAAGCTTCACCGATCGAATTGTTGCTTGTAACCTCCTCTAATGATACCGAATAGAGCCTCTGAGAGTTTAATTTTGCGAAGTTTGGTCGAATGTTGTGGTTTTAAGTATATAGGGCTACGGTTTCAACATTTTGAGACCCTTTGAATCCAATTCGACATTATTTGCTCTTGTAACCGTTAATCGTTAATGATAATCATCAATATGATGATTAAGGATGTTAAATCATCAGTTACAAATCAATTTGTGAATAATTTCGGGTTTAATTGCAATTATTCACTTCTTTTATTCCGAATTTTGACTTTAAGAAAGTCAAAATTGATCCTTCTAATCATATACAAATTAAAATCCTATAATCTAAGTATTTTAGACTTATTTCACTTAATTCAACCCTTAGAAATCATTCTAGATCAATAACTTAACATTTCGGTTAACAAAGTTAAACTGAAAATTCCGAATTTTCATTAATTGGGTCATTTAACTCATTGTTAGATTAAATCTACTCAATTGAGCTTCTCAAATACAATTGGGCCTCATTGGGCCTTCCTGGGCCTACCTTGGCCTTCCCTGGGTCTACTTTGTTTACATTGGGCCTTACTTGAACTTATTGGGCCTTACTGGGCCTTTATTGGCTTATTGGGCCTACATTGGCTCTGTTGGGCCTACATAGACTTCGTTGGGCCTAATTGATCTTGTTGAGTCTTCCTTGACCTTACTGGATCTTCTTTGACTTTACTGGGCCTTCATTGGCCTTGTTGGGCCTTCATTGGCCTTGTTGGGCCTTCATTGGCCTTGTTGGGCCTGTTGGACCTTCATTGGTCTTATTGGGCCTTGATTGGCCTTATTGGGCCTGTGATAGCACCAACTCCCGTTAACAAGGTTAGTGTGAAAAGTCGGGTTGTCACACACCCAAAGTGCAGCAGGTGTGGGTTTCATCATGCAGGTAATCAGTGTGATAGAGCTAAGTGTCAAAGGTGTGGTAAGATGGGGCATGCAGCTAAGGATTGTCGGGGAGAGCTGCAAAACAATCACAACAACCAGAATAATAATCAGAACAATGCACAGAAGGGTTGTTTTGAGTGTGGCAAGATGGGGCACTTTAAGAAGGATTGCCCACAACTCAAGAAAGGTGGGGATAATAATGCAAATGGCAATGGCAACGGCAATGGTAATGATAATGGCACCAATAACAACAATAACAAACAACAACAACAATGGTGCTAGGGGCAGGGCGTTTGTGATTGGAGGACGTCAAGCACGGGAGGATCCCAACATTGTTACGGGTACGTTCCTCTTAAATAATCACTATGCCTCTATGTTATTTGACACTGGTGCCGATCGGAGTTTTATATCTAGTTCACTTGCTAAGTTACTAAATGTTAGTTCCACTGCTTTAGATAGTCCATACACTGTAGAACTAGCTGATGGTAAGCTAATTGTAGTTGAACAAATTCTTAAGGGATGTATACTTGATTTGATGGGTCAGACATTGGAAATTGACCTTATGCCTATTGCTTTAGGTAGTTTTGATGTAGTCATTGGCATGGACTGGTTGTCCAAACACCAGGCTGAAATCGTATGCCATGAAAAGATTGTTCGCATACCTCTTTCGCATGGAGAGACATTGTATGTACAAGGCGAGAAGAGTAGTACACCACTGCGTCTCATATCTTGTATGAAAGCACACAAATGTCTGCGTAAAGGTCATACGACAGTTATAGCACTTATAACTGAAAAGCCGGTAGCTGAGAAGAAGATTGAAGACATTCCAGTAGTTCGTGAATTTCCGGAGGTATTTCCAGAAGACTTGCCGGGATTACCGCCTATCAGACAGGTGGAATTCCGAATCGACCTTACACCAGATGCAGCACCGATAGCTAGGGCTCCTTATCGACTTGCACCGTCAGAGATGCAAGAGTTATCCACACAATTGCAAGAGTTGTTGGATAAGGGTTTCATACGACCTAGTTTTTCACCGTGCGGAGCTCCAGTTTTGTTTGTTAAGAAGAAGGATGGGACTTTCCGTATGTGTATCGATTACCGGGAATAGAACAAGGTTACTATCAAGAACCGGTATCCGTTACCTAGAATTGACGATCTGTTTGATCAGTTGCAAGGTTCGAGTTACTACTCGAAGACTGATCTCAGATCTGGTTATCATCAACTAAGAGTCCAGGAGGAGGACATTCCAAAGACAGCATTCAGGACACGCTATGGCCATTATGAGTTCTTGGTCATGCCATTTGGGTTGACAAACGCTCCAGCTGGATTCATGGATCTCATGAATCGTGTTTGTAAACCTTATCTTGATAAGTTTGTCATTGTTTTCATTGATGACATTCTCATCTATTCTCAGACCGAGGAGGAGCACGCTGAACATCTTCGATTTCTATTGGAATTATTGAAACAGGAACAACTGTACGCTAAATTCTCGAAATGTGACTTCTGGATGCGAAAAGTACAATTCTTGGGGCATATAGTTAATGAAAAGGGTATACATGTTGATCCAGCAAAGATTGAAGCGATTAAGAATTGGGAAGCGCCAAAGACCCCCACCGAGGTACGACAATTCCTTGGTTTGGCGGGTTATTATCGACGATTCATTGAAGGTTTCTCAAAGATCGCTCAACCACTTACAGCTCTTACGCATAAGGGAACGAAGTATAACTGGACGGATAAACAGGAAACTGCATTCCAGTTATTGAAACAGAAACTCCGTAGTGCACCGATTCTGTCCTTACCGGAAGGGACGGAAGACTTTGTGATGTATTGTGATGCATCTGCACAGGGTTTGGGATGTGTGTTGATGCAACGTGAAAAAGTGATTGCTTATGCTTCAAGGCAACTACGACCACACGAAAAGAATTACACTACTCATGACTTGGAGTTAGGAGCAGTGGTTTTTGCTTTGAAGATTTGGAGGCATTACTTGTATGGAACTAAGTGTACTATTTACACTGATCATAAGAGTTTGCAACATATCTTTGATCAGAAGGAGCTGAATATGAGACAACGAAGATGGGTTGAGTTGTTAAACGACTACGAATGCGCGATTAAGTATCACCCGGGAAAAGCTAATGTGGTAGCTGACGCTTTGAGTAGAAAAGACACAACAGGAACAAGACGGGTTCGTGCACTTATGATGACGATACATACTGACTTACCTGACAAGGTACGCAGTGCTCAGATCGAGGCCTTGAAAACGGAAAACTTGGTACAGGAATCTTTACGAGGAATGGAAACACAGTTGGATGTCAAGTCTGATGGAATTCGTTATTTCATTGATCGACTGTGGATACCTTTGTATGGAGGTTTAAGGGAACTCGTGATGGATGAAGCACACAAGTCCAGGTATTCAGTCCATCCGGGATCAGACAAGATGTATCATGACTTGAAGGCACTGTATTGGTGGCCTCACATGAAAGCTGATATTGCTAAGTACGTCAGCAAATGTTTGACTTGTTCGAAAGTCAAAGTTGAGTACCAGAAACCATCTGGTTTACTGCAACAACCAGAGATACCGAGGTGGAAATGGGAACAGATTTCGATGGACTTCATTACTAAGTTACCTCGTACACCGAGTGGTTGTGATACGATATGGGTAATTGTTGATCGATTAACGAAGTCTGCACACTTCTTAGCAATAAAGGAAACCGATAAGATGGAGAAACTGACTCGCATTTACATCAAGGAAGTGGTAGCACGGCATGGAGTGCCAATCTCTATCATATCAGATCGGGATGCCCGATTTACTTCCAACTTTTGGAAATCACTTCATAAGTCATTGGGGACTCGTTTGGATATGAGTACTGCCTATCATCCACAGACCGACGGTCAAAGTGAACGTACGATTCAAACGCTTGAGGATATGTTACGAGCTTGTGTAATTGACTTTGGTGATAGCTGGGAGAATCACTTACCGTTAGTGGAATTCTCTTACAACAATAGCTATCATACAAGTATTCAAGCAGCACCGTTTGAAGCTTTGTATGGTCGCAAATGTCATTCACTAGTTTGCTGGGCTGAAATTGGTGACAGTCAGATAACAGGTCCTGAGCTGGTGCACGAAACGACGGAGAAGATAGTTCAAATCCGGAACCGTATGGCAGCGGCCCGGGATCGACAAAAGAGTTATGCTGACAAGCGTCGTAAACCATTGGAATTTCAGGTAGGAGACCGAGTTCATCTAAAGGTATCACCTTGGAAAGGTGTGATACGATTCGGCAAGCGTGGGAAGCTTAGTCCACGTTACGTAGGTGTGACAGTTGTACACGAGAATTACGTCATCAATGACGTGGGCACATTTGATCGTTCTAGAAACCCATGCTGTTCAAATACTTGTAATTGTTAAAGAGTGATAGTAGACGAGAAATGATGAACGTGGGCGAAAACCGTGCACAAAACGGAGTCCTGGATTGCCCGAAATCGAAAAACGAAGAAAAATCACTAAGTGTTGGTCGATTGGATCCATCGCGGTACGCGATGGAGGGATTCAGAATCCTCCGCGGTACGCGATGCAGGAAAGAAATCTGAGATCTCCGGATTTCTTCGCGGTACGCGAAGAATTTTTGGGCTTTTGGTCGCGGTACGCGACGGATGTGGCGGTGGAATGATCTGATCTACTTCATCAGATTTCATACAAGATTTAAATTTTATTCTTCTTCTCGCTTCTGCTTAACTTCCAGGCGAAAACACACCCATTTTCACCATCAAAATACCATCTTGAAGCCACCAGATCGCAAGTTTGAAGCCAGGAAACGTGTATACAAGTTCTGATCGTAGTTTCAACCGCAGATATTCGTCTGTTTAGGTAATGATCCGTTTAAACCTTCTAGTTTGATTTTAATTGATTAGATCTTGATTTTGAACGTAATGAGATAGTTAGGATTGTTGATTATTGCCTAGATGATGGCTAGGATTGATTATAAACGAAGAACACGAAGTTCTAACGGTTAAATCCTTGTTTTGATCCGTTGTAATGCCCGATTTGCATGAAACCATACCCATGATTATAATGGTTTAATCCATTTGATTATAACAATGTAGGTGATTAGTTGGGTTAATCCTTGAAATGCAAGGTTAAATCTAAGTGTTTCAAACTAATCACAATCATTAACATACTCATTGGAACAATTATCTGATGTTTATGATAACAGTCAGATTAGTATGTTAAGCATGGTTATTTCACCTATTATGATACTACATTGTGATATTTCATGATATTTGGGTAATCAATAACAAGGATTGATCATTCCTAAGCCATTAAATTATCTAGAAACTGTTACAGTATCATAATCAACAACATTAACTATCTAGTTAACCAGAGATTATTCTGATTAATCTAGAGTGTCATCAACTTTGTGTTAGGAATCTAATGCAATGTAGGTTCCTACATTATCATACATTGTATGATATGACATTAAATTAATTAATTATATAATTAATATCGAGTTGATGATTTACTAAGCAATGTCTTTGACATTGAACGTTCAGAAGGATCTAATCAGTAAACTAGAACATAAATAACTTATTAAAAATAACTAAATGCAGAATCATCTCTGTACTATCAGTTTGGTGATACTCTGCTACCTATTATCATCAGGTGAGTTTCGTACAACCCCTTTTATTTTTAATCTTTTATAAACATCGGGGAAACTCTGCAAACTGTTGTCTGAACATATGATATGTATCAATGATATCTGTGTGATTTCATGTGATTTTGTGGGATTTCATGGGATTTTGCCTGTAGACTGAACTCTATCATGGAACTGAAAGTCCTCATTCTTGAACTGTATCTAGTGAACCCATGTGTGGCCGAACAGAAAACATTGATAGTACTATTGGTTGACACCCCATTCGCTGGGAGGATTGCATCTCCCCTTGTGTGAATGTTTGTTATCTGTTTCCTGAACTTCTTAATGGTGTGATAGACATTAAGATAATGAGGCACTAAGATATGTACCGACGGGTAATATCTTGAGACAGATTAGACGTCCGAAAGGAACTAGATACAGGTCCCATGGTTATCCGGAACTGAACTTTTGAGAACGTGCTTATCATATCATATTGTTTTAAATTGAACTGTCGAACTCACCAGCTTTGTGCTGACGTTTCAAACTTAAATCTTTTTGCAGGAAGACAGTGACACTCGGTGAGGCAGCACTTCAAACACTAGTAATTAAATAAGTCAGTTGTGTAATAAACTTAGTTGTAAATTATGATACTGATTGTAATGACGAAACCCTGTATTATATTTATTTTAAGTTAATCTGTGTGCTTATGATATCGGTTCAAGTAAGTCACCTCTCACCTCGGAGACATCATCACTATGCTTCCGCAACCGGTTCAGTGACGTCAGACCAGACACGAGGTGACGAGGGGTGGGGGTGTGACAGGGTGGTATCAGAGCCACATGTTATAGAGAATTAGGTTGACTTAGAGACCTAGACTATAACCATAGGCTCGTATAGTTACACAGAGAGCACCGAACATAACAATTGAACAAAACTTGTTTTTGAATTAAGCCAGAATAATCAAGTAGTACAAATTACAGTTTTGACTGGCCAGCACAACTGAAATTTGTAACACGTGTGCATTCTAGTTTGATTTAATTCAAGCAAAACACTAACAATAGTAATGACGAATAGTTGCGTTAAGATAGGAGGACGTCTCATATCATGTGTATGTTGAATGTTATTATTCAATATATATTTTTTTTTCATGGTACTGATTCGAGTATTCTGTTTATACAGCGATGGCAGACCAAGGAGAGAGATACATTTATCAGCGGTTTCCTTACGTGATATTAGACGATACCCCGAGCTCAAGTTCGGGTTCTGACTCCGATCCATCGGAGGCATCTGCAGCTGCTTCTCAGGCTGATGCACCTGTAGCACCAGCACCAGCACCTGAACCAGCACCTATGCCATCTCCACCGAGAGTTCCAGCATGGGATGGACTCAGACGTATGCGAGGCCAAGCTCGCAATACGACAGGTCTTCCTATTAGACGTCAGATGGCGCCTAGGGATGAGCCTGACACTGTACATGAGGTAGGAGAGTCCTCACAGCAGGCGGAGTTTAGGGCACAGCTTCGCCAGGTGACTTTAGATCTTCAGGGGACTCGACTAGAGTTACAGGAGTCTCGTGCTATTGGGGAAGATACACGTACCACTGTGTTCGAGATACTCACATCTCATCTGTTGTTGATGGAACAAATGAATGCACTGGATGCTGGCTCGCAAGCTTGGTGGGCTATGATCGAGGAGAGGATGAGGAGAACCATGATTCAGGGGATGATAGCTGCATTCTGGCAGCGAGTGATAGTGATGAGAGGAGTGATGATGGGAGTGCTAGAGGGCATGAGCTTAGAGGCTAGGTTATTATGTGTGGCTATAGGGTTGGTCATTATAGCCATGGTGTTGGACGGGTTATGGTATTTTCTTCGGTGAGGGCTGATCAGGGGACCGAGCAGTTATGATCTTGTTGTATATATGATGTGATATAGAGTGATCAGTAGTTATGAGAGCGGGATATTTTGGTATGAACAGATCCCGAGTTTGTGAGTTGTAGTGTATGATGTTGTTAGGTTGGTATATTATGACTTTTAGTTGTATTAAAACTATGTATGTATGAAACTATGGTATTGTAATAAAATGGGTGTTTTGTGTATCGATCTGTGTAATGTACTATTTGGGTGTTGTGTGAATTATGTTTTTCTAATAACCTTGTGTGGACTATAAACAATTCTGTGTGAGAACAATTCTATGTGAGAACATGTCAAACTAATATATATATTTCGCTGAAATACAGTACGGGAGCAGTACTGTATGCGAATATATCGAACAAAAAAATATATTTTGCTGAAATACAGTACGGGAGCAATACTGTATGCAAATATATTTGTTACTAAAGTAAAGTACGAGAGCCATACTGTACGAGAACATGTCTGAATTGTGAACGTATCTAATTGTGAATGTGTCTGTAACTAAAGTACAGTACGAGAGCCATACTGTACGAGAACATATCTATTGGTTATATGGGAACTTAGTGCATGAACTGAGAACATATCCTAGTCCTGTATGAACATATCTTTAAAAAAACATGTGTTGCAATGCAATGAGCTGGGTAAGACTCTAACATGTTTTTGAAATAACAGGGCTAAGTATAACTACGAACAATTGTGTGATCTGTGTGTATCGAGTATATGTCTGGACTAAATTCATGTAGTTATACTGTATTCTTATATCACATGTCAATGCAATTTTTCAGTGTAACTGAATGTGATTGTAAATTATGTGATAAAGCGGGTTATATCTTTAATGTTCTTAAACTGACCTGAATTTGTCTGCTGGTGAGCAGATTAATGGCTCCTAAAAGAGGTCGACCAGCTAAGAAAGCTGCTAAGAACATTACAAACCCTAAACCGAATCAAATTCCACCTTTGAATGTTGACTCAAATCCGGATCCGCATGTTAATCCGGAAGCGAACATGGTTCCACCTGGGAACTTGGAAACGAATACTACTCCACCAGTGAACCCTGGAGCAGGCATTCTTCCACCTGCTGGTACAAGCGGATCTGAAACAAATGAAGCTATGATAGCTCGTATTGTGCGTGAAAAATTATCTGCTTGTGGTGTTCTGACACAACACCAACCACATATCACCACAGGTTCTGGTGGGGAACACGATCATGTTGAGCATAATGCTACAGGTGGTCACGTTGAAACTCATATCACTACCGGTACAACTACCATTGTTCCTGATCCACCACGACAGGGATGTACTTATAAATATTTTGCTTCCTGTAACCCTCCTACTTTTACGGGCAAAGAAGGAGCGGCTGATCTAATAAGGTGGATTGAGGAGATGGAAACTAAACTCAAAATCAGTCAGTGTTTGGAGGAGCATAAAGTGTCTTATGCTGCCTGTTCTTTGAAAGACTCTGCTTTGACCTGGTGGAATACCCAGGCCAAGACTTTGGGTTCAGTCACAGTCGACTCAATGGGCTGGAATGATTTTAAAACTCTGATTAGATCAGAGTACTGCCCAATTACTGAAATCCAAAAACTCCAGGAGGAATTCTGGAATCACTCGATGATCGGTGCTGACTGTCTTGCTTACACCGATCGTTTTCATGAACTTACTTGTTTACTTCCCGACATGTTTCCTACGGAAGCCGCTTTAATCGTGAAGTACATTAAGGGTCTGATTCCTAAGATACGAGGAATGGTGACTGCTGCTGAACCTACAACCCTGAAACACACGATTCTTTTGACCACTAAGCTTACCAATGAGGCGGTAAGGAGTGGTACTCTGTCTTTGAAGCCTCAGACGGTTCATAGTCGTAGTGATGTCGGTACCTCGAATGTGTCAAAAGGTACTAAACGGAAGTGGTTTGGCAAAACCTGGGCGAAGGCTCCGGCTGAGATCAGTCAGAACAAACCAACGGTGAAGAACTATGGTGCAAATGTTCCTGAGAGGAAAACTTATACTGGGCAGGCGCCCAAATGCAATAAGTGTCCACTCCATCACACGGGACCATGTCCTGTTTGTCTGAACTGTAACCGAGTTGGACATTATGCTAAATATTGCAACTTTCCTGCTCAGACACCAAACCAAGCACCACGACAAACCACTCAAACCAACCGGTCATGTTACAAATGTGGAAGTCCTGATCATCTCATACGAAACTGTCCAAACAATAACACCAATCCGGGAACTGAAGCTAGGGGGAGAGCTTTTCAGATTGGTGCGACTGAAGCCAGGCATGATGCAAATATTGTCACTGGTACGTTTCTTCTCAATAATCTTTACGCATCAGTTCTGTTTGACACAGGAGCGGATAAGAGCTTTATCTCTCCTGAATTTGCATCATTAATTTCATTGCCTACGGTAGATCTAGACACTCCTTATGTTATTGAACTTGCTAATGGCAAGTTGATCAAAACTAGCAGTGTTATTCAAGGATGTTCCTTGAATTTGAATGATCATCTTTTAATATCAATTTACTTCCTATTGAGCTTGGGAGCTTTGATGTCGTTGTTGGTATGGATTGGCTTTCTGATAACCAAGCGGAAGTTGTGTGTCAAAACAAGATGATCCGTATTCCATTACCTAACGGTAATACACTGATAGTTCAAGGAGAACGAGCTGGTAGAAAACTTGGTCTCATATCTTGTATGCGAGCTCAAAAATTCTTAAGGAAAGGCTGTTATGCTTTCCTAGCACATGTGACTGAGCACAATTCTTCACCCAAACGAATTACAGACATTCCAGTAGTCAAGAATTTTCCTGAAGTTTTTCCTGGGGACATATCAGGATTACCCCCAGTGAGACAAGTTGAATTTCGGATTGACTTGATTCCAGGTGCAGCACCTGTTGCTAAAGCCCCTTATCGGCTTGCACCATCCGAAATGCAAGAACTTTCAGGTCAATTGCAAGAACTGTTAGACAAAGGTTTTATCAGACCTAGTTTCTCACCCTGGGGAGCACCTATTCTTTTTGTGAAAAAGAAGGATGGTTCATTCAGGATGTGTATTGACTACAGGGAACTCAATAAACTGACAATCAAGAACCGTTATCCACTACCTCGTATCGATGATCTGTTTGATCAACTACAAGGTGCTACTTATTTTTCAAAAATCGATTTAAGATCTGGATATCATCAGTTACGTATTCATGATGATGACATTCCTAAAACTGCTTTCAGAACTCGATACGGACATTATGAATTTTTAGTGATGCCATTTGGTTTAACCAATGCACCAGCAGTTTTCATGGATCTGATGAATCGAGTATGTAGACCTTATCTGGATAAGTTTGTGATTGTGTTTATTGATGATATTCTTATTTATTCTCGAAATCAACAAGAACATGCTCAACACTTGAAATTAATTCTAGAACTTTTGGCACGTGAAAAATTATATGCCAAGTTCTCCAAGTGTGAGTTCTGGTTACGAAGTTCAATTTCTTGGTCATGTAGTAAATCAAAACGGTATTCAAGTGGATCCCAGTAAGATTCAGGCGGTGAAACAGTGGGAGACACCACGAACCCCGACTGAAATACGTCAATTCTTGGGGTTGGCAGGTTATTATCGCCGGTTTATTAAGAACTTTTCAAAGATAGCCTTGCCACTGACTACATTGACACAGAAAAATCAACCGTTTATATGGAGTTCTCAATAGGAGGAGGCGTTCCAACTATTGAAACACAAACTCTGTAATGCACCTATATTGGCACTACCGGAAGGTACGGATAACTTCACAGTGTATTGTGATGCTTCACGTCAAGGTCTTGGGTGTGTTTTAATGCAGAACGACAAGGTAATTGCTTACGCTTCTCGACAACTGAAAGTACATGAGAAGAACTATACCACTCATGATCTGGAACTTGGTGCAGTGGTGTTTGCACTTAAGATTTGGAGGCATTATCTATACGGAACTAAGTGTATTATATACACTGATCACAAAAGTCTCCAACACATTCTAGATCAGAAAATGTTGAACATGCGACAGAGGCGATGGGTTGAACTGTTGAACGATTACGACTGTGAGATTCGTTATCACCCAGGCAAAGCGAATGTTGTAGCCGATGCCTTAAGTCGCAAGGAACGAGTCAAACCGTTACGTGTAAAAGCGTTAGGTATGACTATTCAAACCAGTCTAATTCCTCAAATCAAAGACGCTCAGCAACAAGCTTTACAAGCAACGAACTATTCTGCTGAGGGACTGAGAGGATTAGATAAGAAACTTGATACCAAAAACGATGGACTGTTGTATTTCAAAGACCGACTGTGGGTTCCTCTATTCGGTAACTCTCGAACAATTATCTTGGATGAGGCGCACAAATCCAGGTATTCTATTCATCCAGGTGCTGATAAAATGTATAAAGATCTTAAAGACTTTTACTGGTGGCCTGGAATGAAGAAACACGTAGCTGAATACGTGGATCGATGTCTAACATGTCTCAAAGTCAAGGCTGAACATCAACGACCTTCTGGGTTACTACAACAACCTGAGATTCCCATGTGGAAATGGGATCAGATCTCTATGGATTTCATTACTAAATTACCCAGAACATCACATAATCATGACTCTATATGGGTTATCGTTGATCGCCTTACGAAATCTGCGCATTTCTTACCCATTCGAGAAGATTATTCTATGGATCGACTCGCTAAACTTTATGTTAATGAGATTGTATCTCGACATGGAGTACCGATCTCTATCATTTCTGATAGAGATAGTCGATTTATGTCACGATTTTGGCAAACTCTTCAGAATGCTTTGGGCACGCAAATCAATATGAGCACAGCTTATCATCCACAAACTGACGGGCAGACTGAACGAACGAATCAAACTCTTGAAGACATGCTCAGAAGCTGTGTAATTGATTTTGGAGGTAGCTGGGATATTCATCTTCCACTTGTTGAATTTTCATACAATAACAGCTACCATACCAGTATTCAATGTGCTCCATTTGAAGCACTTTACGGGCGCAAATGTAGATCACCTATCTGTTGGTCCGAGGTAGGCGAAAGTCAGGTCATAGGCCCAGAACTTATTCAAGAAACAACCGATAAGATCGCATTGATTCAAGAACGAATTAAAGCTGCTCGCGATCGACAAAAGAGTTATGCTGATAATCGTCGTAGACCGTTGGAATTTCAAATCGGTGATCTAGTAATGTTGAAAGTTTCACCGTGGAAGGGTATATTCAGATTTGGGAAGAGAGGTAAACTTTCACCAAGATTTGTAGGACCATTTAAAATTCTTGAACGAATTGGATCAGTAGCCTACAGACTTGAATTACCTCCTGAACTCGGTAACATTCATGATGTTTTTCATGTCTCAAATCTGAAGAAGTGCTTAGTTGATAAATCTTTGATCGTACCTCTCGAAGAAATTCATATTGATGAAAAACTTCAGTTCAGAGAAGAACCAGTAGAGGTAATGGATCGAGAAACGAAAGTGTTAAAACGTAGCCGCATACCAATTGTTAAAGTGCGGTGGAATTTGCAGCGAGGACCCGAATATACGTGGGAACGTGAAGATCAAATGAAATCAAATTACCCACATTTATTCTCATAAACGATGGTCATAATATAAGTCATCACTAAATTTCGGGACGAAATTTCTCTAACAGGAGGAGACTGTGACAGTTGTACACGAGAATTACGTCATCAATGACGTGGGCACATTTGATCGTTCTAGAAACCCATGTTGTTCTAATACTTGTAATTGTTACAGAGTGATAGTAGACGAGAAATGATGAACGTGGGCGAAAACCGTGCACAAAACGGAGTCCTGGATTGCCCGAAATCGAAAAACGAAGAAAAATCACTAAGTGTTGGTCGATTGGATCCATCGCGGTACGCGATGGAGGGATTCAGAATCCTCCGCGGTACGCGATGCAGGAAAGAAATCTGAGATCTCCGGATTTCTTCGCGGTACGCGAAGAATTTTTGGGCTTTTGGTCGCGGTACGCGACGGATGTGGCGGTGGAATGATCTGATCTACTTCATCAGATTTCATGCAAGATTTAAATTTTATTCTTCTTCTCGCTTCTGCTTAACTTCCAGGCGAAAACACACCCATTTTCACCATCAAAATACCATCTTGAAGCCACCAGATCGCAAGTTTGAAGCCAGGAAACGTGTATACAAGTTCTGATCGTAGTTTCAACCGCAGATATCCGTCTGTTTAGGTAATGATCCGTTTAAACCTTCTAGTTTGATTTTGATTGATTAGATCTTGATTTTGAACGTAATGAGATAGTTAGGATTGTTGATTATTGCCTAGATGATGGCTAGGATTGATTATAAACGAAGAACACGAAGTTCTAACGGTTAAATCCTTGTTTTGATCCGTTGTAATGCCCGATTTGCATGAAACCATACCCATGATTATAATGGTTTAATCCATTTGATTATAACAATGTAGGTGATTAGTTGGGTTAATCCTTGAAATGCAAGGTTAAATCTAAGTGTTTCAAACTAATCACAATCATTAACATACTCATTGGAACAATTATCTGATGTTTATGATAACAGTCAGATTAGTATGTTAAGCATGGTTATTTCACCTATTATGATACTACATTGTGATATTTCATGATATTTGGGTAATCAATAACAAGGATTGATCATTCCTAAGCCATTAAATTATCTAGAAACTGTTACAGTATCATAATCAACAACATTAACTATCTAGTTAACCAGAGATTATTCTGATTAATCTAGAGTGTCATCAACTTTGTGTTAGGAATCTAATGCAATGTAGGTTCCTACATTATCATACATTGTATGATATGACATTAAATTAATTAATTATATAATTAATATCGAGTTGATGATTTACTAAGCAATGTCTTTGACATTGAACGTTCAGAAGGATCTAATCAGTAAACTAGAACATAAATAACTTATTAAAAATAACTAAATGCAGAATCATCTCTGTACTATCAGTTTGGTGATACTCTGCTACCTATTATCATCAGGTGAGTTTCGTACAACCCCTTTTATTTTTAATCTTTTATAAACATCGGGGAAACTCTGCAAACTGTTGTCTGAACATATGATATGTATCAATGATATCTGTGTGATTTCATGTGATTTTGTGGGATTTCATGGGATTTTGCCTGTAGACTGAACTCTATCATGGAACTGAAAGTCCTCATTCTTGAACTGTATCTAGTGAACCCATGTGTGGCCGAACAGAAAACATTGATAGTACTATTGGTTGACACCCCATTCGCTGGGAGGATTGCATCTCCCCTTGTGTGAATGTTTGTTATCTGTTTCCTGAACTTCTTAATGGTGTGATAGACATTAAGATAATGAGGCACTAAGATATGTACCGACGGGTAATATCTTGAGACAGATTAGACGTCCGAAAGGAACTAGATACAGGTCCCATGGTTATCCGGAACTGAACTTTTGAGAACGTGCTTATCATATCATATTGTTTTAAATTGAACTGTCGAACTCACCAGCTTTGTGCTGACGTTTCAAACTTAAATCTTTTTGCAGGAAGACAGTGACACTCGGTGAGGCAGCACTTCAAACACTAGTAATTAAATAAGTCAGTTGTGTAATAAACTTAGTTGTAAATTATGATACTGATTGTAATGACGAAACCCTGTATTATATTTATTTTAAGTTAATCTGTGTACTTATGATATCGGTTCAAGTAAGTCACCTCTCACCTCGGAGACATCATCACTATGCTTCCGCAACCGGTTCAGTGACGTCAGACCAGACACGAGGTGACGAGGGGTGGGGGTGTGACAGTAGGACCTTTTGAGATCCTGAAAAGGATTGGTCCGGTTGCGTATCAACTCAAACTACCGGATGAACTCAGTGGGGTTCATGATGTCTTTCATGTGTCGAATTTAAAGAAATGTCTTTCTGATGAGACATTGATTGTACCACTGGAAGAAATACAAGTAGACGAACAGTTACGCTTCATTGAAGAACCAGCTGAAATCATGGACCGAGAGGTCAAACAGCTCAAACAAAGCAAGATTCCAATAGTAAAAGTTCGGTGGAATTCAAGACATGGTCCTGAATTCACATGGGAACGGGAAGACCAAATGATGAAGAAGTACCCTCATCTGTTCAAAACAGCAACTACAAACACTGAGAGCGCACGTTAAATTTCGGGACGAAATTTCCTTCAACAAGGGGATGACGTGATGTTTCACACATCAACACTTCAGACTTCAAACTGTAAGCACAAACACTTTATTCAATTGGTTTTGTTATAAACATTTGTGCTACATTACATTTTATACATTTTATGTGCTACATTTCATATGTTACATGTTATGGTAGTACATACATGATTAGTTACACACATTTTGCTATGTGCGGGGTTGCATAGTACAAACAGTTACAGACACTCACTATGTGTGAGGTTACACAACACAGTATGATCAAACACAAACATTCACAGTTAGGTGAACTAACTAGTGTACACGCAAACAGTTACATTGAACGATCACAATTAGTTGTGATGTTGCAAGCATTAGATTTTGTGTGTGAGTACACACAAGCACACGGAATGATCAAACCACACTAACATGTACGATTTAAACTCGTAAGTAGTTTCCTAACTACTCCTAACATTTACTAATTTTCGGGACGAAAATTCCTTCAACAAGGGGATGATGTGACAATCCGACTTTTGGATTAACTCTGTTAACTGAAAATAATGAGATCACAGGCCCAACAAGATAAGAGTAGGTCCAATGAGGCCCAAGTAGGCCGATAAGGTCAAGTTAGGCCCAATGAAAACAAGGAAGGCCCAATGAGGCCCAAGTAGGACAAATAAGGCCAAAGTAGGCCCAAGGTAGGCCCAATGAGGCCAAGGAAGGCCCAATGAGTCCAGGATAGGCCCAATTGTATTTAAGAAGCCCAATTGAGTTAATTTAGCCCAACAATGATTTAAATAGCCCAATTAGTGATAATTCGGGATTGTTGATGTAACTTTGTTAATCGAAATGATATGTTATTGATCCAGAATAATCTATAGGAGTTAAGATTAAGCAAAAATCAAGTTCTAAGTGTTGTAATTTCAAGAATTAGTCTACAAGTAGTGATAATAGTCAATTTTGACTCCTAAAAGTCAAAATTCGTCATGTTCAAGGTGGAAACTATGAAATCAATGTTAATTCGAGAAGTTGATCAGATTAAACGGCTATAAATCAGTAAAATGATTATAATGATCATCAATTGCACGTTTAATTTCATGATTAATACCGAATTAAAGTCATGAACCACTCAAAAGTTGTAACCGTAACTTCTCCTTATCAAAACCGTATAATTCAATCATAACACAACAAATTGGAGTTTCAAAACTATTAGTCAGCACCCTTAGAGTATTTTACATATCATAATCGCATCGCAAGAGTCTCGGATCGAAGAATTTGATTTGGTGAAGGCCGAATCTAGGGTTAAAGTTGATCTCTTTCAATTAAGCATCAAAACAAGTAAGTCTTTGTTCCTATACTTTCTAAAAGGGCCGATTAAACGAATCCCTAACTCAATTACATCTGAAAATCTCGAATTGATAGTGTTTGATTACTAGGGTTTTAGAACAAATCGGTTTTGGGAGTTTTGATCCTAAAGAGTTTAAAAATAAAATTAAAGTATGTAGGTAGTTTCAGAGAGGGCCGACTAAGGTTAATCCCAAATCAATTTCGACTAATAACATCGAATGATAGCATTTCGAATTCTAGGGCTCATAGTAAGAAACGGTTTGGGGGTTTTTAATCAATCGAGCTTTAGGACCAAATTGAATGTTGTTGTTAGTTTCAGAGAGTTTCGATGGAGCTAAGCCATGATTCAATTTCATTCCATTATAATGAATTGATTAAGAACAAGATCTAGGGTTCTTGTGTTAAACGATTTTGGGGGATTTAGTCGTGGTGGGTTTAAAAGCCAAATCAAATGGTGCTATCAGATTCAGAAACCACCGATTATGGTTATCCCCATATCAATTTCACAATATCATCACAAATTGTTAGGTTTTGAGTGAGGGATTTAAGAACTTGAGTTCGAATCTGTGTACTCCCAAATAAGTGGGTTATGGTGTTTTGTTTTCGAATTAAAATCACTTACAGATTCAGTTGAATAACTAGAATCGAAACCCTATGGTTTTAAGGGCTATTGAGTTCGAATTGTGGGTCAATTTGGACTCCAATTGCTTCGGCTATAATATCAAAAAGGAAATCAATTGGAAGGGTAGTTAAAACATTTAATCTGAGAAGGCTAATGCGAAACCCTAGCGGGCTGAACTGGTTAGATGCGTGTGTGTTGAGCAGGAGGTCGCGGGTTCGAGCCGTGCCTCGGCCGGTTTTGTGATGAAATGCCATTTTTGGTATTTTTGTAATAACTCTCGCATACGAACTCCGATTTAACCCGTTTCAGTTTCGTTAGAACCAGAATTTCATCCCGAACATATTTGAATATTAAAATTCACATTTTTGATCGAAAACGTAATCGCGTATAATTACGTTTATTTAAATAGAATCGTAAATGATTTTATTTAAACGATTTTAAAGACACGCGTATATACGTATGCGTATTTCTAACACTCTAATATATGTGTGTTGACACGTATGTGATTTCAAGCACAAAACGACATTTCGAATAACTTTAGGTTATTGTTTAATCACAGATTCTTCGTAGAGGATTTTCTACGCGAGTTTAAGTGCGTTTGATCATTCTGCAATACTCAAAGGTGCGTACACGACCCCTTTCTTATTTTAAACTGTTTTGGGGGAGAAAACATGTGCAACAAACTCTTTTTAGATACATATTACTTGCATGAGTTAGCTGTTTACATTATGTGATAACATAGCATTTAAAAGTCCTTACACACTTCGAACCGTTTAGTTTGCCGTAGCGCAAAGCGTGGTAGTTGGAAATAGATCTATTAGGTTTGACAAACCTCACCTGGTAGATGGGATCTACGCAGGTGTTTGACTGACCAAACACACATTACTATTGTTTGTGCTAGACAATAGTGGCAAGGCAAAAACATGCTATAGCATGGCAATCGTCAGCTTCGGTGTCGACCACTTATGTAAATAGTACAAATGACTAGCTATCATGACTATGTATGTGTGATTATGTTATCTGCAAACTTGATATTCAAACTGTTGTTTTGAACATTGTGAATACTTAAAACCTGTGTTATGCACCAACCATTGTGTTGACTTGATTTACATGTTTTCTCAGGACGCTAAGGTGCGCAAGAAAGCCAGCATGGACTAGGAGATTGAGTCGCATGCATGTCTTTACATTTTAGTTATTTGAATTGGAACATTTGAAACTTTTGAATTGTAATTTACATTTTACAACTGTTATTGTTTTAAAACGCTTCCGCAAACTTTGAAAACTTTGATGTTATGTTTTTAGACCAAAGTATGTTTTGAAATTCATATAGAGGTCTTCGTTATATCTAATGATCTGAGATCCTGGTTTGTCACGTTCCCAAACGGTATGATTCCGTTAGTTGAAAATTGGGGGTGTGACAAGGTTGTCATTCAAAGGATTTTTCAAACTATTTTTACATAAACTACATGAACTCACCAACCATTGTGTTGAATTTGTTTTCTTACATGTTTTCTCAGGTGACGCACAAGATTAAGCTAAGATTCAGGATTGCATATTAGGATGCCAAGATATAGATCCTAGTTGACTTTTGAAGAAGCACAACTTTTGAGATCAATGCGAATCTCTATTGATATCTTGAATAGATACAAGATAGATATATTTGATTCTTTTGGATAGGTTTACTTAGTTAAATTACTAAACATTGACATTTGTAATTTAACTTTGTAATCCTAGTTAATGTTTCATCGTGCTTAATTATTCTTAACATTGATGATATGTAAACAATCTGATCATCACGATTATCATTCACAATATCACGCCCCGAGAACCTTCTGCCTGACGGGGACTTCGATCCAACCCCGCCGGCTCGGAGTGTGACACTGGGTTACCCTGTAGAGATCACTAGTCAGCCTCTCGAAGGTCCTTCTACAAGAAAATTGACTGTTAAATAGATTAATCAGATGAGCAAATGAAGTTATTGAATAGGGAGGAACATTAAGCAGCCATTTCAGGGCTGCCCCTGTCAATGTTGAGCCGAATCCCTTGCATAAGCATGCTTCCTTCAAATGTGGGGGTATAGGGTTAGTCTCCATTCTTTCCCTATACTGTGCCACATGTTCTTCAGGGTCTATGGTACCATCATACAATTTCATGGTTGGAGTTTGGAATCTCTTTGGGATCTCGGCATCACATATTGGTGGAGCGAATCTAGAGATCCTGTGGGTTGTGACAGGAACCTCAGGAATAGGCTTCACCACACCGGGAACACTTTAGATAATATCCCTGAGTTTTTGAATCCTTAGCCACTTGAGGAGTTAGCCCTGATTCCTGCATGGAACCAAAGTTAGTAGTATCAATGGGAGAATAGTTAAAAGTATTGCTGGTAATGGGAGTTAGACAGGAAGTTCCCAGGGTATTGGTATTATCCCGACATCCCTGATGTCCCAAAATCTAGGATCCTTGGAGCCAATGGAGTTGAAGTTTCGATCTGCTTATTCTTTTCAGCCTTCAAAGTTTCCATTTCCCTAAGAAGCCTCTGATTCATTGTTTGTTGATCCAACATTTGCTGCTGAACATGTTGAAACATACTCAAAATATCATTGTTAGAAACAAGTATAGGAGCAGAAGTGGTCGTCCATGTTTATAGAACACTCTCGGCTACAAATATGGTTTTCTTCCCAGGATTGCTAGGATTGTCAGACTTCTTGGAAAAAACAGGAATCTACGAGGACACATTAGTAGTAGTAGCAAAAATAATAGGTAATGAAGAAGTTGATCTCGGTTGTTAAGCCATATTTCAATATGTTTCTTCTGAAAACGCCTTTAAACAAGGTTTTTGTTGTAAAAAAACACAAGTTTGTCCCACGGATGGCACCAAATTGTTTCGGATAAAAATTAACAAGTATAATTTTTAGCAAAACCAAATTAGTTTAGTAGGGAATTGTGTTTTATAATCAATTAAACAGTTTGTGAGTAAGTTCTAACAAGAATATCCCTGAGGATCTCTAGGGATATTTATAAATATAGAATAGAAAAACAGCCAAACACACGAGATTTATACGAGGAAAAGCCATTAATCCCTTAGGATTGCCAGCATAAAAACCTCGGGAGGTGACAATCGTCACTCTGCCTTGTTCTTATTAAAACAATAAAATGAAATTACAATACAAGAGCACAATCGATCGATCACTAAGTGTTGAGAGCTTTAAATCTTGCCAAAATGATCAAGAAATAAGCAGTAGAAAGCTGAGTGAGTTGTGTGTTTTCCTAGATCGATGTTGCCTCAATATATATTCATAAAAACTATACAACAGTATTCAAAATTCGTTCCACAATATCCGGTCTCACTTCCAATCGTGCGTCAACTGAATAACCATAGCCGTTATTGACTTCTCCACGTAGCCCATGATTTTCTCCATATCCCGGATAATTAGGAATAATCGTTGTTACCAACTTGTTAACTCATTTCAAATTTTGTAGTAGCACGTGCTGAATAACAAAATAACAATAATTAACTATAAACTATTATTATTTATTATTCAGGTCATCAGATCACATAAATTCATATACGCAAATATTCCTAATTATTCCAAAATATTCTGTATCCCGAATTATTCTGAATTATAAGACTGAATTTTTACAGGTATAACAACTACTTAAATTATAAAACTAACTAAATAATAATACCCAATCATAGTTTCATATGCATCGAACTTAAACTTAAACTAAATATTAAAATTAACATACCTCAAGGTCTTGTCTATGAGGTGCGATCAAGTCATTAACAATACTTAATCCGTACACATTTCCTTTATTTCTTGCCACCGGTAGTTTGTGACCACAAAACTTCATTAAATTTAGGACGGTTGCTACGTTCATCCACATACTTCTCCACTAGATATCCATCATATTTAACCTATTAAAATATACACATAATTACATTATTTAAATTTCATTGTCTCCTGAATATGTTGCTTGGATAACCTATCATAATAAGTTGTATGGATTTATAAAGAAGTCAACTCACCCAAGTCTCTTTTTTCCTGTCGTCAACCCATACCAGATTATCTTCTTCAATGTTCTCATCCGAATCAACATCTGAAACTATCGAACTGCTAGAACTTAGATCTTTATCCGATGGCCTGTTTCATTTCCTACAATGTGGTTGTTTCCATATCTCATGAGGTTTCGGCTAACGTCCGAGTATCTTGGCCTAATAAAGATAGTATTTATAATTAGTAAAAAAAACATGTTAATGTCGATATGGCATATATATTAAAAGGGGATTATTAACATCTTTTACCGCTTTTCTTTTTGCAGTCATATAAATTTTAGAGCCAATTGTAAGTTAGCCCCCAACTGATTTGCTTCTAATATCAGCATTTCTTTTTGACTTTGCTTTCCATTCCATTCAGGTGTGTTTCAAATGTCAATCATTTGTTTCCATATCTCAATTCTTATCCATGGTGGTTTAAAGTTAATAAGAACAAACATATCATCTCCAACTTGTAAACCCTACTTTCTTGTTGTTTCTTTAGCATCATAACGTACCTCCTTAAGAAATTTGGAAATTTACGTGCAATACACTTCTCCAAATGCCTACAAATTGGTGCATTCCATTTTTCATCTCACTGAAAATAATCCTATTAAAAAATAACTTTTAGTAAGCATACAAAATTGGTCAATAAGTTGTATAGAAAAATTGTTAAAGGACACATACTTTTAGTAAACATATATATGTGTCACGTGCGTGTGTATTAGTTTGTACAGTCCCATAAATAAGGAGTCAAAAAAAACATGCAATGCATTCCATTCCGCGAGTAAAGTTATCATGTTTAACAAATCCTTGACCATGGTCATATGTACTTTGTTCATGTCATTTGGAGAAGATGAGTGATTCTACTACACAAGAGTTGTTTATTGTATCAAATTTAAAAGATTCATCTTCATGGCATATTCATCCTTACATTCATGCACAATATTTATTATTTACATTCATGCACAATATTTATTATTTTAATTTATTTTTTCTCACATTTGGTTGTTAAGGTTATGGAAAAAGTAAATATTTCATTAATTCATGTGAAGACGTAAAAAAATATTGTCTAAGAATTGTTTGATGTTAATTAGTTGACTATATTGCGATTTTTGGACGCTGATAATTCTTCTTAATTTTGAGTTTCATTATTAAGAATCGAGCTTGAGTTGTTGATGTTAATAACTTTACATGAACAAAAAGATGTTACCCATGTAGTTTTATGAGATTATATCTCTATTTTAATTTCTCTGGCTCTCATTAATCTACTAGTCATAAAGTATAGAACATGTGAAACATCCTCTGCATTTTTTCATTTGTCACACCCCCAAATTACCACTTGCGTTGTGAGACCGCTGGGTGTGATGTGGCAGGATCAGATACGTTGGTCATATATAACGACTCTATATGCTTTCGAAAAATGTGGATATTACTTAAAATGTCTCGAACAAAATAAGTTTGTTTTACAGCGGAAGTAAATGAATGTTGCGGAAGCTTATACAAAAGTATGTATGTCCTAAGACAGTTTAAATGAAATCTATAATCTTGCTCCAATGCCCTAAATGCATGGTCCTTCATTGGATTTTCTTAAGTGCAATCTTATGCTCTTAAGCGTGCTAAGTACCTGAGAAATACATGCTAAAGTGTGTCAACATAAAGTTGGTGAGTTCACATGCTTAAATGTTGGTAAACAGTAAACAGTTTGTACGATACATAAGTAAATAGTAAAAAGTTTGTGCGACGTATACTGGAGATGTTAAAGTTGTAGACCCAAAGTCCCGAGTGCGTGTGTTGCACCACTACCGAAACTAGACTGTTAGATGCCTCCGCCATGTCTATTGCAAAACAATGGCAATAGGTAGATATTACGCTCGTCCTGACCGCCTGTCAGAGTTGTCGTAGAACAGGGTTTGTCAGACGAAATAGTACTATCTAATAACACCTCGCTTGTCTTCAACTAAAGGTATGGATGTGTTAGGACTTTGTTGCGATATAGCATACTCAAAATGTTTGTACAACACAACCAGTAATTCATCAAAATATGTTCGTCAAAGTAAGTTTGCGAGTAACCTCCCCAGTTGGAGTTACTCCAGTGTATGTTCATAATGTTTGCCCAGCTAGTTGACCCAGATGTTGGCCAAAAAATATTTTTCCAGTCCGTTGACCCAGATGTTGGTCAAAAATATTTGTCGAGTTCGTTGACCTATATGTTGGTCAAAATCGTTTGCCATATGTTTGCACGATACTTCGTCAAATGTGTTTGTCAAATGCTTTGTACAAAATACTTGTCAAAGGTTTGTATCAAATGTTTATCAAAAGTGTTTGTCATATGCGTTTGTACAAGTTTTTTGTCAAAAGTATTTGCATGTATTTCTCCCCACAGTTTGAGTTTATAAATAGTTAAGAGAAAAGGGGGCCATGAACTCACATGTGCTGCATTTGTTTGCGTTTTGTGAACTGCTTGTCCCTAATTGTCACCTATAACACATAGGTAATATGAGTTCGTGTTCATGTTCGTGTTCGTATTTGTATTCGTGTTCGCGTTTGTATTCGTGTCCGTGTTGGTCTACTTAAACCGTGTTCGTGTCCAAACAATTCCAAGTTGTTGTGTTTGATAAGTTACCCACTCATGAGAAAAAATAACTTGCATTGATGTTTTGGGGTGTTACATTGTATATCAAGCAAACCATGTAGAAATATGTTCATCAATTATTTGTTAACAATTTTTTTTAAAAAGTAATCATATGTTATCCCTATAATTATAATTTTTAGTAATTCCTAGAATTAACGTTAGCCCCATTATCAAGGAGCAATGCAACAATCTACAAATCACAAAAGAAGGGAAACCCGTAAAAATCAAAGGAATATGTTCATCAGTTATGACACTAGGGTTTAAAAGAAAGGGTATACTTCTTTTTTACCCTTATTCAGACTCATTCTCAAGTCTGAATTATTAGACACTCGTTCAGACATTTTTACTCATTCAGATGTGTTTTTTTCATTAAACAAACGGTCTGAATCTAAACCATTCATATTCAGACCTATTCAGACTCATTCAGATGCAATCAAAGAGCCCTTAATTGTGATAGCTTTGGCATTATTCAACGGCCTCTAAAAGCTTTTGAATGACCACTTATCATAACTTTATTAGTCTAAAACATAATAGAAACAAATTAAAACGTAAGGGTCATATGGTAACTTTATAAATTTTTAAGAACAATTTATGCAACTGAAAAATGTAAATTACGATTTATATAAATTGTTAAAGGCTATAGCTATGCACCTTCAAAAGATGATGCTAATGTTACTATGACAATTAATCAGAGTCATAAAGAAACACATATAAGAAATATAAGGAGATTTATATGTTGCTCGTTACAAAAAATGTAAAATTACTTAACACCAACCACCCAACATTTTATTCTAAAATTATTTGGTACTCAGACAACAAACGTGTAAAATATTTAACATCCGGATTGAATTGCAAAAATTTAAGTGCCCCAATGGGAATTAACTTTGTATTGCGTATGGAGTGAAACCAAATATCTAATTGCATACATTTCTTGTACATATACATATACATATACATATACATATACATATACATATACATATACATATACATACATACATGTTTATGTATAATAAACGCTTATTCTACCATATTGCCTCGTAGCAAGTAAATCTAAAAATCTTTGTCCATTAGTGTTGATTTGGCCATATATGAAGATCAATTGAAGCTTGATGAATAAGAATATTTCTTCCAACTCTTGCGAAATGATATTGGCCATCTTTCTCCGAGGAAATAACCTAAGCAGGACCACCTTTAACTGTTTTTTAAAATAGATTACTCGTACTCTTTTCTTCAAATAAAAACGGACATGTGATTATTATAATTATATACATATATATATATATATATATATAAGAAAGAGAGAGTTTAAAATATAAAAGATGTATTTCGTACGATATACCTTAAGTCTACGTGATAAAATAACACACATGCCAATTGTTTTTGCATGATTTATAATGCAAATATAGAGTTATTACACATAAACCACATGCGTGATAATTTCATGTATGAGTGAATTTTGTGTCCTTGTTATAAAATAAAACAAGAACAAATAACGCTTGCATGATTTTGTTACGTTGACTTTATACTTTTGCATATAAAAATATTTGCATTATATATGTGTGTGTGTGTATGGTTCTATTGTAATAACCCACCAACCACCACTAAGATCAAGCCAAAAATTTGACCAAGTTTTTTCATAATCTTTATAATGCATACAAGTATATGTTCTTTTAGGTGTTAGCGCATATTCATATTTGTTTAGAATCTAAATCAAGTGTAAGTTTACATTATAATGTAAATATTTCTTTATCGCAACACAACTTACACTCATATAAAATTTAAAGAGTTAATTACACGGATGGTCCCCGTGGTTTACCCATATTGCACGGATGGTCCCTAACTTCGAGAAATTACAACGGTGGCCAAAAAGTTCGCAAAAACGTAACATGGATGGTCCCTGGGTCGGATGGGCGTTAGTTTTAGACGTTAATATTTTTAAAATGACCATTATACCCTTGTGAGTAAACCCACTTCCGGCACATCACCACCGCCTCACGGTCTTCTTCCTGTCCGAAAACCACCGCCTCCTCTCTCACTCAGCATCACCAACCCCAAGCTAGACAACCATCACCGCCTTCTGTAGCGACCACCGCCATCGTCCTCTGTTACCAAACAACAATCATCACCCTCGCTTGAAATTATTTACCACGCATCACTATCTCTATCAAAATCAAAATCAACCAACATCACGATGTGAACTATGTAAAATTTAATCATAGCTAGAAAAACATACATTCATATTCGAATAGAAATTAAACATAACATGAAAGTGAAAATAGATGCAAAATAGATGCAATCAAGGTAGGGATGAAGACGGTTGTTGCGTTAGACGCTGAAGCCAAAATAGGGCTGTTAAGTCCAAGGATCAGCACATCGGAGAAGCAAAATCAAGGTCGGAACAACGCCGAACTCACCGATTAACGCTCAATTATCTAATATGCTCTTAGCAAGCAACCGTAGTTTCGCCGCCGCTGCCGACCTCTTCACGGAAACAGAGTTCGAGCTGAGACTATCGCCGCAGATCTTGACCATCGGCTGTAAATCCTCCGGCATCTATTCCTAATCCCGATCAATCTCACCGGAATCCTCCGACAAGCAATCAATATGTGGTGACGTTAATCGGTGGTGTAGATTGTATGTAGAAGCTGGTGGTGGTGACGCTATTGACGGAGGTGTTTGGCGGCGGCGGTTGCCGGTGGTGTTCGGTGGTGGTGGTTGCCGGAGCTGTGGTGTAAGTGTGTGTATATGTGTAGATATAACTCCGGTGGAGCAACAGTGAAGGCTAAGGGTGTTTTTAACTTAGAGGGGTATTTTGGTCCTTTTACATCCATTTAACAGAAAAAGTTAACGTCCATTAGCCTCAGGGACCATCCGTGTTACGTTTTTGCAAACTTTTTGGCCACCGTTGTAATTTTTCGAAGTTAGGGACCATCCGTGCAATATGGGTAAACCACAGGGACCATCCGTGTAATTAACTCAAATTTAAACGAATATAAATTTGCAAAAACACAAAAGAAAATATTCTTGTACATGTATAATAAAGATTATGAAAAAAATAAAGATTTCACTTAATCTTAACGGTGGTATGTTACCACGATAGAAGTGAGTTATTATTTGATCTATTTCCTATGTAAATAAAATTTATTTAGTTAATAATTGTATTAATCATTAGATTAGGCCAGTAATACCGACCAAGAAAACAAGAATGAAACTTAGAAAGAGTTGAGGAGGAAGAGTAAAAGGAAGAAGGAAAGGGAGTAAAAGAGTAATTATGAAAAGAAATGTAAGAGGTATGAGGACGAAGTTGAAGAGTGGGGCGAACAGAAGCTGAAGAAAAAGTCCCATGAATAAATTAATGAATAAGTTTACAAGTGTTTTTTATTTTTTTTTATTTTCTTAAATTCCATTCAAGTCAATAAATAGGGAGAAAAATAAATAGAAGAAGAGTAAAGGATACCGTTTGTTTCCCATGATTTTGGCATGCCCTTTGTTGCAAACTAACACGTAACATATAGACTTACACCTATTTCTAATTTATCTTTTTTAATGTTGGTTGTTTTTCATTAAATTTATAAATTTTAAAATGTGTTTTCCATGTTTAGCATAGGCTGATCAAGCATTTATTAATATCAAACAAACATTTGATTAGAGTAAGTATGTCGTACGAAGACTTAGTTCCAAATATCAAACTAAATATATATCAAATCCATGAGATTCTTCTATATACCGTTGAGGCCGTGTCTCAATGGTACACTGAGATTTTTCTACATAGGAGGTCTTGGGTTCAAATCACTCTCCCAACAAAAAAAAATGTATGAGAGGGGTAAGGGGTTTTTCTAGTATGGTTTTCTCCTGAGATGGTTGTGTGGTGGCTCATGAGAGGTCCTGGTAAGTAGACCTTGGTGACATGGCCTGGAAGCAATGGGCTCACACGATTGAGACCTTTGCCGTTCAAAAAAATAAATAAATATATATATGGTGATGGTTCGAATGTTAACAATTCCTTATTGCGTTAACCGAATAACTACATCTTATTACTTTGGGGCCCATATTAAAGTAAATTTAAAGGTTTAGGTTTCTTCTTCTTTTTTTATTAATGTAAGTGGGTGATATATTAATTAAAAAAGAAAAAAAAAAAACATACATCTTTATATTTACTTTATTGTGGGCCCCAAAGTAATAAGATGTAGTTATTCGGTTAACGCAATAAGAATGTGTTAACATTTGATCCTCTCCCATATAATATATATATATATATATAAATATATATATATATATATATAGGGGAAGGTTAAAAAAATAACCCATCAAATATTTAATAACCCATTAACTATCATCCAATGGTTAATTTCAAAAGTAAATGCATAGGATCGCGACACGTGGCATTATTATTTTATTAATATGGGAGGGTATTTTAGACATTTTGTTCCCACTCAAAAAGCTAGAATTAATATGGTTGTGACAAGTGTCATCATCTAGGACATTTTAATAAATCTAATTTTTAATATAAAGTTTACCCCCCTTTTTTTAAACATTAATAACTTTTTTATAATATATTATTTTTTAAAAAAAATTGCACCATTATATTCGTCTCATTTTTCTCTTTAATTCCGTTATAGTCTCGAATATTTTTTTTTTACTTTTTTTAGATGCCCTATATTTACATCATTGTAACGAGCTTAAATATAACAAATTTATTTGAAACTTTTTTAAAAATGATAAATTACAGTGACGTAATTTACATTGACGTAATTTATCGTGATGTAATTTACATTGACGTAAAATTTGGTTTCGGTTTTTTCGGTTAATTTGGTTCCGGTTCGGTTTTTTCGGTTCATTCGGTTTCGGTTCGGTATTTTTTTGCTTTTTACTCATCCCTAATTTGTAACGAGCCTAAATACAACAAATTAGTTTGAATTGTTTTCGAACAATGATAAATTACATCACTATAATTATCATTGTTAGAGAAAAAAAATCAAAATAATGTGTTATATTACATCACTGTAATTTATCATTGTAATTATTATTGTTAGAGAAAAAAATAAAATAATGTGTTATATTAATTACACCACTGTAATTTATCATTGTTAGAAAAAATTCAAAATAATGTGTTATATTTATGCTCGTTATATCGATGTTAATAATGGGCAATGAGAAAAAAAAATTAAAAAAACTAGTCAACATTATAACGGGAATTAAAGAGAAAATTACATCACTGTAAATAATGTGTTACGTCACCGTTAATTATGTCATTGTAAATTACTTCATTTTGTGTTACATTACTGTAATCTACCATTGTTATAAAAAATTTATAATTAATTTGCTATCGTTAAGCTTGTTACAATGATGTAAATACATGACATCAAAAAAATAAAAAAAAAAACTAGTCGAGACTATAACGAAATTAAAGAGAAAAATGAGACGAGTATAATGGTGCAATTTTTTTAAAAAAATAATATAGTATAAAAAAGTTATGAATATTTAAAAAAAGAGGGGTAAACTTTACATAAATGACAAATGTCCTAAATGCCCTTCATACTAAAGACAAAAGAATTGACACGTGTCACGATCCTACACACTTACCTTTTTCAAGTAACCATTGGATGATGGTTAATGGATTATCACATATTTGATGGGTTATTAAAAATTCCATACCCTATATATATATATATATTATATATATATATATATATATATATATATATATATATATATAATTTGAGCGTTGACTTTGTTCCAAATATCAAACTAAATATATGTCAAATTTGTTAAAAACTTTATAACACCTAATCTAATTAATGTCATACTTGTAAAGAACACTCAAATGTCACTATCTTGCCTATAAGACCACACGCAATGGAAGCCCCGCTCGGCCAGCGGGCCTCTTCCCCGCCGCGGGGTTGCACGGGAACACCGCCCCTCGGCCAGCGGTGCCCCGCTCAAGTGGCCCCAACGGCTCCCGCTCCCCGTCGAGTTTCATGGATTTTGATTGGTTGGTTTATTTGACCGTTTTTCAACGGTAATAAACAAAAAAAAACAACTTTTTAAAACTAAATAAATACCCAATCTTTTTAACCCAAAAAACCACCCAAATCTCTTCATCTTTCATCTTTCTCTCTATATTTTTAAAAAAAAAAACACAAACATGAATCCAAGGCCTAACAATCCCAATCCCGAATTCAACCCGTTCTCATACGATCCCGAATCGCTTAGAAATTTATTGGTTCAACTACAACAAAACCCAAACATCCAACACTTTCAACAACATCCACCAAACTTCCAATCTCCTTCAAACTTTCAACCCGGTTTTGCTCCCTTCTCTCAACCTAGGTTCGAATCTGATTTTGTGTCACCGAGCCAACATGATAACGAGGTCGTGCCGGAGACACAAGACACTCAGAAACGCAAAAAAGGTAAGAAAAACAAACAGCCGGCTGGAACAGGGCCGAGTAGTGGTTCAATAACACCGAAGCAATGGACTCACGATGAAGAAATCGCTCTCGGAAGATGTTACATGGACGAATCCGAGAACAAAACCAAAGGTAAAAAGTTTATTACTTAGTTTTGTTATATATTATTTTAAAGGATTCAATTTTTTAACATACTTTTGAAAAAATGTTTTGTAGGTAACTCGCAAAAACGGGAAAATTTTTGGAAAAAAGTAACCGTTAGTTGGCACAATGTGATGGGATTCGATGCCGAATACCGCACATATCATCAACTAAATTCAAAGTGGAAGGATATGCACCAAGTTAACAAAGTTTAGTGGGATCTATAGCAACTGCGCAAACAACCGAAAAAGCGGGATGAGCGACGAGAACGTTTTGAAATGGGCCGAAAAGGAATACCAACTAAAGAGTAACGGCCAAACGTTTAACCACTACCACGTTTGGGTGGCGATAAAAGACTCGCCAAAATTCCGTGTTCTTTGCCAAGAAGGTAACGAGGTCCAAGGTTCTTCAAAAAGAACCAAAAATTCCGAATCGAACGAGTATTCGCCGGGGGGTTCGACCGCACATACAAATAACGCGGTTAACCTAGAGGATGACGAAGAAGAAGCCGAGTTCGACATCCCACCGGAACCGGTTAGACCGACGGGTCGAGATACAACAAAACGGGCGTCCTCTTCGAGTCGTCAAACCGTATCCTCTAACACGTCAACAACCGAACTCGCTGATCAACTCCAAGCTTTCACAACTTTTCAAAAACTAAAACACGAAGAAAGGAAAAAAATGCACGAAGAGAAAACTCTCCGATCCGACCTCAGAGCACTTGAGTCTTTGCCTCCCGACATGCTCGACGACGAAGATCGTGAAATAATGCAAAAAATGCAAAAAATGAAAAAAAACTCTTGGATAAATATCGTTAAATTTTATTTGAATTGTTAGTTTTTTTTGTATGGTTTTTTTATTTAAATTTGCAATGTAATTTTTATTTTATTTGTATCTTTATTTGAATTGTTTAATTAAATTCTAAGTTTATTATTTTTTGTTTGCAAAAAAAAATTAAATAAATCAATTAAATTTAAAAAATGTTGATGACGTGGAATAGTGGGGAAGGGTTTTCAGTGGGGTGACCATTGTGGGTGATTAAGGTTTTCAGTGGGGTGATGACGTAGCATGAAATTTCAGTGGGGAAGGGTTTTCAGTGGGGTGACCGCTGTGGATAGTCTAAAGTCGTTTCATTGCCTTTACTAGTAGAGGCTATATCTTTACTTATTATGCATGCTAAGCTGTTGTTTGTTTGAGTTTTAATAAGTCTAAATGAGTCTCAATCTAAACAATTCAGATTCAGATCGTTTGTTTTAGGAAAATAAACACATGTGAATAGTATAGAAGGTCTGAATGGGGAAACACATCCCTAAGGGGAGACATGCACATCTGAATGGGGGAAATACCACCGCCCAACCGGCTGTTGTTGCAACCGACCGACCGACGCTCACAGCAAATGAAGGGCCGGCGAATCAAAGTTGTGTGACCATGAGCGACTAGCGATTGAGTTGAACGATAGGGCAAATTTAAAAAAAACATTAGCATCAGAGAGGGGGAACCACCCTTCAGAAACATCCCTTCCCTCTGTTGCTTCATTTCTTCATCTTCTGAGTTTTTATGTTTGCCCCAAACCCTAGATCAAAGAAGATGAACAAATTTTATAGTAGATGCCGGCTTAATTTGGCAATTTTAGGGATGTGATACCAAAGGGTTTTTTAAAATAAGAGGTTTTTTCACATGTTTAGGGGTTTTATATAAGATGTTATTTTTTATTTTCATTAATACATGTAACAAAATAGTCATAACCAATTCAATACTTAATCATTCAGACCCTCTTAACCATTGAGACATGTTAACTAATTCAGCACTTAATGGTTCAGACGTTACCAAACAGCCTCTTAATTCACACTGGCAAGTTATAAATTTAATTTTGTTTAACCCTTTGTCAATCCTTGCCCATTCGTGTTTAAATATTTAAGATGCATTTTCAAACACAACTTATCATTCATGTGCAAACAAAAAACCATCCACCATAATTATATATGTATAAGTGTAAAATATTGTTTTGGCCCATGTGCAAACAAAAAACACAACTTCCCTAACAATAGTTATGATTGAAGACCACAACCATTAGTTGTTTAAAATATACGAGCTATATTGATATAAGATTTTGTTTTGTTCTGAAATAGTTCAACACTTAAAACGCAGAGGTTAAAACCGTAATATACTATATACAAGATATTAAAACACAGCATTAAAAGATTAATAGAGAGAAATTGTAAGATTTTACATTATCAGCAAGTTTGTTATAACGTGCATACCAAAATCATGGAAAACAAACGATATCCTATACGTATCCTCTCTATTTATTTGCATCGTTGGAATTAAAGAAATCACATGTAAATCAACTAATCTTTTATCATGGGACTTTTTCTCCTCTTACTTTTAACCCCACTCTTCATCTTGCTCACCATACCGCTTATAGTTCTCGCTATTATTTCTATTTTCCTTCCATTTCTTCTTCCTTTTACTATTCCTCCTCAACTCTTACTCCTTCTCATTCTTGTTTTCTTGGTTTCTACCCTTGGGCTGATATAATGTTCATACTAATTAATACATTATTGTTATGTAACTCTGTAAAATAATATGAGTGTATGTATGTATGTACACAGATGTACATACATGCATGCATACATACATACATATATATGCACATAAATAAAGAGTGGCAGTTAAGCTTATATGTACTCGAAGGGAGAGTAGAAGAGCATTAGTACAACCAATACCTCAATTGTGGTGTGATCTTATTCCGTTGCATAAGAGTTGTGTGCAATATTATAACTCCTCAAGTTTCAAGGGTTTATCTTAATTATGGGCTATTATCCTTACACTTATCCTCCTATATTTATTGAATCAGTATTTTTATATGTTTTATTTTATAGAAATTTAATGTAAATTCACATGTAAACTACTATATGGTTTGAATTTCTATCACATTATTAATTTATACAAATTGACTAACACATTCCATTAACGTTTGTTCTTTGTTCATATGTTAAAAAAAAAGGCATACGATTTAGTTCTTATAAATTCACATTATGCATGAAACACTTTTTATATTTTTAGTTTCAACTTTATTCAATTCAATGCTGTTTAAGAAATGATTTATATAATTGAGCCACACGGTTTAGCGCGGTAGTTCTTTGCTCATATATGAAACAAAAAAGACTTCTATTAACATTAGTCATTTGTTTACATATGAAAGGAACCATGTTTTTCAAATTTTATTTCGTTAAAACTATTAGATATTTTCATGTACTTGGATTAATTTGTTAATTAATACGAATCATGAGATTAATTAAACAAGTTCGGTGTGGGGTGTACGCATGTTCTTCAATTTGAATTAAATTTTATTCAATCAAATATTTGGGTGAACAACAAATATTTCTGAAAGTGTTTGACACGATCATGGTCATAGGTCTGATCGGAATCAAGGCCAACAATGCTATATATGTAACCGGTTTGGACATATTGAGAGAGACTATTGGTTTAATGGTGAAACTCAAGTTAATGTAGCAGCAGACAATGAAGAACCTGAGAACAAAACTAACTAGCAACAATATTTGTTCCTGGCAGTTGATATGCTAAATGAGTAAATGAAGATAATTTGATCCATATGGGAATACATGTGAAAAAGTAAAATTACACTAATCTTAATTTTATTTTACTTTATTTTTGTAAATATAACGTTAAAAGTGTTGGGTTAGTTGGTAAATCAGGAATCATGAGCCAGGGTCTCATTGGAAGCAGCATCTCTATTCCTACGAAGTAGAGGTAAGGCTGTCTACATCTTACCATTCTCAGACCATACCTTAGCTTTGCTAATTTGTATATAGTGAGTACGATGATGATGAGATGAAGATGACATTACAATCCATCTTTGGTTTATTGAGTTTGGGATGTTCTCATTATATGATGAGTTCGAAGACAAGCATTACTATTTTAGATGAAACATTTCAACGTTGAAATTGAACTTGGCAACAAGAAGGAATTACGAGTTGAAGGAAAAGGAAATGTTCATATCAATACGAGTAATGGCAACTTTAAGTTACTTTTTTTTTTTTGAACGGCTAACATTTTCCTCCACCTAAATTACACCAATATTACACATTTGCATAGGATTGAACCCATGACCTCCCTTTCTAAGAGGCAAGCCTCTACCAAGTGAGCTAGTCCCACATTGGCGCAACTTTAAGTTACTTGATGATGTTTATTATGCTTCAATGTTAGAAAAAATTTCATTTTCATTATCTTTATTATACATATATAAAAATGGGTTGAGATATTGGTACACCGGTGTACGAATAGTAATACTTTTTGAATTTTTTAATATTAAAAAATATGTATAAATAAAAGTTATGTGAGTATGATGTGATTAATTTGACCTAAATATGGTGTGTAGATGATGGAGGTGGTGTATGAATATTAGGACCCTATAAAAATATTGTATTTTTATGTGTTTGTGCAATTTGATTTTCATTTAAAATCTTACCATAGCATAAGTTGTTATCACATTAAATAAATATTTATACTATAACTCAAACTTACACTTATTTTAAATACTAAACGCTTGTGAGTTAGCACATACACAAAAAAAATAGTCTTGTATATATATAATAATGTCATGAAAAAACGACTAAATATTTGGGTTGATTTTGTTGGACTTAGTTGCGAAACCCGAACTGACGGCGGAATACTTCGAAGCGTGATTTGAGATTATTCAATAGCTTGTGGTGTTATATTAAAGTTATAATATTTAAAAGGTAAATTGGATTTAAATAATCCAAACTTTGATCAATTGGCCGTTGTCGGTCCCAACTATGAAAATCCACAATAACGGTCCGAACTTTCAACATATTTACCTGTGGCGGACCGTTGTCAAAAAACCCTAACGGCGTTAACTTTTTTTGGAGTTTCGAACGGATTGTTGAGGGCTTTTGTTCATAGAGAGAATACGAGTCGAATGACATATAACTTACATCGAAACGTTTCTCCAAATTTCTCAATTTGATGATTTCTTTGATGAATTGAAAGTTTAAACACCAAAATTGGGAAATTTGAAGCAACGTTTCGAGGTAAGTTATACGTCATTCGACTCGTATTCTCCATCTGAACAAAAGCCCTCAAAAATCTGTTCAAAACTCCAAAAAAAGTTAACGCCGTTAGGGTTTTTTGACGGCGGTCCGTTACAGGTAAATATGTCGAAAGTTCGGACCGTTATTGGGGATTTTTATAGTTGGGACCGGTAGAGTCCAATTGATCAACGTTTGGATTATTAAAAGCCAATTTGCCTATTTAAAACATCCATATTAAATAATCCAAATAAATTCATTCATACCAAAAGCATAAATATTCATTACGAATATTCAAAACCCAACATACAAAGAATTCACTAAACATTGTTTTAATATTTACTAAGTCAACTATGTTTATCTTATGTCATCATCCAAGTCTTCACCTAAAATGTTACATATGTAAAATATAATGTCAACTATTTGCATAGTTGATGACTAATTTAGAACGTTTGATATAACACTTCTAAAAAGATACAAAACCAATATAGTAAGTATAACTAGATCTAAAAGCACGTATGACTCCAAGTATATCAGCATAAAGCAAATCCTCAAACAAGTAATAATACAAAGTTTCAATTTAGACTAGCTATGTATTTGATTCAAGAAATGTAAATCACAAGTTAGTAATAGTGTACATAGTTTAAGAGTAGGATAATATGGTTGTTCCAAAAAAAAGTATTAGTGTACATTTCATCTTTCTAACAAGAGGTCTAAGTCATTGCGAATAATGTAACAACATTCTTAAGCTACTATGTACTATATATGTTTGATGTATGAAACGACTTCTATCCTAAATCTCAATCAGCAAATAAACAAATAGGTTTAAGCATTTTGTCTTAAGTTTATGTCTTCTATGGAATCCCTAACATGCATAGAATTTGATAGTATTTTTGTAAGTTTAGAAAGGCTATTTAGAAATATTCATTTATTATTTTAAATAAATATTATTTCAATTTTTGTAAAATAAATATAAAGAATATTGATTATTCTATTTATTTATTTATTTATTTATTATTTAAAAAAAACTAGAAATATGTTTAAACAAAGTATATCTTAAAGATTTCTAATTATTTATATAGAATAATCATTTAACTATTTAGAATAATTAAATATGATTATTCTATATTTAACTCGCAATAACACTTTTGTTATTTAAATATTTTGGTCTTATACCACAAATAAGAAAATGGTGAACGTCACCATCAGGCGCCCCTCACTGACCGGTCATAGGGGCAACATGAGGGAGGTAAATCGCGTGACTTAGAAAAAATTGGGTGGTGCCGGGCTTTGAACCCTAGATCTCCATTATGGATTCTCACTCTCTTACCACTAGGCCACCATCGTGGGGACATTATACCACAAATAGTGATTTTGTAAAATGGTTTATTTAGTTAGTTTAGAATATAGATTGCAAAGCTTATTTTATTTAAAGATTTATTAATTTCAAAATAATATTTATAAAATTTTATTTCTGAAATCAAATATAACTTTACAAAATAAGAAAATAAATAAAAAAATAAAAAATAGAAGCGGCACATGCCTAGGTTCGAACCAACGCCCAAATCATAGCCAAGTCTTACGCGGGCAGCCAAGACCACGTGTGGCTGAGGATTTCGTGTGTTTGGTAGCAAGGACCCGAGAGGAATAATCGACTAGTTGCAGGGTACAATTCGTGAAGAGAAACGTTTTCAGATGGGCTTCTTCTGCTCAGTGGCGGAACTTGGAAAAAATATCTAAGGGGGCCGAAAGTTATAGGTTAATTTTTTTTCTTCTTGATATGTTTCGAGCTACAAATTCGGGTCGGTCAAAATCTATAACCAATTAACTAATCAATAAACTATAACCAATAAATAAACTCAATAACTCATATATCATTTGATAAATCAGTGAAACAGAAGAAGAATCGAACATGTATCTTGAAACTTGGAAGGAGGAAGAAGAAGAATTAGTAACAGACTAACAGTTATAAATTTCAACTACTCAATATCGGTTGAAATTATATATCAAATTTAAAAATTTGTAGCTTGAATTTGAAGCCCTTGAAGCGCACAGCGCCAGGATAGCTGTACAAGTAGTGGTGCACAAATCGGTTAACCGGACGAAACCGGTTTTTAAAATACCCGAACCGGTTAACCGGTATAGGAGGTTTACCGGTTTTTCCTTAAAACCGGTTCAGTTAATAACCGGTTAAATTAACATATATATAGAAACCGATGGAACCGAACCGGTTAACCAGCCCAACCGGTGTAAAAACCGGTTTTTATACTTTTTTTTCGTTTTTCTTTTATCTGTTATTCCGTTTGACCGTTTTTATATTATACGTTTTGAACCTTAAAGTTAAATTAATAAAATATTAATAAAACCTTAAACTAATAATATTAATAAACCATTAAACCCTAATAAAACATTAAACTAATCAAACTAATATTAAACTAATAACTAATGAACCTTAAACTAATCAAACCTAAAACTAATAATTAATAAACCCTATAAAACCTTAAACTAATCAAACTAATATTAAACTAATAATTAATAAAACCCTATTCAAACTTTAAACCAATCAAACCTTAGACTAATAATTACTAAACACTAATAAAACCTTAAACTAATCAAACTAATATTAAATTAATAAATAATAAAACCCTATTCAAACCTTAAACCAATCAAACCATATATGATTTCTCTATTACGGATTTGTTGGAGATCCATAAGATGGGGCAGTTGAATGAAAGAAAAAAGGAGGCTTTTCACGCAATTATATTAACAACTATTTGGTGTATTTGGAAGACGCGCAGTGATGTGGTTTTCAATCGGAGAAGATATTCTCATCAAGTGATTTTTAAAGAAATTCAAGAACTTAGCTTCCATTGGGTTAAAAATCATGCAAGATAGGAACTATTATCTTGGGAGGATTGGTGTAATTTTTCCTTTTAATTTTCAGTTTTCTTTTGTTCTGTTCATGGTTATTTTCTTTTTGTACGATTCTGGTGGTTTGTATATTGGTGCCTTCTCGAGCTTTAGCGTTTTGCTGGCTCGTTTTGGGTGTGTTTTAATGAAAGTTGCCATTCAAAAAAAAATAAAAAATAATAAAAAATAAAACCTTAAACTAATCAAACTAATATTAAACTAATAAGTAATAACTAGTAAAACCCTAATAAAACCTTAAACTAATCAAAGTCCATTTAATTTTATTTAAGGTTTTGTTTTGGTATTATTAGGGTTTTTATTAAATAATAGTATGTTTGATTAGTTTAAGATTTTATTAGGGTTTAGTAATTATTAGTTTAAGGTTTGATTGGTTTTAAGGTTTGAATAAAGTTTTATTATTTATTAATTTAATATTAGTTTGATTAGTTTAAGGTTTAATTAGGTTTTAGTAATTATTAGTTTTAGGTTTGATTGGTTTAAGGTTTTATTAGTTATTAGTTAAATATTAGTTTGATTAGTTTAAGGTTTATTAGGGTTTAGTAATTATTAGTTTAAGGTTTCATTAGTTTAAGATTTTATTAAGGTTTTATTAGTTTTTATCAATACTACTTAACAAACTTAATTTAAATAAAATTAAATGAACTTTATTAAGTAAGAATTTAAAATAACAATATTTTATTAAAATAAATTAAAAAAAACTAATTTAAAAATTGTAACACTTAATTACACAAGATTATAAGTAAAAAAATAAATATAAAATCTAAATCGAAATTAGTCTTCGGATTGTGCTTCGAAATTTGCTTCAGATTGTAGTTCCGAGCTATTGTTCCGCATCCATTCATCCATTGTTTGTTCTTCGTCGGAAAGTGGTAAAGTCATTCATTCCTCAACTTCAACTTCGTGTATTGTTTCTTCTACCTCAAGCTTGCCTTCAAGTGTTGTGTGATGTTGTACACGTTCCATTGCGTCCAAATGGTCTTTCAAGCAAATACACATCTCCAATGATGCAAGAGTAAGCCTCGTCTTTCGTATCGATAAAACCCTGTCACTAAGAGAAAAAACAGACTCCGAAGTTACCGTAGAAGCTTGGACGCTTAGTAAATCACGTGCCATGACATATACAATCGGAAATTGGGATTCCTTTTGTTTCCACCAAGCCAAATTATCAAAGTTTTCAAATTCTTCCGGAAATCCAATCTTTCCCTAGGTACCTTCCAAGTTCGCTACTTGTGCTAGTACCTCGGGCCCGTTTAGTTACATTTTGTCTTAAAGTGTTAAACAAATCAAAGTTAACATCTTGGCTTCTACTCGAACTAGAAGCTGCATACATTGTTTGTTGTATGTTAGATGTTTCACCATACTTTTGTAAATAATGATAAAACATATTTTGAAAAAAGATGTTAAAGTTATTTTTAGTGTTTGTAGCAAAGTTTGGGTCATCCAAACCCAAAGCACCAACAATTTCATCAATTAATGTTCCAACGCCGGCACCATTGAAACATGGGTTTAATGTCGTCGCACAAGTAAAAACGGCTAGCATTTCTTGAAAGTATTTCAATAGTTTTACTTTCTTTAGAAGTAACATTCCCATATATATCTCATTATTCTCACCAGATGATGGAAAATTGTTAATTTTTCTTGTCATTATAAATAATTGTTGAAGAACCAAACAAGACGTTGGATAATAAACACCACCGATAAAATTGTTGTTGCATTTTTAAAAGTTCCAAATAAACTAGTAAATTCATGTATGGCGACCCAACATCGGCTATTAAAAACTTAGCCTTACGTTGTTGGACTAAATTTCTATGAAATATTTCCAAGGTTTCCCTTTTTCATACAACGTTGTTAAACATATGCCAAGTCGAATTCCATCTTGTTGGTACGTCCCAAGACGGACCTAAAAAGAGGGAGTTCGTATCCTCACAAAATTTTTGATATTCTGTATATCTTCTACGGCTTGTCATAAAAACATCCTTTAACATTTGTTTAAACTTTTCTTTTCACTTATTCATTTCAGGAACCGCAAGAGCATCACTCACAACCAAGTTAATGATGCGCACAACACATCTAGCATGAAAAAAAGCACCGTTGCATATCGATTTATATTTAATTTTTAACTTTTGAACCGCATTAGTGTTAATTGAACCATTATCAAAACTTATTGAAAATATTTTCTTTTGTAAGTAAAATGTTTGTATTATTCCATCTAACATGTAAAACAAACATCTGCCATGAATCGGGATCAATCAAATGCGCGGTAATGCAAAGGTACGATTCAGGCAAACCGTGAGTTGTCGACCAAACATCTGTTGTTAAGTTAACCCTGGTTTTTAAATTTTGAAAACCCAAAATTAATTCTTGTTTCGCTTGACGCCAACGTTTCAAACAATCACGTCTAATAGTGAAATGACTTACTTGATGATATTGTGGTTGTAGCGCCTTTTGAATCATCCTCGTCAATCGTGGGTTGTCAAAATGATTGAAAGGCAAACTTTCTTGAATTATTAAGTTTCACATCATTTCACGAACCATGTCGGGATCGAAATTTCAAACCCCACACTCGGTAGACATTTGTGCTTGATCGTTTGCCGGATTATTTTTGACCACAACACAATGCTTTGTCAAATGGCTTCTTAAAGTAGAATTAGATTCCGGTTTAAGAAAAGTACTGCAACCTTTGCACCGTGCCTTATCGACACCGTTTGACATTTCACATAAGTCGAAATGTTGAAATAGATCTTTGTTCCTCGTTGTAGTTTTGATTCTAACAACGGTTGGTTCGGTTGAAGTGGATGCACCAACACCAACGGAACTTTGAGCACTTCGTGAGCTTGCCATGAATGGAATAGAGATTAAATTAATATTTAAGAGCGTAATAGAAGAAGAGATTGAATCGAAAAGTAGTTTATCGTTTTTTGAGCGTTTATTATCGTTTTCGAGCGTTTATGAAGAAGAGATGTTGTGTGATCAAACCAAAACAATCCCCATCTATTTATACTAACGTTTAGGGGCAAAATGGTCCAAAAAAAGGTTTAAAACGGCTAGTTTTTTTTGGCACTGTCACACCCCCAATTTTCAACTAACGGAATCATACCGTTTGGGAACGTGACAAACCAGGATCTCAGATCATTAAACATAGCGAAGACCTCTATATGAATTTTCAAAACATACTTTGGTCTTTAAACATAACATCAGAGTTTACAAAAGTTGCGGAAGCGTTTAAAACCAATAATAATTGTAAAGTAAACATTACAAAACCAAAATGCTTAAATGTTCAAATTCAAATATTCAAAATGTTTAAAATGCATGAGACTCTATCTCCTAGTCCATGCCAGCTTTAACGCGCGCCTTAGTGTCCTGAGAAAACATGTAAATCAAGTCAACACAAAGGTTGGTGCATAACACAGGTTTTAATCAATCACAATGTTCAAAACAGCAGTTTGAATAATAAGATTGTAGATAACATATTCACACATGCACAGTCATGATAGCTAGTCATATAAACTATTTACATACGTGTTCGACACCGAAGCTGACGGATTGCCATGCTATAGCATGTTTTCGCCTTGCCACTATTGTCTATCACAACAATAGTAAAATTGTGTTTGGTCAGTCAAACACCTGCGTAGATCCCATCTACCAGGTGAGGTTTGTCAAACCTAATAGATCTATTTCCAACTACCACGCTTTGCATTACAGCAAACTAAACGGTTCGAGGTGTGTAAGGACTTTCAAGTTGATATGTTGTCACATAATGTAAACAGCTAACTCATGCAAGTGATATGTATCTAAAAACAGTTTGTTGCACATGTTTTCTCCCCCAAAACAGTTTAAAATAAGAAAGGGGCTGTGTACGCACCTTTGATAATAGCAGAATGATCAAATACGTGTGAACTTGCGTAGAAATCCTCTACGAATAATCTGTGGTTTAAACAATAACTTAAAGTTATTCGGAATGTCGTTTTGTGCTTGAAATAACATACGTGTCAACACACGTATGTTAAAGTGTTAAGAATGTGTATACGCAAATACGTGTGACTTTGAAATCGTTTAAATAAAATCATATTTGATTTTATTTAAATAATCGTAATTATACGCGATTTCGTTTTCGTGATAAAATATAAATTTTATTATTCTAATACGTTCGTATTCTCGTTACGGTTCCAACGCAACTCGAACGGATCAAATCGGAGTTCGTATGGGAAAGTTATATCAAAAATACCAAAAAATGGTATTTTTTTCCAAAACCGGCCACCCCATGGCTCGAACCCGCGACCCTTCACACGAAACACACCTGATCTACCAACTCATCTGGTTCAACATTTGATAATGGATTCCTATCTAATTAATTTTAACCCTTAATGGGCCGGCTCCCCTTTGTATTGAAAATTCGAACACATGTAACCCAAATTGAGCCCAAATTCGAACCCATTCGAAACTAAATCCTTAGGGTTTATGTTCTTGGAATCCAACCGACCATGTAGCTGAATTTAATTCAAGAATAATACTCATTAAGGTCAAAATCCCAAATTCGTTTTTAAACTTAAGAACCCTAAATTCCAACTCTATCAATTCGTTACCATTTCCTAAAATTGACACACGGATTTCATTCTATGATGTGTTTCGAACATTTCTGTACTGATTAATTGGATTCTATATCTTATTTAAATCAAAACCCCCAATCCGTCCTCATTCAAGAACCCTAGAAACTTAACATTACCAATTCGATGCTACAAGATGAAATTGACATGTGCTTAAGCCTAATCGGGACCCTCTGAATCTAATGATACCCTTCAATTTGATTCTAAAATCCATTTAAATCGAAATCCCCAAATGGTTTTCTTCAAGAACCCTAGAAACACGAAATCATGAAATTCGATGTTTCTAGATGAAATTGTCATATGAATCAGCTTGTTCGGAATCTTATGAACCTCTCCATGCGTTTTAATTTGATTATCAAACACGTTTTAATCTAAACCCCCAAAACCGTTTCTACTATGAGCCCTAGAATTCGAAATGCCATAATTCGATGTAATTAGCCGAAATTGATTTAGGATTAACATTAGTCGGCTCTTTTAGATGGTGTAGGTGTCGAGAATTACCTGAATTTACTTCGAATTGATTTTAATCGACTATTGGGTGTTCTTCGGCCAATGCTTGATCGAATTCTCTTCTCCCCCGCTTGTTTCTTCGAATTGCTGTGTGCAAAAGGTTCTAATGGAGCCGATGATGAGTTCTGCTAGTGTAATTGGGGTGATCTAAATCGAATTGTATAACTTGTATACATAACATGGACGGTTACACTTGTAAACATAATGGGAGTTTTAATCCGAGACCTTTAGCTTCCAATAACTGACAATATCGTTTAATCATCATCATTGCCTATTAATTTGATGATTTATTCACTTACTTGTAACCGATTTAAGGTGAATTTTCGAATTCCCAATCATTTTGGCTAAATTTTGACTTTCAAAGGTCAAAATTCCCAATTTTATGTAATCACAATTGTGATACTTATGTTTTAATGTTTCTAAACCCATTTTGTTTAATTCTAAACCTTTAAAGTTTAGTCTCCTATGATTTCCTTAATTTTTCGGCTAACAAAACTAAACCAAATTCCCAATTTGACACGAATTGAACCAATTGGGACATTATTGGGCTAGGTTAACCCAATTAGGCCTTGTAAATACCATTGGGCCTAATTTAAACTCATTGGGCCTATCTTAACCTTACTAGGCCTTCCTAGATCTCATTGGGCCTCCCTGGGCCTTATTGGGCCTTACTGGGCCTTCCCTTTGGCCTATTGGGCCTACATTGGCTCTGTTGGGCCTACATAGACTTCAGTGGACCTGATTTGTCTTGTTGGGTCTTCCTTGACTTTACTGGGCCTTCATTAGCCTTGTTGGGCTTGTTGGGCCTTCCTTGGTCTTATTGGACCTACACTGGCCTTATAGGGCCTACATTTGTCCTGTTGGGCCCACATTATCACCATCTCCCGTTAACAAGGTTAGTGTAAAAAGTCGGATTGTCACATCATCCCCTTGTTGAAGGAATTTTCGTCCCGAAAATTAGTAAGTGTTATGAGTAGTTAGGAAACTACTTACGAGTTTAAATAGTACGTGTTAGTGTGATTTGATCATTCTGTGTGCTTGTGTGTACTCCCACACAATATCACAACTCAATTGTGATTGTTTAATGTGATTGTTTGCGTGTACACTAGTTAGTTCACCTAACTGTGACTGTTTGTGTTTGATCATCGTACTGTGTTGTGTAATCTCACACATAGTGAGTGTCTGAAACTGTTTGTACTATGTAACCCTGCACATAGCAAAATGTATGTACTATGCAACCCCGCACATAGCAGAATGTGTGTAACCAATCATGTATGTACTACCATAACATGTAACATATGAAATGTAGCACATAAAATATATAGAATGTAATGTAGCACAAATATTTGTAACAAAACCAATTGAATAAAGTGTTAGTGCTTACAGTTTGAGATTTGCAGTGTTGATGTGTGAAAGCATCACGTCATCCCCTTGTTGAAGGAAATTTCGTCCCGAAATTTAACGTGCGCTCTCAGTGTTATCAGTAGCTGTTTTGAATAGATGAGGATATTTCTTCATCATTTGATCTTCCCGTTCCCATGTGAATTCAGGACCACGTCTTGAATTCCATCGGACTTTGACTATCGGAATCTTGCTTTGCTTCAGTTGTTTGACTTCTCGATCCATGATTTCTGCTGGTTCTTCAATGAATCGCAACTGTTCATCTACTTGTATTTCTTCCAACGGTACAATCAATGTCTCGTCAGAAAGACATTTCTTTAAGTTCGATACGTGAAAAACATCATGAACTCCACTGAGTTCATCCGGTAGTTTGAGTTGGTACGCAACCGGACCAATCCTTTTCAGAATCTCAAAAGGTCCTACGTAACGTGGACTAAGCTTCCCGCGCTTGCCGAATCGTATCACACCTTTCCAAGGTGATACCTTTAGAAGAACTTGATCTCCTACTTGAAATTCCAACGGCTTACGACGTTTGTCTGCATAACTCTTCTGTCTATCCCGAGCCGCTGCCATACGGTTCCGGATTTGAACTATTTTCTCTGTCGTTTCGTGCACCAGTTCAGGACCTGTTATCTGACTGTCACCAATTTCAGCCCAGCAAACTGGTGAACGACATTTGCGACCATACAAAGCTTCAAACGGTGCTGCTTGAATACTTGTATGATAACTGTTGTTGTAAGAGAATTCCACCAACGGTAAATGATTCTCCCAGCTATCACCAAAATCAATTACACAAGCTCGTAACATATCCTCGAGCGTTTGAATCGTTCGTTCACTCTGACCGTCGGTCTGTGGATGATAAGCGGTACTCATATCCAAGCGAGTCCCCAATGACTTATGAAGAGATTTCCAAAAATTGGAAGTAAACCGGGCATCCCGATCTGATATGATAGAGATTGGCACACCATGCCGTGCTACTACTTCCTTAATGTAAATACGAGTCAATTTCTCCATCTTGTCAGTTTCTTTGATTGCTAAGAAGTGTGCAGATTTCGTTAATCGATCGACAATTACCCATATCGTATCACAACCACTCGGTGTACGGGGTAACTTAGTAATGAAATCCATCGAAATCTGTTCCCATTTCCACATCGGTATCTCTGGTTGTTGCAGTAGACCAGATGGCTTCTGATATTCAACTTTGACCTTCGAACAAGTCAAACATTTGCTAACGTACTTAGCAATATCAGCCTTCATGTGAGGCCACCAATACAGCGCCTTCAAGTCATGGTACATCTTGTCTGATCCCGGATGGACTGAATATCTGGACTTGTGCGCTTCGTCCATCACGAGTTCCCTTAAACTTCCATACAAAGGTATCCACATTCGATTTATGAAATAACGAATTCCATCAGCATTCGTATCCAACTGTTCTTCCATTCCCCGTAAAGATTCCTGTACCAAATTTTCCTTTTTCAAAGCCTCGATCTGAGCACTGCGTACCTTGTCAGGTAAGTCAGTATGTATTGTCATCATAAGTGCACGAACCCGTCTTGTTGAAGTATCCTTTCTGCTTAAAGCATCAGCTACTACATTAGCCTTTCCCGGGTGATACTTAATCGCACACTCATAATCGTTCAACAACTCAACCCATCGTCGTTGCCTCATATTAAGCTCCTTCTGATCAAAGATATGCTGCAAACTCTTATGATCAGTATAAATAGTACACTTAGTTCCATACAAGTAATGCCTCCAAATCTTCAAAGCAAAAACCACTGCTCCTAACTCCAAGTCATGAGTAGTGTAATTCTTTTCGTGTGTTCGTAGTTGTCTGGAAGCATAAGCGATCACTTTATCACGTTGCATCAACACACATCCCAAACCTTGTGCAGATGCATCACAATACACCACAAAGTCTTCCGTCCCTTCTGGTAAGGACAGAATCGGTGCGCTGCAAAGCTTTTGTTTCAATAACTGAAACGCAGTTTTCTGTTTCTCCGTCCAGTTATACTTCGTTCCTTTGTGCGTAAGAGCTGTAAGTGGTTGAGCGATCTTTGAGAAACCTTCAATGAATCGTCGATAATAACCCGCCAAACCAAGGAATTGTCGTACCTCGGTAGGGGTCTTTGGTGCTTCCCAATTCTTAATCGCTTCAATCTTCGCTGGATCTACATGTATACCCTTTTCATTAACTATATGACCCAGAAATTGTACTTCTCGCATCCAGAAATCACATTTCGAGAACTTAGCGTACAATTGTTCTTGTTTCAATAGCTCTAGCAGTAATCGAAGATGTTCAGCGTGTTCCTCCTCAGATTTTGAATAGATGAGAATGTCATCGATGAAAACAATGACAAACTTATCAAGATAAGGTTTACAAACACGATTCATGAGATCCATGAATACAGCTGGTGCGTTTGTCAACCCAAATGGCATAACCAAGAACTCATAATGGCCATATCGTGTCCTGAATGCTGTCTTCGGAATATCCTCCTCCTGAACTCTTAGTTGATGATAATCCTGTTGGATTTTATGAACGGATTCGATAAGTTAACGTAACTAATCGAGCTGTGACCCGTAAGAGTTACACCGTGGGCAACGAACATTAAATCCACTTAATTTGATTAACTGGTAATCACGAACAGTTTTATAATTTATAAAAGTTATAAATTATATAAGTTTAATTATTTATTTATTTAATTAAACTATTATTATTATTATTATTATTATTTTGATAATATCTAATAAAATCAAGTGCCATCATTAGATATCATGCAAGATCTTGTCATAATCTTTGCATGCCATCATTTGAGATAGATTTACACTCAAAAGACATATCTTGCATGTCATGATTGTGTGCAAGATACACACTCCAACTCTTGATCTCATCTCCATCTATATATATGGTTGAATGATCAAGACTTGAAGTAAGGAGAGCTTGATGGTTCTTTGAAAGATTGGTGCAAGAAGAAACTAGTAGAAGATTGATCATCTTCATCCTACTTTCATACCACCCCTTGCTTCCGTTGAGAACCAGGAACTTGTTCGTGTTTTGTTCTAGCATTCGTTCGTTGAACCTCGGTGTCTCAAACGGTTAACTATTAACCAAAAGGGTATAATCTTTTCTCATCGGTAGATTAGATTAGTTATAATTATCTGTGTTTGCATGTTTTGTAACCTTGATCCTGATTGGGAATATAACAGTGAAAATTTTGAAACCGTAATTCCGCTGCGTTAATATTAAATATGGATTTAATATACTAATTGGTCAAACTCGTTTTTACCGAAAAGTCAAACCGAATACCACTTCAATTCCCAACAGTGGTATCAGAGCCACGCTTACAACATGCAAATCGGATCCGGTCAGTTTAACCGGTTACAGATCACAAACTCTAAATTGTTTAAAATTTTGAGTTTCTGATCCATATTTAGATCTGTCTAATTATTTGGGTTAAATTATTTATTTGGTCAAAGTTACAATTGACCAAAAGAATTACCCAGTTTAATTATAAAGTTATGATCGAATATGTAAATCAGGCCCGACCTTGTGTTTGTTTGGTTGTTTATTTTTCAGTTTTGGTTTATTATGGTTTGGCCCATTTTGATGGCTCAAAGTTGTAATAGAATAGGGTTTATATTTTCTCGTTATGTATTTCAATTTCTTGTAAATATTGTAATGACAAAAGACCTGAAAACAAAACTGAAGAATCAAGATCAAGAAGCACGGATCTGGAGGTCAGTAGGAGCAGCTCAAGATCACAAGATGCACTAGATTCATCATTGTGGTTGATTGTGTGTTGTGACCCCGTGACCTAGTTTGTTTTGCTACTTGGCTCTAGCAAAATCAAACACAATTTGGCCTTATGATTTACATATTTATTTAATTTGATATTGTGGTTGCTTTATCTTATAAATGTTATAACATACCAACCAAATACCAAAAAGGTTTTAAAAGGAGTTTTAAAAAAAATAATCGCAATAAAATGTAACAAGTTCAAAAATTAAACAATTTTACAACTTGTAAAAGTTTTATAAAACAAATGGTTTGTTTTGAAAAATATAACCAATGAGTTTTTACAATCTAAAATTGTTTTAAAACTCAGAAACTTAATATATTAACTATTAACTTTTGAATGGTTATGCAAGTCGCGACAAACTTAGTTTTAATAGGTTATTTAAAATTAAGTGTCCTGAGAGATGAAAGGGTTCATCACAAAGTCACGACATTAAATATAGTAAAACTGGTTTTTACAACACACGTATGATTAGATCATTCGTTGTGTTTGACCCTTATTCGGTAAACACTAAAATGGATCCCATATATATAAAATCAATAGTTTATGCTATCCTATTATAAGGGACACTTGGAGCATAATGCGAAACACCAGTGTTTGGAGCCACAGCACCGCACTTGGTGCGTAGTTTGTCCTCTAAGGTGCAAGAGTTTTCGTTGACACATCCGGCTCTTCCACATGTACCTGTTTTAGGATGACTATTACTTTCATATCTTGTTACGTGCCACAGCTGTCTGGAAATGAAAGTGAGCATAGATGAGGCTAAACGTATCACTAAATAGACAAGTTGTCTTAGTGGCCTCATACTTGAGAGTTGTGCATTTTTCACAATTGACAAACGTTGTTAGTCTACCTACTATCACTTACTAATGTTGCGTGCCACAGCTGCCTTTAGTAACTGATACTACTAGATTCTCAATCCTTATTCTTATTACTGTTAATGGGTCATTAATTAAATAAGGAATTAAACATCAAAAAATACTAATTATTTAATTTTGCTTACTTTAAAGGGATGTCTCACGAAAATAACTCCTCATTTGCTCTCAAGTCCATACTTGAGAAAGATAAGCTAAATAACACCAACTTTCTCGAATAGCACCGCAACTTGAAAATTGTACTTAAGTTTGCCAAAAAGCACTATGTACTGGAAGGTCCAGTTCCTAATGAGCCTGAAGGTAATACGGCTGCTGCCCGTAAAGCCTGGGAAAAGCATAACGAGGATGCCATTGAGGTAGCCTGCCTTATGCAAGCCACTATGTCTTCTGATCTTCAGAAGAACATGGAAGACATGGGTGCCTTTGACATGATCCAGCAACTTACAGGCATGTTTCAGAAACAAGCCCGTCAAGAACGCTATGACACCATGAAGCAGCTTATCGGCTGCAAAATGCAAGAAGGCTCGTCAGTTAGTGCTCATGTGCTTACGATGAAAGGGTACATCGACCAATTGAATAAGCTTGGTTATCCCCTGTCAAATGAAATGGCAGCGGACTTCATCTTGAACTCTCTCCCAAAGTCTTACGACCAGTTCGTAATGAATTTCAATATGAATGCTTGGGAGAAGACTGTGCCTGAACTGCATGGGATGCTGAAGACGGCTGAGATGAATGTACCAAGCAAAGTCAATCAAGTATTGACAATTCGATCTGCTGGTGTTAGAAAGCCCAATCCCAAGAAAAGGGGTTATAACAGCAAGGGCAAGAATAAAGCTATTGTTGCTGCCAAGCCTGCCACCAACAAAGCCAAGGCAATTACTAAAGCACCACCCCCTGAGGAGCGTCAATGTTTTGAATGCAACAAGATGGGGCATTGGAGGCGTAATTGCCCTGAATATTTGGCTAAGCTGAGGATGAACAAGGCCAATGGTGCAGGCCCTTCAGGTATCTCTATTTACGTTATTGAACTTTTTACTGTTTCCAGCAACACATGGGTGTTTGACACCGGATGTGGTTACCACATCATTAATGTCTTGCAGGAACCTGAAAAGTGGAAGAAACTGAAACAAGGCGACATGGAACTCATCGTTGGTGATGGGAAAAGAGTACCAGTTCTTGCAACTGGAACATATTATCTTTCATGTCCTTCTGGCCTTGTACTTATGTTGAATAATTGTTTGTATGCACCTGGTTTAACCAGAAACATTATTTCAGTTTCTCTGTTGTTTGAACAAGGATTTAAGTACGTTTTTAATGGTATTGCTATATCTGCCTGCTTAAATGATGTCTTTTATTTTGAGGCTAAACCTCGAAATGGTATTTATGAAATAGATGTTCAACCAAACAATAATGTATATAATCTTTCTAAACGTATCAAATCTGGCATTAATGATACATATCTATGGCATTGTAGACTTGGCCACATAAGCAAATCCTGCATAAAAAGGCTCCAGTCTGAGGGGATTCTTGAATCCACTGTACAGGACTCCTTTGATGATTGTGAATCTTGCTTAGCTGGAAAACTCACTAAAGATCCCTTCACCCATGTTGGTGAACGAGCAAAAGATCTGTTAGCACTTATACATACTGATGTGTGTGGTCCTTTCAGAACTATGTCTAGAAATCATGAAAGATACTTCGTTTCATTCATTGATGATTATAGTCGATATGCATATGTTTATCTAATGAAGCATAAGCATGAAACCTTTGAAAAGTTCAAAGAATTCCAAAACGAAGTAGAAAACCAACTCGGTAAAACGATTAAGGCACTTTGATCGGATCGAGGTGGCGAATATCTCAGCTTAGAGTTCATCAATCATCTGAAAGAACGTGGAATTATTTCACAACCCACTCCTCCTGGTACACCCCAACTTAATGGCGTAAGCGAGAGGAGAAATCGTACCTTACTAGATATGGTCCGATCGATGATGTGTAGAACTAACTTGCCTCACTCTTTTTGGAGTTTTGCTCTTATGACCGCAGCCCGCATTGTAAATCTGGCACCGACTAAGAAGGTAAACAAAACACCATATGAGATATGGTTTGGCACTAAACCAAATTTGTCTTATCTTAGGGTATGGGGATGCAATGCATATGTCACTAGGGATTCTAATGACAAGCTTGATCCTCGAGGCGAAAAGGTTGTTTTCGTCGGATACCATAACAAAAGCGGATATTATTTCTACCATCCTGATGCAAACTTGATTTCCATCAAAAGGAAGGGCCACTTTCTCGAGAAAGAATTTCTAGATCAAGGAACTGGAAGCAATATTGTGAATCTCGAAGAAATTCGAGAACCGCAAACGACCGCTGACGAAGTCGGAACGTCTGATCAACAAGAAGTTGTTGCTAATGAATCATACTTAAACACAAGCATTCGTAGAAGTAGCAGGACTCGCAATGCTCCTGATAGATACCTTGGGCATCTTGATGGTTCTGAAGTCTTGTTAGTAGCTGAGCCTGATAACGAACCTACTAACCACAAAACTGCTATATCAGATCCAGAATCTGCGAAATGGCTCGATGCCATGAATTCCGAGATGCAATCCATGCGTGACAATCAAGTCTGGGACTTGGTTGAGCTACCCCCCGGTTCACGGGCAGTAGGGAGCAAATGGATTTTCAAGAGAAAAACCGACATGCATGGAAATGTTCATACCTACAAAGCACGGCTGGTTGCAAAGGGTTTCACTCAAACTCAAGGTGTTGACTATGATGAAACTTTTTCACCCGTTGCTATGATCAAATCGATCAGGATATTACTTGCCATAGCTGCATATTATGACTATGAGATATGGCAAATGGATGTTAAAACCGCTTTTCTTAATGGACATCTCTCTGAAGATGTCTATATGGTTCAGCCTGAAGGTTTTGTTGATCCAAAATATCCTAATAAGGTATGCAAATTAAATAAGTCCATTTATGGGCTTAAGCAGGCATCTCGCTGCTGGAATCTTCGTTTTGATCAAAAGATCAAAGAGTTTGGTTTCATCAAAAACGAAGATGAACCTTGTGTTTACAGAAAGGCTAGTGGGAGGACTATATCATTCCTCATCTTGTATGTAGATGATATAATAATCATTGGAAACAACATCCCTATGCTTAACGAAGTTAAGCACTGGTTGGGAAATTGTTTTGCAATGAAAGATCTTGGAGAAGCAGCTTACATTCTTGGAATCAAATCCACAGAGATAGATCTAAGCAGCTTTTAGGGATGAGTCAAAGTGCATACATTGACAAAATGATGACACGCTTCAACATGGAAAACTCCAAGAAAGGGACTACTCCCATGACTAAAGGAACTGTGTTGAACAAATCGCAATCTCCTTCGACGGACATTGAAATTAGGCGAATGCAAGCAATTCCATATGCCTCAGCGATTGGTTCTATCATGTATGCTATGTTATGTACCAGACCTGACGTCTCGTATGCTTTAAGCATGACCAGTCGTTTTCAGCAAAGTCCTGGCATTGCCCATTGGACCGCAGTCAAGAACATTCTGAAGTACTTGAGAAGAACTAAAGAAATGTTTTTAATATTTGGAGGAGTGGAAGAAGAGCTCACTGTAAGGTGTTACACTGATGCTAGCTTCCAGACTGACCGAGATGATTCTCGCTCACAATCAGGTTTCGTATTCACTCTCAATGGAGGAGCTGTCTCCTGGAAAAGTTCCAAACAGAGTGTAGTGGCGGATTCAACCACCGAATCTGAATATATTGCTGCATCGGATGCTGCAAAGGAAGCTGCTTGGATAAAGAAGTTCATAGCTGACCTCGATGTGGTTCCAAGTATTCGGAAGCCTATCGAAATCTTTTGTGATAACACAGGTGCAATTGCTCAAGCCAAAGAGCCAAGGTCTCATCACAAATCCAGGCACATTTTAAGAAAATTCCACTACATACGGGAAATAGTGGAACGTGGAGACATCATAATAAGCAAAGTGGACACAGATCAAAACCTAGCAGACCCGTTCACTAAGCCCATGACTCAGGACAAGTATGATCAGCACAGGAGTGCGATCGGGCTTAGATTAGCTAGTGATATGTTTTGATTTAGTATTTGGATGAACGAACAAATAAGCAGTTGTACTTTGAATTCAGAATTGATTTACTGGTTTAAATGCAAATCTGAATTTTATAACTGTGTTCGATTTTAATACGTTTAATCCTTGAATCTTGTATTCTTAATTATCCATAGTTGGTTAGACTCGTGGGAACGACTCTGAGTTAAGACTATTCTGGATTTGGTCTCAAGTAGTTGACTACCAAATTCACAGACATCATTATGAATGATGTTGGATGTAACTTGCTACAAATCATCTCCATGGATCTTAGTCATGAGATGTTTTTGATATTGGTAAACTCATCTTGTATCCTCTGACCTGAGATGTATACTAGAACTTCCGTTTACTAAGGGACATTCTTTAATCATTGTCAACCGCTGTCGCGTAATTGCCAGTCATAAAGGCTTTGATTGGGAATGATTCTGATGTTCAGTGGGAGTTGTATATAATCAAGATTGGGATTCTGTACTCTTACATATTTCATGTAACAGTTAGACATTGTGGCGCCCTCGTTGATTCATACTGGTGAAGTGTAAGGCCTTACCCAAACTGACTGTGTGTTTGATTGGACCACTCTGAATCTAAATCGAGAACAACAATAATTGAACACCATATGAGAATGAATTAGATCCATGTCTCATTGTTTCAATTGATGTCTTTTACAGAAAGGATAGATGACTACGATTATCATAAGTCTAGTATCCTGCTATAGTAGCATGATAATTTGGTTAATGACTTTAAAGTGTCATACCTTGTTAGGAGCAATCATGTGCAGCTAGAGCACCGCTGACTGTTTACGTTAGCCTTCTATCGAAATCCGTCCAAGTGGGAGATTGTTGGATTTTATGAACGGATTCGATAAGTTAACGTAACTAATCGAGCTGTGACCCGTAAGAGTTACACCGTGGGCAACGAACATTAAATCCACTTAATTTGATTAACTGGTAATCACGAACAGTTTTATAATTTATAAAAGTTATAAATTATATAAGTTTAATTATTTATTTATTTAATTAAACTATTATTATTATTATTATTATTATTATTATTTTGATAATATCTAATAAAATCAAGTGCCATCATTAGATATCATGCAAGATCTTGTCATAATCTTTGCATGCCATCATTTAATATAGATTTACACTCAAAAGACATATCTTGCATGTCATGATTGTGTGCAAGATACACACTCCAACTCTTGATCTCATCTCCATCTATATATATGGTTGAATGATCAAGACTTGAAGTAAGGAGAGCTTGATGGTTCTTTGAAAGATTGGTGCAAGAAGAAACTAGTAGAAGATTGATCATCTTCATCCTACTTTCATACCACCCCCTGCTTCCGTTGAGAACCAGGAACTTGTTCGTGTTTTGTTCTAGCATTCGTTCGTTGAACCTCGGTGTCTCAAACGGTTAACTATTAACCAAAAGGGTATAATCTTTTCTCATCGGTAGATTAGATTAGTTATAATTATCTGTGTTTGCATGTTTTGTAACCTTGATCCTGATTGGGAATATAACAGTGAAAATTTTGAAACCGTAATTCCGCTGCGTTAATATTAAATATGGATTTAATATACTAATTGGTCAAACTCGTTTTTACCGAAAAGTCAAACCGAATACCACTTCAATTCCCAACAAACCCGACCTGAGATCAATCTTCGAGTAGTAACTCGAACCTTGCAACTGATCGAACAGATCGTCAATCCTGGGTAACGGATACCGGTTCTTGATAGTAACCTTGTTCAATTCCCGGTAATCGATACACATACGAAAAGTCCCGTCTTTCTTCTTTACAAACAATACTGGAGCTCCCCATGGTGAAAAACTAGGTCGTATGAAACCCTTATCCAACAACTCTTGCAATTGTGTGGATAACTCTTGCATCTCAGACGGTGCAAGTCGATAAGGCGCCCTAGCTATCGGTGCTGCATCTGGTGTAAGATCGATTCGAAATTCCACCTGTCTGATAGGCGGTAATCCCGGCAATTCTTCTGGAAATACTTCCGGAAATTCACAAACTATAGGTATATCTTCAATCTTCTTCTCAGCTATCGGCTTTTCAGTTATAAGTGCTATAACTGCCGTATGACCTTTCCGCAGACATTTGTGTGCTTTCATACAAGATATGAGACGCAGTGGCGTACTGCTCTTCTCGCCTTGTACATATAATGTCTCTCCCTGCGGAAGAGGTATGCGAACAATCTTTTCATGGCATACGATTTCAGCCTGGTTCTTGGACAACCAGTCCATGCCAATGACTACATCAAAACTGCCTAAAGCAATAGGCATCAAATCAATCTCTAATGTTTGACCCATCAAATCGAGGATACATCCCTTAAAAATGTTTTCCACTACAATCAACTTACCATCAGCTAATTCCACAGTGTATGGACTATCTAAGGCAGTGGGACTAACATCTAGCAACTTAGCAAGTGAACTAGATACAAAACTCCGGTCGGCACCAGTGTCAAATAACATAGAGGCGTAGTGATTATTTAAGAGGAACGTACCCGTGACAATGTTGGGATCCTCCCGCGCTTGACGTCCTCCAATCACAAACGCCCTGCCTCTAGCACCGTTGTTGTTGTTGTTGGTGCCATTGCCATTTCCGTTGCCATTTCCATTTCCATTGCCATTATTGTCCCCGCCTTTCTTGAGTTGTGGACAATCTTTCTTAAAATGCCCCATCTTGCCGCACTCAAAACAACCCTTCTGTGCGTTGTTCTGATTGTTATTCTGGTTATTATGGTTGTTCTGCAGCTCCCCGCGACAATCCTTAGCCGCATGCCCAATCTTGCCACACCTCTGGCACTTAGCTCTCTCACACTGATTACCCGCATGATGGTAACCACACCTGTTGCACTTGGGGTGTTTACCAATATAACCCCCCGACGATGATGATTGCTGACCACTGCTTGAACCATGATAAGACTTGTTTGAGTCTTGTTTCCTGTTTTGCTGATGTGATTGTTGGTTGTTGCCCTTGAAATTGTTACTTTCCCACTTTCTCTTATGATCTCCTACCTTGGTAGCAGATGTTCGTTTAGGCAGGGTTCCCTGTAACACTGCCTGATCAGTAAGCTGATGTGCTAGACGAACAGCTTGTTGGATGGTGGTAGGATTTGCTGAAGTAACCAACCCTTGAATCTGAGGCACTAGTCCTCCAATGTACCTTTCAATCCACTTACTGACTGGAGTAGCCATATGTGGTAGCAGTCTGGCCAGTTCATGCGATCTGGTCGTGTACTCTTCAATGTTTGACCCCTCCATCTTGAGGTGCCAATATTCCTCCTCCAACTTCTGCATTTCACTGCGAGGACAATACTCCTCTTGCAGTAAAGTTTTGAAGTTGTTCCATGTCAACGCATTAGCTTCTCCCAACCCCAGAGTCTGAACATTGGAGTTCCACCAAGTCAGTGCTGGACCCTCTAATGTTCCAGTAGCAAATTTCACCTTGCTTTCATCAGGGCAGTTGCACATTTCGAACACAGACTCTGCCTTTTCAATCCATCGGAGAAGTCCTATGGCCCCCTCCGACCCTTTAAAGTTGTGAGGTTTGCAGTCCAAGAACATCTTGAACGTGCAAACTTGTGGGTTAACCAATCCCCCAGCTGGACCATGTGGCCCTGTGTTGTGTGTCTGTGCGTACTGTGCTATTGCCTCTGCAACTCTGCTGTTGATTAGCTCGTTGAGCTCAGCAACTGTCATCTGTACATTTCCCTCAGCCATTTCCTTCCTATTTACAAGAAATGTTAGCGCTTAATCAAAATCCAATTTGACATGTATAAGTAAAACAACAACACAACATGTAATATAATTCAACACAGTTGTTGGAAATAAATACTAACTCTTCAATAGATAGAAACTTTCTTTGAGTACAATACTTTTGAAATGAAATACAAGTTTTCAAACTACTAATGTAGGAACACAACCCGTTCCTAATAAGTTTAAACAAAACAAGAAAGAAAAGAAAAACAATCAATCGTCCTCAACAGTGGATTCAGGATCGGACTCAACAACTGGTGCTGGTTCCTCCCCTTCTTCCTCCTCATCCTCTTCCTCATTCTCAGAGGCCACTAAATCCTCCAAGGCTTCTACTCTGCCCGCCAAGATTTCCTCTCGGTTCTCTGACTCTTCTAGACGACCAATCAAATTGATCATCTCATCTCGCATGTCATGAACTAGATGGGCAAGTTCCTCTTGCCTCTCAATGGCATCCCATAGTTCCTGAGATCTCTGTATGATCTTGTCTTCTGCTTCATCCAAGTCCTCGCGTAGTTTGGCGATCTCCTCGGCGTCCGTCCTTCGCCTCTTAGGCTCAAGAGCATCTAGTACCGGTGGTGAGTGTGTAGAAGGTCCCTCAGCAGGGATCTGCTGAGTGCCCTCCTCAGGCTCCTCTTCCAGATCCTCATCCGGGTCCTCGTATGGATCCTCCTCTGGATCCACGTCTGGATCCTCGTCTGGATCCTCCTCCGGATCCTCCTCCGGATCTGAGTCATCCTGCTCATATGGTGGAGGTGATGGAATAGGTGGTGGTGGTGATGATGGTGGTGCTGGAACTATCGGTTCCTCGTCCTCGGAATCATCAATGTAGATATAAGGTACCGATGATGATGCCATGCCTGTTACATAATATCATATGTAAGTGCAATGCGTAAGCAAATCAATTACATAATGTCATATGTAATTTCTAAGCAGTATGTGTAAACATGTGTGTCTAATGTCTAACAGTCATAGTCTAGGCCTACCAATGCAAACCTAGTTCGCTATAACCAATGTCTCTGATACCAATCTGTCACACCCCCAATTTTCAACTAACGGAATCATACCGTTTGGGAACGTGACAAACCAGGATCTCAGATCATTAGACATAGCGAAGACCTCTATATGAATTTTCAAAACATACTTTGGTCTTTAAACATAACATCAGAGTTTACAAAAGTTGCCGAAGCGTTTAAAACCAATAATAATTGTAAAGTAAACATTACAAAACCAAAATGCTTAAATGTTCAAATTCAAATATTCAAAATGTTTAAAATGCATGAGACTCTATCTCCTAGTCCATGCCAGCTTTAACGCGCGCCTTAGTGTCCTGAGAAAACATGTAAATCAAGTCAACACAAAGGTTGGTGCATAACACAGGTTTTAATCAATCACAATGTTCAAAACAGCAGTTTGAATAATAAGATTGTAGATAACATATTCACACATGCACAGTCATGATAGCTAGTCATATAAACTATTTACATACGTGTTCGACACCGAAGCTGACGGATTGCCATGCTATAGCATGTTTTCGCCTTGCCACTATTGTCTATCACAACAATAGTAAAATTGTGTTTGGTCAGTCAAACACCTGCGTAGATCCCATCTACCAGGTGAGGTTTGTCAAACCTAATAGATCTATTTCCAACTACCACGCTTTGCATTACAGCAAACTAAACGGTTCGAGGTGTGTAAGGACTTTCAAGTTGATATGTTGTCACATAATGTAAACAGCTAACTCATGCAAGTGATATGTATCTAAAAACAGTTTGTTGCACATGTTTTCTCCCCCAAAACAGTTTAAAATAAGAAAGGGGCTGTGTACGCACCTTTGATAATAGCAGAATGATCAAATACGTGTGAACTTGCGTAGAAATCCTCTACGAATAATCTGTGGTTTAAACAATAACTTAAAGTTATTCGGAATGTCGTTTTGTGCTTGAAATAACATACGTGTCAACACACGTATGTTAAAGTGTTAAGAATGTGTATACGCAAATACGTGTGACTTTGAAATCGTTTAAATAAAATCATATTTGATTTTATTTAAATAATCGTAATTATACGCGATTTTGTTTTCGTGATAAAATATAAATTTTATTATTCTAATACGTTCGTATTCTCGTTACGGTTCCAACGCAACTCGAACGGATCAAATCGGAGTTCGTATGGGAAAGTTATATCAAAAATACCAAAAAATGGTATTTTTTTCCAAAACCGGCCACCCCATGGCTCGAACCCGCGACCCTTCACACGAAACACACCTGATCTACCAACTCATCTGGTTCAACATTTGATAATGGATTCCTATCTAATTAATTTTAACCCTTAATGGGCCGGCTCCCCTTTGTATTGAAAATTCGAACACATGTAACCCAAATTAAGCCCAAATTCGAACCCATTCGAAACTAAATCCTTAGGGTTTATGTTCTTGGAATCCAACCGACCATGTAGCTGAATTTAATTCAAGAATAATACTCATTAAGGTCAAAATCCCAAATTCGTTTTTAAACTTAAGAACCCTAAATTCCAACTCTATCAATTCGTTACCATTTCCTAAAATTGACACACGGATTTCATTCTATGATGTGTTTCGAACATTTCTGTACTGATTAATTGGATTCTATATCTTATTTAAATCAAAACCCCCAATCCGTCCTCATTCAAGAACCCTAGAAACTTAACATTACCAATTCGATGCTACAAGATGAAATTGACATGTGCTTAAGCCTAATCGGGACCCTCTGAATCTAATGATACCCTTCAATTTGATTCTAAAATCCATTTAAATCGAAATCCCCAAATGGTTTTCTTCAAGAACCCTAGAAACACGAAATCATGAAATTCGATGTTTCTAGATGAAATTGTCATATGAATCAGCTTGTTCGGAATCTTATGAACCTCTCCATGCGTTTTAATTTGATTATCAAACACGTTTTAATCTAAACCCCCAAAACCGTTTCTACTATGAGCCCTAGAATTCGAAATGCCATAATTCGATGTAATTAGCCGAAATTGATTTAGGATTAACATTAGTCGGCTCTTTTAGATGGTGTAGGTGTCGAGAATTACCTGAATTTACTTCGAATTGATGTTAATCGACTATTGGGTGTTCTTCGGCCAATGCTTGATCGAATTCTCTTCTCCCCCGCTTGTTTCTTCGAATTGCTGTGTGCAAAAGGTTCTAATGGAGCCGATGATGAGTTCTGCTAGTGTAATTGGGGTGATCTAAATCGAATTGTATAACTTGTATACATAACATGGACGGTTACACTTGTAAACATAATGGGAGTTTTAATCCGAGACCTTTAGCTTCCAATAACTGACAATATCGTTTAATCATCATCATTGCCTATTAATTTGATGATTTATTCACTTACTTGTAACCGATTTAAGGTGAATTTTCGAATTCCCAATCATTTTGGCTAAATTTTGACTTTCAAAGGTCAAAATTCCCAATTTTATGTAATCACAATTGTGATACTTATGTTTTAATGTTTCTAAACCCATTTTGTTTAATTCTAAACCTTTAAAGTTTAGTCTCCTATGATTTCCTTAATTTTTCGGCTAACAAAACTAAACCAAATTCCCAATTTGACACGAATTGAACCAATTGGGACATTATTGGGCTAGGTTAACCCAATTAGGCCTTGTAAATACCATTGGGCCTAATTTAAACTCATTGGGCCTATCTTAACCTTACTGGGCCTTCCTAGATCTCATTGGGCCTCCCTGGGCCTTATTGGGCCTTACTGGGCCTTCCCTTTGGCCTATTGGGCCTACATTGGCTCTGTTGGGCCTACATAGACTTCAATGGACCTGATTTGTCTTGTTGGGTCTTCCTTGACTTTACTGGGCCTTCATTAGCCTTGTTGGGCTTGTTGGGCCTTCCTTGGTCTTATTGGACCTACACTGGCCTTATAGGGCCTACATTTGTCCTGTTGGGCCCACATTATCACCATCTCCCGTTAACAAGGTTAGTGTAAAAAGTCGGATTGTCACAGGCACGATCGGTTAACTGGTTAATAACCCGTTAAACCGGTTCCAACGGCTATAAATCCCCCCAACGGTCGGCAACGGCTCGTTTTTGAATGCTATAACCAGTCCCAAAAACCGGTTTTGCTTTAACCGGTTTCTCCCAAAAATCCCACAACCGGTTTAAAACCGGCGGTTTTTCGATTTGGTCCAAACCGGCAGCAAAAACCGGTCCCTCTTTGAAATCAACGCATCAGGTATATAAATTTGGGCCTTGTTGGATTTTTTTAACACAAGGTAATAGGTTATGTATAATGGTTAAGACTCTTTTTAGTTTTTAAGGCCTGTTTTACTTTTTAATGTTTAAACAAACTTTAAACTCAAAATCGGTTAAAGAATAACATAACAATCATTGTGAACCCTTAAAGGTAATGTTAAAACTTACAATATAAGATTAACTTTATCATTTTTTAAAATCCAAGGGGACCCACGAAATTTTAGGAAGAAAAACCGAAAGGGGCGGACTCAATACCTATAAAATTTTTCGACCGAAAACTACTATATTGAGACTTTTGAACCGAAAAACGGCAGGGGCCTGGGGGGGGAGGGGGGGGGGAACATCCGCCAATGCTTGTGCTCAAAAAGGTGCGCAAAGGTTAAATAAAGCATTTCAAGTGATCATTTAGAGTGTATACATGTTATTGACTAGTATGAATTTGAGATTGATTTTAGTATTCTTGGCTTGGAACATGCCGACGCAATTAGAGGATGTTAAGATCTTTAACTGTGATTTCAAACTATCCGTGATTGATGATTTTCTAATTCAAACATTAATCGAGTCGTTAACGCATGAAATGGGCTGATGATGATCCAAATCGAGAATTTGGTGTTGGATCGGATCCAGAATGAAACCGGGTAAAAGATAGAGGGGGATAATTAGAAATTTACACAACCAATCCTTATACTTTCTTGTTTGTTTTTTTCTTGTTCAAAATTCGTATAACTTAATTACTTTTATGTTTCAAATGTGACATTTTTAGCCTCTCTACTTTAATTATAAGCCTATAAAATATTATTTATAATTCAACAATTGTTATAAAATTTTATTGCTTAAAATTTTTTGTCCGCAATTAATTTTTTTACATATCAATACAGAATTATTTATAAACGTTTTATTTTCAATAAATTTTATCTAAATCAATTGTTATTAATAATATTTATTTTACATATGTGTATTGTCACTAAATTAACATCTATATGTCTTTACTTTGTTTATGATTTATAATTAAGTCCTAATATGGTTTGTTTAGTAACAAAAAGTTATATTTAATATCACCATCTAATATATTTTAATCATTGTATTATTTTTGAAGTTTACTCCTTTTTATACGTTTAATAACTTTTTATATTATAATATTTTTTTTAAAAATGGTACTATTAAACTCATCTTACTTTACTCTTTAATTACGTTACAGTACCTTAACTAGTTTTTTAATTCTCTTTCGCATGTCATCATGTATTTATATATTTACATCAAAGTAATAAAAAATATTTTTACAGCAAATTTACACTTTCATACATAAAGTTACCCTTATTGTGATGTATGTATATATATAATATGAGTGTACTAAATTTGAGCATTGAAAAGCTAATATGTTTATCATTGACGAGCTAGAAAGTTTCAAGACAAGAAAAAAAATAAGAACATGGGTTGTAAATTTACAGAAAGCATTAAAAAAATAAGTAGCAGCCTCTCAATTCAATATAACAATTTTCATTTTAATTAATAGATTAATTACGTGTAGATAAAATAACATGAATATGAAAGAAAATTTACTTGCGTTCGAGTAGGAATTAAAGAGAAAAATAAAAAGATTGTGTTTATATAAGTTTCTTAATGGAATGAAGTGTAAGAAAAAGAATGGAAAATTAATAATAATCTTTCCTCCTAACTATCTTACCAAAATAGGAGGAAAATAAACAAAGATAACTATAAGATTTATTATATATTATTTTTAGTTTCTTCACTTAACTTGTAATAAAAGACAATAAGAATATAACTATAAATTTGTATTTTTCTCTTTCTTTCAACTTGTGAACATGAAAAATCTCTATTTTCTTCTGTCCTTCAAACTTTACATCACCAAATGAAATTATTTCCTTTTCCTCTTTCTCATTTCTCTCGCTAATTTTATTTCATTGATTTTCTTTCAATACGTATATTGATGACGGGAGTAGCACCACAATGGACTAAATAGTACGTCTTGTCCGTATAAAGTGTTTCAGCAAGCACACTAAACAATCATCATGACCAGGATAACATATCCGGTCCATTATTAAAAGCAACCTACAACTTCTACTCCAAGGCTCACATCGGGAGCGACACATATTTTACTAAAGACAATAGAGATAGAAATCACTGTGGAAAAAAGAAGTCATCAAAGAGAAGTCAACTCTCTAGAAAAAGAGGGTGGCTAAAAGCTAATGGATGTCAGTCACGAGAACTTAAATAGTATAAAGCAAGAAGGGAACTCTTCAAAGTTGTCACCCTTGCCCAAAATGAAAAATAGCATTATGAAAGATTAGGAAGCAATCTCCTATGTTCCCCTATAAATACCAATGCCATATAACAACATAAGACACATCAACTCCACTCTCACTCTTTACACAAACACATACTTACCCTTACGTTAGAGGCTAATCAGAGGGAAGGTAAGGCTAACAGTTTGTTATCTTGTGCAGGTCTCACTAGCTATGGACAGGACATTCTATCCAGGCCATTCATCTTTATTGTTTTGACACATATAATAGTCGAGAATTTAGCGTTAGTGTTAGGCTCAGCTCATGCACATAATCTTACTATCTTATCTTATTATACTAATAAATAAAGGTTTTTCTAGGGACACATGACGCATCCCTAGAGCACCTTAACTCTTTTTTCCCGCCTAAAACATTTAATAGAAAATAAACTTTATTGATGCATCCTTTAGAAAACTTTACACTATAATTTATCGTTTCAGTCATAAAGTTAAATACATCAATAATAATTTATATGTGAAACATTGCCTTCAAAAAAGATACATCAATTATTTTCAACTGCAATGCTCGACTACAACTTCAATCCAAGCTTCCAAATCAAAGTAAGCTTAGTATTATTTGTTTAGGAACATTATTTCTTTATAATTGATTGTTTGATTTTTTATTAAATTATATCTGCAATATATAGAATTCTTATACACTTTGAATGTTTATTATCATATTAAACTTGTCACTATTTTTTTGGTTACTTTTATGTCACATTTTTCATAATTATTGGAATTTTATTATTCTACTATATATATTCGGTTTATTTTAATTGAATTGTGAGAAACAAATTCTTTCTAGCTAACAAAATAAAATTTCTACCCCTCTTTTTTAATATGAAAGTGATAAAAAAAGTTTAATGTTTTAATCTATTTTTTTAATTTAAACATACTAAAACAATTTCGTTGTAAATTTCAATAAATACTTTAAAATGATATGCTTATCTATTCTACTAAAAGAATAGCAAGAGTGGACACTTATCACCTCTTCATAAACTATAGAAATTTTTTTCCCTCATATCTCTCTTATTTTTTATTATTCGTCATTTATTATTTATCAACATTTATTTTTATCAACCATACAAATCTTCATAAAAAAATTATATATAACATATTAAATTTGTTCAACCTATATAGTACATGGGTTCTAACCTAGTACGTCAATAAATCAAAGTTTGTTTAATCAGTTAGAAGCATTGAATTCAGTTTAAATTTGGAAAAGTAGATTCTCATCGACTTGATTGTAATTCAATAAAAAACAACCCAAAGCCAATAATTTTTTTAGATATTAATATTATATGAAAAGCATATGCAAACATATATACACACACTTGGTATAAAAGTGTATTTTATATACACCAAAGTAATTATTAAAAATAATGTGATAATTAATTTACCTTCGTATGTAGATGTAGATATATATGAGTTCTTTTTTTACATGCATACTTGAATATACGTAGTTATGAACTCAATACATACGCAAATAAACATACTATAATTTAAAATACTCACACGAATCCACTACAAATATATATGCATAGATGGCAAAGATGCATACATATGGATGCATGTTGTATTCATAGACAAATTTAAGATGTGCCACATCTTCGCATATTAAAGAAACTAGCTTATAGACCCGTGTATTACACGGATTTATAAATAAAAATTATGTTATTTTATAACTATATCTTCTTATATTTACATAATTACTAAAACTAATAATATTTGTTATAACTTTTTATATTAAAAAAATTTTAAAAGAAAAATTTATGAAAGAATGTACTTTATATATATATATATATATATATATATATATATATATATATAGGGGAAGGTTAAAAATATAACCCACTAAATGTGTACTAACCCAAATAACTTTGGCAAGATGAACCCGAATCTTGGATTTTTTGTTTTAAACATCATTATAACACATTTTGAACCCCATGTTCTTTTATGAGTTTGGGCTAATTCATCACCGTTCAAAATCTTACAGTACTGTAAGTTAGTAAATATTTAAAACTTACAATACTGTAGCACTCAACTTACAATGAGGATATTTTTTAAACGGTGATGAATTTCCACAAACTCATAAAAGAACATGGTGTTCAAAATGTGTTATAATGATGTTCAAAAAAAAAAATCCAAGATTCGGCTTCATCTTGCCAAAGTTATTTGGGTTAGTACACATTTAGTGGGTTATTAAAAATTCCACACCCTATATATATATATATATATATATATATATATATATATATATATATATATATAGACATTGATGCTATTCATTATTATATTACTAATTATTAGTATTAATTTAGTGTATTTATGTAAACAATCTATATTATTAATAACATTAATGGTGAGTTTTTATATTTAAAAAGAACATTTATTTTTGAAATAATAAGAGAATGCCATGTGGCATTTTCTTGGAATCAATTATTATATAGGATTATTAGAGGACCAGTCCCCTATTTACATTGGTACACCATTGACCATCCCAACCTTTTGCCCAAACCTGTTACCTTCATTACTATCACATTTTTAGAACAAATTCATGTCAAAACGTACACAAAATGAAAATGTTTTATATCTCACCCAAATCGTTTGGAAAATAAAATTTATATCAAAACATATTAATATATATACATATATAGGGGTTGTATATTGTGAAACACAATATTAGAGAAAAAAAACACTTAAACTATATCTAGTCTCTTCTGCAATCTTGAATTAAATATATGATTTATATTAAATCACATAAAATTGATTGATTTTTATTCAAAATCCAATTTTTTATTTCAACTTTAATGTGTACCAATTAAAATTTCAAATACAAGACACATATATATTTAAGGATTTCTCTTAAATATTATGTCTTCACAAGATACAATCTGTGTGTGTGTATTGTAACGACCCAATTTAACTTTATAATAAGTTATCGGAAAGTTGTAATATTTTAAAAGTTAAACATAGTTGATTTTGTCTTAAGTAGTATGTTAAATTTGTTAAATGTTAACTACTAGTAAAATATGTTGGTTAAAAGATTACTAGAACTAGAGGGGGTAAATTGCCAAATAGACAAGCTTAACTAAATATAAAATGGGAGATTTGATCAAAATCATAACTCTTCTCCTCTTTTTCTCTGGCAAACATAAAGCAAGAAGAACCCAGGAAGAAATTTAACTTTTGGAGTCAAATTGACATACCTTGGATGCTATGATCTTGAATGCAATCATAAATTTGTGTTCTACTTACATTACACTACACATTGCAAAGTTATTTGTGTAACATTCATGTTCTTTATCATGAGGTAATTTCCTAAATCCATGATTTGTTTATTCAAATTAATTTTTTCATGATTTAATATGTTTATACATGAGAATGTACTTATATATGTAAGGAAATTACAAAAAGAAACAAATTCCAAAAGACAATACGTAAAATTGCCAAATTACGCGAAATTTCGACCACAATTACCAAAATCAAATTTAAAGGTCAAAACTAAGTTAATATTATTCAAATAACAATTTAAAGTAAAATATATCAATAACATAGCTCAATTTAAGAATTTCTAAGTTAATGAGTCAAACCGTGAATATTTTGCGATAAGGCAATTCGGTATGCGTAATTGGCAAATTCTTGACAACCCACACTTTCTAATCACATTATATTGATAATGGGATGTAATTGGGAGTATAACAATGATGCTTGATCAAATTTAGCAATTCATGAAGTTACGTGGGTAAAAGCCGAACAAACGATCGTGAAAATGACAAAACCATTTAAAAATCTTAACCTTGTTCATATTAGAGCTACTCTAATCTGGTTTTCAGATATTTTAGGCTGAAATATCCATAGAAACATGCTGAATAAGCCATCACATTATAAATTCCAAAGTTTGACTTTCCAAGTCAAACTTTTCTACACCTTTCCCTTCAAAAATTCGACCAGAGCTTTCTTGAACACTTCTGGAGCTTCAAGCCACTTCCAACCATCAAATCTAACAAGCCCCGGCTGATAATTGAAGCCAAAATCAAGCCAAGCAAGAAATGCATATCAAAAGTGGGGTTTTTGTGAATTTTCAACCCAAATCTCAAATTAGTAAGTTTTGATCTCAATTCTTGATTGTAATAGCTTCATATAACATTAACGTAGGTGTTTGAATGCTAGTTGATGTTTGGAAATCATCAAAAATAGATAACCCATGAAAAGGGCAATTTTGTCCAAAACCCGATTTTTCAAAATTATCCATATCGAGATTTTTCTTCAGCAAACTCTAGATATATGTTAAATATTAGGATCTGGAGATTTTGACCCGGTAAAAGCGTTAAAAAATAGGTTTTGTCTCGCAAAAGGTGCGTGTGGCACGTAGATTTGGCCCTGCAGCCCTTTGTGGCACGACCATGCGCCCCCACGGCCTCGTCGTGATCTCCGTTTCCCAACAATTGCCCCGGGAAAACTCGGCTTCCCCCAAGTCGTTACCAAGAATGAAAGCCAAGGCCAAGGCCAGGCCGGTTCGAGCCATGGCTAGGCCAAGGCCGCTGAGCCACCGGCAAAGGCCACCAGCCACCCCCTCACCGCCGCCACCGGCCGGAATATTCCGGCCAAACCCTAATTTGTCTGTTTTCGCATTTTGAGCTCCATTTCGCGATCCGACGATCCGTTTTCGATCTGAAATGCATATTCTTAATCGATTTCACGTTCCGGACTCAGTTTTGCGATCGGTTTCGCAATCCGGCGACCTGATAATCGGTATAAGAGCTTGTTAAATTCCGATTGTGATCCGGAATTTAGTTTCTCATCGGTTTTTAATAAAAAATCCTAGTTTTAACCGATTTCGCGTTCTGAACTCACTTTTAAGATCAGTTTCGCAATCCGTCGACCCGATAGTCGTTATATTAAATTCCAATTGTGATCCAGAATTCAGTTTCTCATCTATTTTTAATTTAAAAACTTATTTTTGATCGATTTCGCGTTTCGAACTTAGTTTTGAGATCTATTTCGCAATCCGACGACCCAATACTCGATTTAAGAGCTGATTAAATTTTGATTGTAACCCGGAATTCAGTTTCTCATTGATTGTTAATATAAAAACGTATTCTCGATCGATTTCACGTTCCAGACTCAAACTAGCAACCATATTTCAATCAAAAAACTGATGAGGACTCCGGTTTTGATAAGAAAATCAACTAGCTATCAATTTTAATACAATTTCAATGTAAATCTTATAAATGATCAAAATCAATGAATTTTAACCACACAGATTAGATAATACTAGTATCGAATCAATTCCGGACACATGTAATTCAAGATCAGATCGATAGTATGGTTTATCAAATCCGTGACAATGAATGTCCAGGAATGTCTTGATAAACCAAATCGATCATCAATAACTTACATAAAATCTAATAAATTGCAGAAGGTAAACTCAAGAACAACAACTTCGTACGCTGAATACTACTTATTGCTTTTACAACAATTCATGTGAGTTTCGTACAACCCCTTTTCTTTCTAATGTTTTACAAACATCGGGGTATCTTTATGAAATCTTTTGTAAACAAATGATATGCTCAATATAACTGTATGAAGGCTTGGGATATCATGGGAAGACCGTGGGTATCAAAGTGTTATATCAAAAGTGCTCAACATTTGAACTGTATCTAGTGAACCCACGTGGGGCTTAACAAGTAGACAAAGATAATACTATCGGGCTAACAACCCCATTTGCTGGGAGGATTGCATCTCACCTGGTACGAATGCTTGTTACCGTTTCCAATATCATACTTAACGTAGTAAGATGTTAAGGCGAGGCATCTATGTTTACCTTCGGGTAATATCAATATCAGTCGTAAAGGATCTAGATATGGGTCACATGAGTATTCCTATCGATTCAATGTGTACCATTGACTTTATTTATCATATTTTATTGTATCAAGTCATTTTTACGAACTCACCATTTTATACTGATATTTTAAACTTTAAATCTTTTACAGGTAGACAGTGACGATGAGCGAGAAATGCACTTTCAGGCACTTTGTAAATAAGCAACTAAGGATGCTTAGTGTGTATAAGCTATGAACAATAACTTATGGTTTGTAATAGTGATATTATCCCTGAATTATATTTTCTTTAAGTTAACTATGTGTGTTGTGACACCGGTAGAAGTAAAGTTGCACCCCCTCTCTTAGACATCACCCCTATGCTTCTGCAAATTTTCAGATCATCATAATGACATCATCAGGTGATGAGAGGGTGGGGTGTGACAATTACGTTTGAAGTTCACGGCATCCTTGTTTGAAATCCATGTTAATAGAACAATAGTGATCATCATGAATTGATAGTACGCGAGAAATCGTGAATGTGGGTGAAAACCGTGCGAGAAACAGAGTTTCCAATTCTCCGGAATCGAAAAAGTAAGAAAAATTCGAAGATATTTCATTCCGGAACTCTTCGCGGTGCGCCAAGGCTATTTTGAGTCTCCTTGGCGGTACACAATGAGTCCAACATATCTAATTGACTTTGGATTTCGTCACGGTATGCCAAGCCCCTTTTAAGGCTCCTTGGCGGTACGAGACGACTAGATCGGTTTAAAGATCAGAATCAAACATCAAAATTTCATGGAGAAATTCATTTTATCATTCTCTCGAATCTACTCTCTTCCACAGACGTCTAGATCGAGTTTTAACCTTAAAAACATGTTCTAAAACCTCAAAAACATTCAGACTGAGCTAGGGAACGATTCTACATCACCGGATCGACGTCCTACAACCAAAAATCCATCCGATCGAGTAACAATTCGTTTTATCTTACTAGTTTGATAATGTATAGATTAGATGTAGTTTTTGAACGTAATTTAATAGTTATTGTGATTGATTATAGCCTAGATGATGGCTAGGAATGGTTAGAACAAAGAACTAGGAATGTTAATGGTTAAATCCTTGTTTTGATCCGTTATAATGCCCGATTATCATGAAACTATATCGTAGATTATAATGGTTTAAACCATTTGATTATAACACTGATTGTGATTGTCATGATCATTCCTTGAAATTCTAGGTTAAATCCATGTGTTTCAAACTAATGACAAGCATTAAAATAATCATTAGAATAACGATCTGATGTTTACGATAACATTCAGATTAGTAAATTGAGCATGTTTAATAAACCTATTCTAATATCACATTCTCATGTTTCATGATACCTAAATGATCAATAACAAGGATTGACTATTTCTAAGCCAGGAATCCATCTCGAAACAGTTTCAATAATATAATCAACAACAATACCTATTTGATTAATCGGAGGACAACTTGATTAATCTAATGAGTCATCAACTGTGTATGAGGAACCTGAATCATTATTGGTTCCTACATTATCATACATTGTATGATATTCCATTAAAACAACTGATTAAAGACTTGATATCAGTTTGATGACTCAAAATTCAATGTCCTTGACATTGAACGTTAAGAAAGATCTAATAAGTAATTTAAAACACAAATAACTTATAAAACATTAACTAATGCAGAACTAAACCAAAAACACCAGTCTGCGCACTATCTGTGACTTCGATATCTCAGGTGAGTTTCGTACAAACCCTTTTCTTTTTAATGTTTTACAAACATCAGGTTATTACTGTGAAACTTTTCTTGAACATATGACATGTATCACTATTATCTGTGTGATTTCATATGAACTTGTGGTGAACTTGTAAGATTTCATGGGATTTTTCCCGTACATTCTATCACGATATCAAAAAGTTCTCATCTCTTGAACCGTATCTAGTGAACCCATGTGAGGCTGAACAGGAAACAATGATAGTAGTATTGGATGACAACTCATTTGCCTTGAGCTTGCAACTCCCCTTCGTGTAAATGTTTGTTACCTATTTCCAATATCAACTTAATGTTTGTGATAGACATTAAGATCGATGCACAAAGATATTTACCGACGGGTAGTTTTTCACAGAACAGAACATTTCAGTCTGAAAGGAACTAGATATGGGTCCTATGGTTATCTTTGGAACCGTGTATCAATATTTTGCATATCATATCATATTATATGGATCAATCATTACAAACTCACGAGCTTTGTGCTGACTTTTCAAACTTAAACATTTTTGCAGGTAGATAGTCACAATGGGTGAGGAGTGCACAATCGTGAACTTGTACTTAAGTATCATAGTTTGTCTAGTATGTTTGGCTTGAGAACAATAACTGGTGACTTGTAATAACGTTATCCTTGTAATGTAATATCTTTAAGTTAATATGTGTGTTCGTGATACTGGATCAAGTAAGTAGCACCCCATCTCTGAGACATCACCATTATGCTTTCGCAACCTTCTTAAAGCGATCAGTGACATCATCAACAGGTGACGAGAGGTGGTGGTGTGATAGGGTGGTATCAGAGCCACATATTAGAGTACTTTAGGTTGACTTAGAGACCTAGATTATAACCATAGGCTCGTAACTAAAGAACAAAATTTGTTTTGATTTGAGCCAGAATAATCATGTGGTACAATTTGTAGTTATGAGTGGCCAGCATAACTAGAAATTGCAACACTTGTGCGTTCTAGTAAATTTCAAGACAAGCATAACAATAACAATATTAATGGTGAATAGTTGCTTTAAGATAGGGATAGATATCATACCATGGTTGCGTTGAATATTATTATTGAATATTCATTTCATGACACTGATCTGGAAATTGTGTTTATACAGCGATGGCAAATCCCGGAGAGAGATATATTTATCAGAGGATTCCATACATGATCCTTGATGAAACTCCCAGTCCTAGTTTGAGCTCGGAGTCAGATCCATTCGAGGCATCTTTAGCAACGTCTATATTACTACCGCAGGTACCGCCTACACCACCACCACAGGTTCCCCATACCCCACCCAAACATCCACATTTATCGGATGAGGATTCATCCGCTAGTAGCAGGATGAGGAGTCCTTCTCCACAGAGAGTCCCAGTCTCCGCAGGACTTAGACGCATGCGGGGTCAAGCCCGCAAGACGACAGGTCTTCCTCCCAGACACCAGTTGGCACCCAGAGAGGTACCGGGCTCCATCCATGAGGTAGGGGAGTCCTCACAGCAGGCGGAGCTCAGGGCATAGCTTCGCCAGGTGACTTTAGATTTACAAGGAACTCGTTTGGAGTTACAGGAGTCACGTACTTCTATACATGAGACTCGTACCACCTTGTTTGAGACGCACACATCTCATATGAAATTGATGGATCAGGTAATTGCATTACAGGCAGGAACGAGGGCCTGGAGGATGATTATAGAGGAGAGGATGCGACAGTCGGTGATGCAAACTGTGATTATGTTGTTTTGGCAGTACGTAGAGAGAGTGAGAGGGCAGGTGGAGAGAGTTAGAGCTTTAGATATGGAGGTGAGGATGATGGCGATAGCTATAGTTATGGCTACTATAGCTATGGTGATAGCTTTCTTACCGTACTTTCTACGGTAAGTATGATCATGGTGTTGTTGTTTTTGGATACTTCATTGTGGATATCACCGAATAGTGGCGGATAGGTTGGGTTTGAGATTATGGGATAATTTTGACATGTAGAATAGATCCCATCTGGTTAGGTTGTTTATTACTGTGGTTCATATTATGACACTCACTTGTATCAGATTCTACAGATGTATAAAAATGGTATTGTGGTAATAAAATGTTTTATTTCAGGATGTGTGTTGTGTGTGAACATGTGTGTTTATATTAAACTTTTATTTCATGAACAGTAAATGGGTAACATATCAGAATCTTGTGTGATAACATGTTAAAAACTGTGTGAGAACATGTCAATTGCCTATATGGCAACATATCAAAATATTGTGCGAGAACATATCAATTGCCTATGTGGCAACATATCAAAATGTTGTGTGAGAAGAAATAAATTGCTTGTGTGGCACATACCAAAATCCTGTGTGGTATCATATCAATTGTCTGTGTGACAACGTATCAAAGTCCTGTGTAGCACATATCAAAATCCTGTATGGCATCATATCAATTGTTTGTGCGACAACGTATCAAAGTCCTGTGTGACACATATCAAAATCGTGTGTGGTATCATATCAATTGTCTGTGTGACAACGTATCAAAGTCCTGTGTGGCATATATCAAAATCATAGGTGGTATCATATCAATTTTCTGTGTGACAACGTACCAAAGTCTTGTGTGGCACATATCAAAATCATGTGTGGTATCATATCAATTGTTTGTGTGACAACGTATCAAAGTTCTGTGTGGCACATATCAAAATCATAGGTTGTATCATATCAATTTTCTGTGTGACAACGTACCAAAGTCCTGTGTGGCACATATCTAAATCATGTGTGGTATCATATCAATTGTCTGTGTGACAACGTATCAAAGTCTTGTGTGGAACATATCAAAATCTTGTGTGGTATCATATCAATTGTCTGTGTGGCAACATATCAAAGTCCTGTATGGCAACATATCAAAAATATGTGTGATAACATATCAAAACATGGGTGATAACGTATCTAGCTTGAACAATAGCATATCTAAATCGGTGTCACAATGCCGTGTACTGTGTGATACTATAACATGTTTTTGAGATAGCATGACTGATTATAACTACAAATATCACTGTGATTACTTTGTGTTGTGAACATATATGGATAATATCAATGCAGTTATACAATATTCTTATAATCACATATCAACACAATTTTTCAGTATGACTGAATATGGTTGAATTTATGTGACTCTAAGGGTTATATTTGAATGTTCTTGAACTGACTGAGTTTGTCTGCATGTGAGCAGAACAATGGCTCCTAAAAGTGGTCGACCAGCTAAGAACACTGCTAAGAATGCTGTTAACCCTGAATCAAATCAAGTTCCACCTGTTAATCTAGAATCAAATCCAAGTTCACGTATCAATACGGAAGTGAACATGGTTCCACCTGTACATATAGAAACAAATACGGTTCCACTTGTGGACCCAGAAGTGAACACAGTTCCACCCGCGGTTGCAAGTAGATCAGAACTGAACAAAGAAGCGATAGCATGAATAGTGAAAGAACAGTTATCTGCTGTAGTACCAGGTATCTTAAACAACATCAACAACACACCACTTCTGGTTCTGGTGGGGACCATGATCATGATGAACACAATGCTATTGGTGGACACGTAGAAACACATCATACCACTGGTACAACAACTGTTCCTGATCCACCACAACAGGAACGTAATTACAAGTACTTTGCTTCCTGCAACCCTCCTACTTTAACTGGCAAGGAAGGAGCGGCTATACTTTTAAAGTGGATCGAGGAAATGGAAACAAAACTTAAAATCAACCAATGTTTGATAGAGCATAAGGTGTCTTATGCTGCTTGTCTTTTGAAGGATTTAGCTTTAACTTGGTGGAATACTCAGGCAAAAACTTTGGGTTCAGCCACAGTTGATGCAATGGGCTGGAACTATTTTAAAAATCTGATTTTGTCAGAGTACTGCCCAATCACTTAAATCTAGAAATTACAGGAAGAATTTTGGAATCATTTCATGATCGGTGCTGATGGTTTAGCTTATACCGATCGGTCACTTACTTGCTTACTTCCCAATATGTTTCCTACGGAAGCAGCACTGGTTGAGAAGTACATCAAAGGTCTAGTTCCTCAAATTCAGGGTATGGTGACTGTAGCTGAACCAACCATCTTCAAACATACCATTTTGTTGACTACTAAGCTTACTGATGAGGCAATAAGAAATGGTAAATTGTCAACGAAAACTCAGGGGGTTGTCCTGTTTTTGCAAAAAGAAAGTGGTTTGGTAAAAACAAAAACAAAACCAAAGCTACTGCTGAGACTAGCCAGAGTAAACAAACAGTGAAAAACTATGGTGCAACTATTCCAAAGAGGAAAGCTTATACTGGGCAGACGCCCAAATGCAACAAGTGTCCTTTTCATCATACAGGACTATGCCTGTTTTTGCAAATTGTAATCGAGTCGGACACTATGCAAGGTACTGTAACTTTCCTGCCCGTCAACCAAATCAAGCGCCACGACAAACCACTCAAACAAATCGGTCATGCTTCAAGTGTGGAAGCCTTGACCATTTCATGACAAACTGTCCCAACAACAACAACACCACCAATCAAGGGAACGAAGCTAGGGGAGAGGTTTCCAGGGGAAAATAAGATTTTTATCTCTCCTGAATTTGCATCATTACCTTCATTGCCTACTCTAATCTAGAAAATCCCTATGTCATTGAACTTGCTGATGGCAAGTTTATCAAAATTAATAATGTTATTCAAGGATGTTCCTTGAATCTGAATGATCACCTTTTCAATATGAATCTATATCCTATTGAACTTGGAAGATTTGATGTCGTTGTGGGAATGGATTGGCTTTCCGATAATCAAGAGGAAGTTGTGTGTCAAAACAAGGTGATTCGTATTCCATTACCTGACGATAATACACTAATAGTTCAAGGAGAACAAGCTGGTAGGAAACTTGGTATCATATCATGCATGCAAACTCATAAATGCTTAAGGAAAGGTTTTCAGGCCTTTCTTGCACATGTGACTAAGAACAGTTCTCCACAAAAGCGTATCGAAGATATTCCTCTAGTTAAGGATTTTCCTGAAGTCTAACCTGAGGATATATCGAGATTACCCCTAGTGAGACAAGTTGAATTTTGTATTGACTTGATGCTAAAGCTCCTTATCGTCTAGCACCCTCAAAGATGCAAGAGCTATCAGGTCAATTGTAGGAACTATTAGACAAATATTTTATCAGAACTAGTTTCTCACCCTGGGTAGCACCAATTCTTTTTGTGAAAAAGAAAGATGGTTCATTCAGGATGTGTATTGATTACAGGGAACTCCATAAATTAACAATCAAAAACCGTGATACACTACTTCATATTGATGATCTATTTGATCAATTGCAAGGTGTTACCTATTTCTCAAAAATCGATTTAAGGTCTAGATATCATCAGTTATAAATTCATGATGATGACATTCTTAAAATTGCTTTCAGAACCCGATACGGACATTACGAGTTTTTAGTAAAGCCATTTGGATTAACAAATGCACCTTTAGTTTTCGTGGATCTAATGAATCGAGTGTGTAGACCATATCTGGATAAGTTTGTGATTGTATTTATTGATGACATTCTCAGTTAGTCTCGAAACCAACAGGAACATGCTCAACACTTGAAACTAATCTTGTAACTGTTAGCACGTGAAAAACTATATGCCAAATTCTGAAATTGCGAATTTTGATTATGGGAAGTTCAATTTCTTGGATATGTAGTAAATGAGAATGGTATACAAGAGGATCCTAGTAAGATTAGAGCTGTGAAACAATGGGAGACACCACGAACCCCAACTGAAATTTGTCAATTCTTAGGACAGGCAAGTGATTACAGGCATTTCATTAAGTATTTTTCAAAAATATCCTTGCCACTAACAACTTTGACACAGAAAAGTCGACAGTTTATATGAGGTTCCTAATAGAAGGAGGCATTCCAACTGTTGAAACACAAACTTTTCAACGCACCTATACTTGCATTACCGTAAGGTTCTGATAATCTTCACAGTATATTGTGATTCTTCTCGTCAGGGTCTCGAGTGCGTGTTAATGCAGAAAGACAAGGTAATTGCTTATGCTTCTCGACAGTTAAAAATTCACGAGAAGAAGTATACCACTCATGATCTAGAACTTGGTGCAGTAGTGTTCGCACTTAAAATTTGAAGACATTATCTATACAGAACAAAGTGTATTGTATACACTGATCACAGAAGTCTTCAACATATTCTAGATCAAAAGATGTTGAACATGCGATAAAGGTGATGGGCAGAGCTTCTGAATGACTATGACTGTGAAATTTGCTATCACCCAGGTAAAGCGAATGTCATAGACGATGCCTTAAGTCGCAACGAACGAGTCAAACCTTTACGCATGAGAGCGTTAGAGATGACTATCAAACTAGTCTAATTCCTCAAATTAGAGATGCTTAGCAACAAGCTTTACAAGCCACAAACTATCCAGCTGAGGAACTAAGAGGGTTAGACAGACAACTAGAAACCAAAGCTGATGAAGTACTGTATTTCAAAAGCCGAATATGAATTCCTCTATTCGGTATCATTAGAACAATCATCTTGGATGAAGCCGAATACGTGGATAGATGTTTAACGTGTCTTATGGTTAAGGTAGAACATCAACGACCTTCTAGGTTATTACAACAACCGGAGATTCCCATGTGGAAATGGGATCAGATCTCTATGGATTTCATTACTAAAGTACCTAAAGCATCACACAATCATGACTCTATATGGGTTATCATTTATCGCCTTACTAAATCTGCGCATTTCCTACCAATTCGAGAAGATTACTTTATGGATCGGCTTGCTAAACTCTACGTCAACGAGATTGTATCAAGACATGGAGTACCAATCTCCATCATTTCTAACAGAGATATTCGATTTATGTCACAATTTTGGCAAACTCTTCAAAATGCTCTGGGCACACAAATCAATATGAGCACAGCTTACATCCACAAACGGATGGACAAACCAAACGAACAGATCAAACTCTTGAGGATATGCTTAGAAGCTGAGTGATTGATTTCGAAGGTAGCTGGGATATTCATCTTTCACTCGTTGGATTCTCATATAATAATAGCTACCATACTAGTATTTAATATGATCCATTTGAAGCACTCTATGGACGCAAATGCAGATCTCCTATCTGCTGGTTGGTGGTAGCTGAAAGTCAAATCATTGGCCCAGAATTCATACAAGAAAATACCGATAAGATCACACTTATTTAAGAATGAATCAAAGCTGCACACGATCGTTAAAAGAGTTATGCCGATAATCGTCGAAGACCACTAAAATTTCAAATAGGTGATCGAGTCATGTTGAAAGTATTACCATGGAAAGGCATTTTCAGATTTGAAAAATGAGGTAAACTCTCATCGAGATTTGTAGGACCATTAAAGACTTGATATCAGTTTGATGACTCAAAATACACTGTCCTTGACCTTGAATGTTACGAAAGATCTAATAAGTAATTTAAAACACAAATAACTTATAAAACATTAACTAATGCAGAACTAAACCAAAAACACCAGTCTGCGCGCTATCTGTGACTTCGATATCTCAGGTGAGTTTCGTACAAACCCTTTTCTTTTTAATGTTTTACAAACAACAGGGTATTACTGTGAAACTTTTCTTGAACATATGACATGTATCACTGTTATCTGTGTGATTTTATATGAACTTGTGGTGAACTTGTAAGATTTCATGGGATTTTACCCGTACATTCTATCACGATATCAAAAAGTTCTCATCTTTTCAACCGTATCTAGTGAACCCATGTGGGGTTGAACAGGAAACAATGATAGTAGTATTTTAACCCATTTTCCGGGAGCTTGCAACTCCCCTTGGTGTAAATGTTTGTTACATGTTTCCATTTCGTGAACTTAACTTAGTTTATTTTTTGTCCATTTTCCTACAAGTTATTATTCGTTAAGAATTCGTAAATTCAAATAAGTTGTATAGAAAATTTGGGGTGCTACAAAAATATATTCTTAGACATTTGTAATAAATAAATGGGATACTAAAATATTCCAATTTATTTATTATTTATACAATGGAGAATATTTAATTATAATTAATAATTAAATATTCCTAAAACTAATATTCCAAGTCTAGTTAAACATTATCAATGTTAGACACATTAGGGATTCCATAGAAGTCACTGGTCTAAGACAAAACACTTGAACTTTAGACTAAGACATATGCTTTGAACATTTAGGAAAGATTTCTATCTTTTCCTTCTTCAAACATGAAAGACAATTAAAACAAGACTAGAGTTGATACAAGTGAGTTAATTCTTACTCCCTTTTTACCTTTTGTAAACTTTTGGGATGTTACATATTCTATATACACAAACACATTCATAGAGTCAAAAACATATATATGATGCAAACTTTTAAGTTTAGTAGACATGATTTAGAAGCTATGTGAACTTAAGTGCTAAATGCTATATAGGAATTAGGTTAGAAAACGTTTCATACATCAAACATATACTAGTACGTAGTAGTCTAAGAATGTAGCTACATTCTTTGCAAAGACTTATGTCTTATGTAAAAAAGGTGAAATGTACACATACATAGACATTATGATTTAGATTGTTTAAGTTAAAGACCTAGCTAGTCTTGATTTAAGCTTTGTAATATCATTTGTTTGGATTCTTACTTTGTGCTTAAACATGATACTTGCAACTTATATATGCTTTAGATCTAGTTCTATTTAGTTTAAGAGTTTTACATCCTTTTTATGCATTGTATTAAACTATTAAAATTGCTCACCAACTATGGAAATAGCTGACCTTTATTTTACATATGTAACACGATAAGATGAAGAACAAGGGTGAAGACTTAGTATTGGACCTAGTTAAATTTAAAACAAATGTTTATTTAGTTTTCTTTGTATTTGAATTTGGATGATTGTAATTTGAATATTTTATTTTGATTGAATGAATGTTTGCATTTGAATTTATATGGATTGTAAACTATTTAAACTTTAACATAGCACCATGAGCTTTTGAACAATCAAACTCGAGTCTCAACGTATTCCGCCGTTAGGTTTGGGTGTGACATATCATACGTCGGGATGGAAGTACCATACGCCTAGGCTAAAATTTTCGGTTTTGAATATGTTTGTCTTGTTTAAGTATGAGAAGGTTAAATGGGTTCACTCATATAGTTCTTATGAACTAACACTTGATTAAATTTGGTGTTTTCAGGTCAGAATTAGGTTTACGAACTCGTGAACGAGTGTAGATTTGGGATGTCGAACGAAAATTTGTTTCAAACTTGTTAAAATGTTAAATGTGTGGTTTTAAACTATATTTTATGTAAATTTCAGGTGAATATGATGTGATATCCTCATAGTTTGACAAGAAGGTTTTAAACTAACTTAGTTAACGTTAAATGTTTTAAAAAATGAGACCAGTTTTGTTATTTCACGAATTATATTAAAATGTGATGTTTCGAGGATTGGGGTGCCATACACACACACATATCTATATCTATATCTATATATATACTATATAATAAATAAAGGTTTTGATATGCCACTTGTTAACATTATAGGCCATTTAAAGATTTTCTTTCCCACCTCTCTCTCATCATAAATATTTATATGCCATGTTTTTATTAAATTTTGATTTTTTTATCTTCTCTCTCCTACTAAATATTAATATTTTTATTTAACTTTGTAAATAATATGATTAAATTATAAAAATAAATTATTTATTATTTTGTAAAACGTCTTTGAAAAATATGTATTATGTTATTTTGAACAAATAATTTTAAAATTAAAATATTTAACCTATGTAAATGTTTAATATATATATATATGTGTGTGTGTGTGTGTGTGTTTTAAGAACATTTTTTAAAAATTTTTATCTTTAAAGTTTTTATATATAAAAAAAGGTATAACTAATATTATTGGTATTAATATAATCATGTAAATTTAAAAAGATACAATAAAATTATTATAATTACATAAATTCATGAAAACATAATTATAAAATCACATTATTTTTTATTCGAAAACCTGTGTACTACACGGGTGTATAACCTAGTATATATCTAATAGAGGAGAGTTTCATTAAAAACTTCAGTTTAGAGAAAACTTATGTAACATCAGTGCCGGAATCGTACCGGAACAGTGATCGTAACAGTAATATGAACAGTAATCAGGTACAACTTTATGCATTTCAGTGTATATTCATATTCATATCATATACTGTTATCATTTCATGAATCAAACAGTGAATTCATAATCATTTCAGAGAAACAAAACTCAGAAAACACGGTTCATCAGTCAGATAATTATCTGACATTACAGAACCATCATGTGATTATGTGTTAGGATTTTATTATGTATAAACGTATGTGAGGCTTTATAGAACAAAACAACACGGATGTCGTTACGTGAATGCTAAACCGACGGATTATTCGTATAGGTGATGATCTGTACGAATAAATCTGAAAGTTTAATGTTCTGAAGGATATCCGATAATTAGAAAACAATATTGAAGAGTATAGTTATCGTCGTGTTCATACGGGTGACGATTCGGACGAATACGCGCAACGACCGTACGATTCGATTTTAAACAGTAAACTTAATATTTTTATAAATTTAAATAAATAAAAGATATTTAGTTAATTTACTAGGAATAACCATTTGAATAGATTTTATAAATTCTATTTTATAAACCGAACCGTTTGTTACGAAAACTACGGAGAAACAACGAGTCACGCGAAACCGAACAAAACCGAACAATCGGGTATTTCTAAAACACTAAATGTGGTCATTAATGCACCACCCACCACCACCAGCCTCCCACACACCTTTCATTTTTGTTTTTATCCTTCCTCTTTCTAGAAAGCATTTTCTCCTCCTTCTCTCTACAATTTCGTGGTGGTTTCTCGTCGGATTCAAGCCTACTTGGTGTCAAAACGACCCTCTCATCACGTAGATTACAGAAGTACAAGAGTTTTGAGTTTCCCACCATAGAATTTGAGGTAAATCTCGACTTTATTTTCAGTTTAGGGTGTTTCACGTGCCCTTGTAGTTATTGCTATAATAATCGGTTTTAAACACTTAATAACTTAGAGATGAGTCATGGTTAGCAACTAGGTTGCTATAGAAAACGATTTGAAGCAGGTTGAGCTGGATGGAAGTTGATGGTGATACAGGTTCGTGATTAACCTCAGTCAGCCTAACCCTAGGACTCTTAGCCGAACCTCCATTGCTTCAGCCGAACCCATGAGGGAACCGAACCGTAGCTGAACCTCCTATGGTTGGGCGAACCTCTGGTTAACGAACCTTGCATGCCTAGAACTCAGAGCCGAACCCTCTTGAGAGGAACCCTATTGAACACCGAACCATCCCTGGCAGCCGAACCCTAGGACTCACGAACCTAGGGTGGCGAACCTTTAACTCCCGAACCCTGGAGGCCGAACCTTCCCCCATCTTAGCCGAATCCTTGGCCGAACCCAAGCAGAAGGGACTTGAACGAACCTGGAAACATTGCCGAACCCTTGTGCACCAAAAATGGCAGCGAACCTAAGTGTTAATCCCTTGAATCAGCCGAACCTTAGGATGAACGAACCATTTTCATGTGAAACCTACAGGTGGCCGAACCTTACGAAATTGAGACCTAGATGAGCCAAACCTGCCCTGAGGAGCCATAGGTTCGCTGGTCTATACCATTCAACTTAGTCGATGCAGAAAATGGAAGTCTAGGGTCGTTGAGTGCATAAGAAATAGACCAAGGTATATGTGTGTGTGCATGGATAAACGAAAACCTTATTCTATATGCATGGGGTTAGGATTACATGTCCATGCATGGAATTTAATGTGTATACATTAAGCCCATCACATGTAGATGTGTATTTTAATTCAAGTAATGATATTTTAATAAAAGAAATGGTTTATAAACTTGGTTAAAATAAATTAGAGGATTTTCTAAATTAATGTTTTAAATTAAAATGAAATTAATTAAACATACTAATCAAGACTTGTTGTGATTGATTATGGGAAATTGTTGTAAAATAGACCATATCAATTGTTTGGATTTGAACAAAAAACAAAGGAAACTCTGCCCGAATTTTGTAAAAATTTAAAGATAAGTTATTATAACTAATCATGGAATTGGGGGTTACAAATGGGTAATTGAACTAGACCATTTAGAATAAACCTTAGAAGAACACTAGTACCTAGGACACTTAGTCGCACACACCGAGGTCAAACGTTAGATACGACGACTAATACATATACTTACTGTATTCGAACTCTTTTAAAACAACTCAGGAACTGAAGAAACCTAAGCTACCAGAACGAGCGCGCATTTTGTGATAGATCATTTACATAGCAACACAGGTGAGTTCATTGCCCCTTTTCTAAACATTTTTGTTTTAAAACGCGTGGCTGAGAAGCATGCGTAAACTGTTTTATTTAAATTGTTTACTTAAATGCTAATATTCATTGTATGTTATAGTTCTATGCTTGTTGTTACTCCTAGACTCCTGTCTAGGTAATTACTACGCAGAACCAACTATCAAGTTAATTAAATTACTCTTATGAGTAACACTTTAATTCTAAGACTCTAAACAAACCCTTAGTCCATCAAGCTCAAATTCAAGAATCTAAATTCAAAGTGAAACCAAAAGAACTAAAGTTAAAGATCATGTTCAAGAAATCTAATTCAGTGTGTGATCTGAAATCAAAGGATCCTAATCAAGAACATCAGAAATCATAAATGTGTGTGAATCATTGACATAATGAAATCATTAAAAATCTAATGAGATCATTAATGCTTGAGTCAAGGTGGATGCCAGTTGTATAAAAATCAAGACCACGTGTAACACACATAAAGTCCCGGCATAAATAGTAGACTCTTGTAGTCAAGCAATATGGGCAATAACGTGAACTATCAAATGAGTTCAATATCAAAATCAAGAGAATCAAGGACGATCAAGAATCAAAGGATATCCGTAAAGTCCCGACATGTACAGTAGACCAATGGGTCAAGCTGATATGGGCATCATTAAAATCCTGGCACGCTCAAGTAAACTCCTTGTGAGTTATGCTTGATATGGGTCACGTGTGAGAGGGTACAACTTGGACAACCACCAACAACTAAGTCTAATTGATTGAGTCAAATAAGGCCAATCATCATGGCTTAGTTATATTTAAATGTTTATTTATTTATTTAATTAGACATTTAACATTATATTTCTATAATTGCTTTTGGGAAATCATGTAACTATGATAAACTCAAGAGAATCAAAGGTAAATCAAATTGTGGAAATCAGAATCTAAATCAGATGTGAATGGAGTGAAACACTTAATTATCATTAACAACAATATGTTAAGCAGTCCGGTATGTGGTGGGACGGTGGCTAGGGCTTGTCCACTACATATGCCCTATATATAAGCATACTTGATTGGATAGCATAGGTGGTTGTTGGTGAGGTTAAGGTTGTCACTTCGGGGGATCAAGGTAAACATTTTCAGGGTAATCAAATGCTAAGAATCATATGTTATGGAATCAAGGTAGTGGAATGAAATGCTTAATTATCTCCAGGAACAATATATCATGTGGTTTAGTATGTGGTGGGACGGTGGCTGGGCGGGCGGTAAGTTCGACCCTACATATGCCCTATATATAAGCATACTAAACTGGATGGTATATGTGGTTAATGGTGCGGTTAAGGTTGTCATTAAGGTTATTCAAACTCATTTTATAAAACTTAATGAACTCTCCAACCATGTGTTGACTTTATTTTTGCATGAGTTCTCAGGTGACGAACAGGTCAACTGAAGAGTTATTTCTTTTAGACTAGGTTACAGATAGAGGACCTAGCTTTTTGGACCTGCATACTTTTGGACATCATACACAATTATTTTGTATATCTTGTGCAGATACAAGATTGAAGACTTATGATGTGATAGTAGATTTACATTGTTAAATTATAAACTTAACTGATGTGCAATGTAAACAATCTGATCGTCCCGATTATCACTCACGATATCGCGCCCCGACAACCTTCCACCCGACGGGGAATCCGATCCAACCCCGCCGGCTCGGGGTGTGACAGATTGGTATCAGAGCCATGGTTATAGAGAAACATAGGTCACTTATTTAAATGGTTTGGCCTAGACTATAACCTAAGGACCATGCATGTAGAGAACCTAAGACTTAAAACTTTATTGCATTGTGTCTTCTATATTTGATCATTGCACTAACCGATAACTTTATTGGTTATAATCAGAATGCAGCCGAGAAGACCTCCATCTATTGTGCCTCCCCCACAGAGTTCAGCTCCACACTCCTCCACTCCATCCCCTGCTGATTCACCACCGCCACTTCCTCCTCCTCCATTTATTCCTCCTCCTCCACTTAACCCACCTCCCGGTCCAAGCACGACTCAGCTACTAGATCCTGCGACCATCGCTCTGGCGACATTACTGAGCAGCTAACCAGCTGAAAGAGGTGATACCGGAGAAGCTCAACCGTCTCCTTAATGACAGCACCAATACTGGAAATTCATCAGGAGAAGCTAGTGGGAACACTGGCGGTAACTCTCATTACTCCTACAAGTCTTTCGTAGGATGTAAACCACCCAGCTTTAGTGGGAATGAAGGAGCCGTTGGATTAATCCAATGGATTGAAAAGATTGAAACTACTCTGGACCTTTGCAGCTGTCCAGAGCACCACAAGGTTCGTTACTCTGCTGGAACATTCAACAAACGAGCATTGACTTGGTGGAACGATCAAATCAATGCAAGGGGAAGGAAAGAAGCCATGTCAATGACCTGGGAAGATTTCAAGACTTTGCTAAGAACCGAATTCTGCCCCAAGAACGAACTGCAGAAGCTGGAGGTTGAACTATCAAACCATGTGATGAAGGGGGCTGATCATATGGGGTATACTACTCGTTATCACGAGTTGGTTGCTTTGGTGCCAGACATGGTACCAACTTTAGAAAAGAGGATTGATCGTTATGTAGGTGGACTTCCTGCCTGCATCCAGGGTTAAGTTGTTGCAGCAGACCCTGTTACTGTGGAATCTGCGGTGAGTTTGTCTTGGAAACTCACTGATCTTATGGTAGCCTCTGGAGTTCTGAAAAAGGAGGCTGACACTGGCAAACGCAAGGAAGAATCTTCCAAGAAACCTCATCACCAACAACACCAGAAGAAGCAGAAAACCATCAAAAACTACATTATGGCTACTCCACTCAATCAGGTAGCCATGGCACCGCAGAATGTGCCTAAGAAACAGTATACTGGCCCACATCCTTTGTGTACCAAGTGCCAGTATCACCATGCTGCAACCAACCAATGCCGTCAATGCACGGGTTGTGGAAGAAAAGGGCACTGGGTCCAACAGTGCTGGATGACACCAAATCCAGCAGTCAACAATGCTGCCTTAGCTCTCCCTCCACCAGCCAATCAGAACAACGGTGGATGCTTCAACTGCGGCGAACAAGGCCACTTTGCAAAGAACTAACCGAAGAAGGCTCAACAGGCAGTTCAAGCTCCTCGTGGAAGAGCCTTTGCTATTGTAGCACCAGCCGCATGCCAAGACCCGAATGTGGTCACTGGTACATTTCTCTTACATGACTTTTATGCATCTGTTCTATTTGATACTGGTGCGGATCAGAGTTTTATCTCTACTGATTTTGCATGCCAACTAGATTCTATAGAGGAACAGTTAGATTCCCCTTACATCATAGAAGTAGCTAACGAGAAACAGATCACAGTTAGTACAGTTTATAGAAATTGCCCATTGACACTTAATGGTCATACATTCACCATCGATTTGATACCGATGGAGTTGGGTAGTTTCAATGCCATTGTTGGAATGGATTGGCTTTCCTCTAATCGAGTGGAAGTCATCTATTCTAAAAAGCTGCTTCGAGTTCCATTGCCGAGCAACCGTGTATTGGAAGTTAAGGGGGATCAAGCAAAACGAAGTGTCAAAATCATCTCTTGCATAAAAGCGCGTAAGTGTCTACAGAAGCGGTTCTTGGCATTTCTGGCTAATGTGGTGGAAAAGGAGAAAGACAAGAAAAAGATTCAAGATGTACCCGAAGTGGAAAAATATCCGGAAGTATTTCCTAAAGACCTACCAGGTTTGCCTCCTACGCGACCGGTAGAGTTTCGTATTGATTTAGTTCCTGGAGCAACTCCTGTTGCCAAATCTCCTTACAGGTTAGCACCTTCAGAGATGCAGGAATTGTCTAACCAGATACAGGAACTACTTGATAAAGGTTTCATCAGACCGAGCTACTCGCCATGGGGAGCTCCGGTCTTGTTCGTGAAGAAGAAAGACGGATCGTTTCGGATGTGCATAGATTACCGCTAGCTGAACAAGCTAACCATCAAGAATCGGTATCCATTGCCGAGGATTGATGATTTGTTTGACCAACTGCAAGGAGCCCAATACTTTTCGAAGATTGACTTGCGGTCTGGATATCATCAGCTCAGAGTTCAAGACGAAGATATACCGAAGACGGCGTTCCGAACCATATACGGGCATTACGAATTCATGGTGATGCCTTTTGGATTGACAAATGCACCAGCTGTTTTCATGGATCTCATGAACCGAGTGTGCAAGCCGTATTTGGATCAGTTTGTCATCATCTTTATCGATGACATACTGATTTATTCCAAGAGCAAAGCAGATCATGAACAACATCTTAGAAAGATCTTGGAGCTGTTGAAAGAACATAAACTTTATGCCAAGTTCTCTAAATGTGAATTATGGCTAAGAGAAGTTCAATTTCTAGGTCACGTCGTCAACAGCGAGGGAATACACGTTGATCCTGCCAGGATTGAGGCGATAAAGAATTGGGACACTCCGAAGACACCGACGGAGATACGGTCTTTTCTGGGATTGGCGGGTTATTATAGAAGGTTTATCTCAAACTTTTCTAAGATAGCTTTGTGTCTCACTAAGTTAACTCAGAAAAGTGAACCGTTTGTCTGGGAGCAGAAACAAGAAGATGCTTTTCATACATTGACACAGAAATTATGTGATGCTCCAATTCTATCTCTCCCAGAAGGCTGTGATGACTTTGTTGTTTATTGTGATGCTTCCCATCAAGGACTTGGTTGCGTACTGATGCAACGGGACAAAGTTATCGCTTATGCATCAAGACAGTTAAAGGTTCATGAGAATAACTACACTACTCATGATCTTGAACTGGGAGCTGTAATCTTCGCATTGAAGATTTGGAGACATTATTTATATGACACTAAATGTACCATATTTACGGATCACAAGAGTCTGCAGCACATATTTGATCAGAAGGAGCTCAACATGCGACAACGCTGCTGGGTTGAACTCCTAAATGATTATGACTGTGTAATCAAGTACCATCCAGGAAAGGAGAATATTGCAGCTGATGCCTTGAGCCTGAAGGAACGGGTCAAACCCTTGCGCGTCAGAGCAATGGGAATGACTGTGCAGACGAGCTTACGAGACAAGATCATTCAGGCACAATAGGAATCAGTTGACCGAGGAAACTTGAAGAAAGAATTAGACTGTAGAGCGGAGAAACAGTTTGCGACTAAGCCTGATGGACTGATCTACTACCAGGATCGTATATGGATTCCGGCGGTAGACGAATTGAGGAAACTTATCTTCAATGAAGCACACAAGACTATATACTCTGTTCATCCGGGCACTGATAAGATGTACCAAGACTTGCGTGGATTTTATTGGTGGCCGGGGATGAAGAAAGACATAGCCGAGTGCGTCGGTCAGTGTCTTACGTGTGCGAAGGTAAAGGCGGAACACCAGAAACCATTTGGGTTACTAGAACAGCCTGAGATTCCGCTCTGGAAGTGGGAACAAATAGTTATGGATTTCATTACCAAACTACCCCGCACTTCTAGTGGTCATGATACGATCTGGGTTATCATTGATCGTTTAACAAAATCTGCTCATTTCTTGCCGATGCGTGAGACTTTCACGATGGATAGACTGGCAAGATTGTATATCAATGATATAGTGGTACGCCACGGTGTGCCATTGTCTATTATTTCTGACAGAGACAGCAGATTCACATCAAGGTTCTGGCAATCATTACAGAAATCTCTAGGGATGCAGTTAAATCTGAGTACAGCTTACCATCCACAAACGAATGGTCAAAGCGAACGTACAATTCAGACCCTGGAGGACATGTTAAGAACCTGTGTTTTGGATTTTGGTGGGAATTGGGACTCTCATTTGCCACTGATCGAATTTTCCTACAATAACAGCTACCACAGCAGTATCGGATGTGCACCATTCGAGGCTTTTTATGGCCGGAAATGTCGATCACCGATCTGTTGGACCGAAGTGGGAGATAACCGCATAACTGGGCCAGAGCTTATTCAGGAAACCACTGACAAGATTGCCCAGATTCAACGAAGACTACAAGCTACAAGAAGAAGACAAAAAAGCTACGCCGACAAAAGGCGCAAGCCGTTGGAATTCCAAGTGGGAGACCGTGTCATGTTAAAGGTATCCCCTTGGAAAGGTGTAGTATGCTTTGGAAAGAAAGGCAAGTTAGCACCAGGGTACGTGGGACCGTTCGAGATCATCGAACGTATTGGTCCTGTGGCGTACAGACTGAGATTACCAGATGAACTCAGTGGTGTGCATGACGTGTTTCACGTCTCAAACTTGAAGAAATACCTTGCTGACGAATCACTTATCATCCCGATCGAAGAACTTCAAGTGGATGAACAATTGCATTTTATTGAGGAGCCTTTAGAGATTATGGATCGCAAAGTTAAACAACTGAGGCGAAGCCGTATTCCGATTGTAAAGGTTCGATGAAACTCAAGGCGCGGGCCCGAGTTTACTTGGGAACGTGAAGATCACATGAAGTCAAAGTACCCCCAACTGTTTGAAGAGGAAGCTGTGCCCGATGACAACTCTTAAATTTCGGGACGAAATTTCTCTAACAAGGGGAGACTGTAACATCAGTGCCAGAATCGTACCGGAACAATGATCGCAACAGTAAACTGAACAGTAATCAGGTACAACTTTATGCATTTCAGTGTATATTCATATTCATATCATATACTGTTATCATTTCATGAATCAAACAGTGAATTCATAATCATTTCAGAGAAACAAAACTCAGAAAACACGGTTCATCAGCCAGATAATTATTTGACATTACAGAACCATCATGTGATTATGTGTTAGGATTTTATTATTTATAAACGTATGTGAGACTTTTCAGAACAAAACAACACGGATGTCGTTACGTGAATGCTAAACCGACGGATTATTTGTATAGGTGACGATCAGTACGAAAAAATTTGAAAGTTTAACGTTCTGAAGGATATCCGATAATTAGAAAACAATATTGAAGAGTATAGTTATCGTCGTGCTCGTACGGGTGACGATTCGAACGAATACGCGCAACGACCGTACGATTCGATTTTAAACAGTAAACTTAATATTTTTGTAAATTTAAATAAATAAAAGATATTCAGTTAATTTACTAGGAATAACCATTTGAATTGATTTTATAAATTCTATTTCATAAACCGAACCATTTGTTACGAAAACTAGTGAGAAACAACGAGTCACGCGAAACCGAACAAAACCGAACAATCGGGTATTTCTAGAAGACTAAATGTGTTCATTAATGCACCACCCACCACCACCAACCTCCTACACACCTTTCATTTTAGTTTTTATCCTTCCTCTCTCTAGAAAGCATTTTCTCCTCCTTCTCTCTACAATTTCGTGGTGGTTTCTCGTCGGATTCAAGCCTACTTGGTGTAAAAATGACCCTCTCATCACGTAGATTACAGAAGTACAAGAGTTTTGAGTTTCCCACCATAGAATTTGAGGTAAATCTCGACTTTATTTTCGGTTTAGGGTGTTTCACGAGCCCTTGTAGTTATTGCTATAATAACCGGTTTTAAACACTTAATAACTTTGAGATGAGTCATGGTTAGCAACTAGGTAGCTATAGAAAACGATTTGAAGCAGGTTGAGCTGGATGGAAGGTGATGGTGATACAGGTTCGTGATTAACCTCAGTCAGCCTAACCCAGGGACTCTTGGCCGAACCTCCATTGCTTCAGCCGAACCCATGAGGGAACCGAACCCTAGCCGAACCTCCTATGGTTGGGCGAACCTCTGGTTAACGAACCTTGCATGCCCAGAATTCAGAGCCAAACCTCTTGAGACGAACCCTATTGAACACCGAACCATCCCTGGCAGCCGAAACCTAGGACTCACGAACCTAGGGTGGCGAACCTTTAACTCCCGAACCCTGGAGGCCGAACCTTCCCCCATCTTAGTCGAACCCTTGGCCGAACCCAAGCAGAAGGGACTTGAACGAACCTGGAAACATTGTCGAACCCTTGTGCACCAAAAATGGCAGCGAACCTAAGTGTTAATCCCTTGAATCAACCGAACCTTAGGATGAACGAACCATTTTCATGTGAAACCTACTGGTAGCCGAACCTTACGAAGTTGAGACCTAGATGAGCCGAACCTGCCCTGAGGAGCCATAGGTTCGCTGGTCTATACCATTCAACTTAGTCGATGCAGAAAATGGAAGTCTAGGGTCGTTGAGTGCATAAGAAATATACCAAGGTATATGTGTGTGTGCATGGATAAACGAAAACCTTATTCTATATGCATGGGGTTAGGATTACATGTCCATGCATGGAATTTAATGTGTATACATGAGAAGCTTACTAGGACTATCTTAATAATCATGGACTAGTTACATTCTCATAACAAGGGTTTTCTTGAACACTAACAATTCAACATAAGTGTTACTCTTTATTTTATTAGTTTAAAACACTTGGGATTCATCACAAAGCATTGGGAACATAACGAAAATCTAAAGATGTGATGATGAATACCTTATTGAGGATTTAATCCATTAAAGTCTAATAACGGGCCGAGATGGGCCCAATGGGTTAACATTAAGCCCATCGCATGTAGATGTGTATTTTAATTTAAGTAATGATATTTTAATAAAAGAAATGGTTTATAAACTTGGTTAAAATAAATTAGAGGATTCTCTAAATTAATGTTTTAAATTAAAATGAAATTAATTAAACATACTAATCAAGACTTGTTGTGATTGATTATGGGAAATTGTTGTAAAATAGACCATATCAATTGTCTGGATTTGAACTAAAAACAAAGGAAACTCTGCCCGAATTTTGTAAAAATTTAAAGGTAAGTTATTATAACTAATCATGGAATTGGGGGTTACAAATGGGTAATTGAACTAGACCATTTAGAATAAACCTTAGAAGAACACTAGTACCTAGGACCCTTAATCGCACACACCGAGGTCAAACGTTAGATACGACGACTAATACGTATACTTATTGTATTCGAACTCTTATAAAACAACTCAAGAACTGAACGAGCGCGGATTTTGTGATAGATCATTTACATAGCAACACAGGTGAGTTCATTGCCCATTTTCTAAACATTTTTGTTTTAAAACACGGGGCTGAGAAGCATGCGTAAACTGTTTTATTTAAATTGTTTACTTAAATGCTAATATTCATTGTATGTTATAGTTCTATGCTTGTTGTTACTCCTAGACTCCTGTCTAGGTAATTACTATGCAGAACCAACTATCAAGTTAATTTAATTACTCTTATGAGTAACACTTTAATTCTAAGACTCTAAACAAACCCTTAGTCCATCAAGCTCAAATTCAAGAATCTAAATTCAAAGTGAAACCAAAAGAACTAAAGTTAAAGATCATGTTCAAGAAATCTAATTCAGTGTGTGATCTGAAATCAAAGGATCCTAATCAAGAATCAACTATCATTGTGAAATCATGGAAATTCTAAAGATCAAAAATCAAGAGACTCAAGAACATCAGAAATCATAAATATGTGTGAATCATTGACATAATGAAATCATTAAAAATCTAATGAAATCATTAATGCTTGAGTTAAGGTGGATGTTAGTTGTATAGAAATCAAGACCACGTGTAACACACATAAAGTCCCGGCATAAATAGTAGACTCTTGTAGTCAAGCTATATGGGCAATAACTTGAACTATCAAATGAATTCAATATCAAAATCAAGAGATCATGGACGATCAAGAATCAAAGGATATCCGTAAAGTCCCGGCATGTACAGTAGACCAATGGGTCAAGCTGATATGGGCATCATTAAAATCCCGGCACGCTCAAGTATAGTCCTTGTGAGTTATGCCTGATATGGGTCACGTGTGAGAGGGTACAACTTGGACAACCACCAACAACTAAGTCTAATTGATTGAGTCAAATAAGGCCCAATCATCATGTCTTAGTTGTATTTAAATGTTTATTTATTTATTTAATTAGACATTTAACATTATATTTCTATTATTGCTTTTGGGAAATCATGTAACTCTGATGAACTCAAGAGAATCAAAGGTAAATCAAATAGTGGAAATCAGAATCTAAATCAGAGGTGAATGGAGTGAAACACTTAATTATCATTAACAACAATATGTTAAGTAGTCCGGTATGTGGTGGGACGGTGGCTGGGGCTTGTCCCCTACATATGCCCTATATATAAGCATACTTGATTGGATAACATAGGTGGTTGTTGGTGAGGTTAAGGGTGTCACTTCGGGGGATCAAGGTAAACATTTTCTGGGTAATCAAATGTTAAGAATCATATGTTATGGAATCATGGTAGTGGAATGAAATGCTTAATTATCACCAGGAACAATTTATCATGTGGTTTAGTATGTGGTGGGACGGTGGCTGGGCGGGCGGTAAGTTCGACCCTACATATGCCCTATATATAAGCATACTAAGCTGGATGGTATAGGTGGTTAATGGTGAGGTTAAGGTTGTCATTAAGGTTATTCAAACTCATTTTATAAAACTTAATGAACTCACCAACCATGTGTTGACTTTATTTTTGCATGAGTTCTCAGGTGACGAACAGGTCAACTGAAGAGTTATTTCTTTTGGACTAGGTTTCAGATAGAGGACCTAGCATTTTGGACGTGCGTACTTTTGGACGCCATACACAGTTATTTTGTATATCTTGTGCAGATACAAGATTGAAGACTTATGATGTGATAGTAGATTTACATTGTTAAATTATAAACTTAACTGATGTAATTTAACTTTGTAATTTTATTTTATTTTAGCAGTTTCTTATTTATATATCATGTGCAATGTAAACAATCTGATCATCCCGATTATCACTCACGATATCGCGCCCAAAGAACCTTCCGCCCGACGGGAAATCCGATCTAACCCCGCCGGCTCAGGGTGTGACAACTTAGAATGCTAATCACAATCACTAAGAATCAATTTGTTTTTTATTTTTTTATTATAAAGTTAGAAATATAAGTAAAGAAAAAAATAAAAAATATATTATAGTTCATGTTATTACATATATATGTAACTTATAAGCTACATATCCATACAGAGTACGAGTTACATAAAAATCATGAAAAAGATTTAAAAATTGATTGATTAGTAAAAGGTTTTTAGTTTTTTCTAAAATAAGAAGTTTTGTTTTGATATATTGACAACTCATAGTAAATCATATAGCCCATTAACCAAATTTGATTGGTTGATTTAAATAATATAAATTGAAATGAGTGACTTATATTAATTTTAGAAATATTAATTGTTGAGATTTTTTAGTGTATTTTGGAAATTTGCAAAGTAAACATAATTTCATCTAATAAGATGGGTAGGTGGTAAATCCCTGCAAAGTAAAAAAGCCAACTCAAGGAAATATAAAGGTAAGGCCACAATACAAGATCTACACATCTATTGAACATTTTTGAAGTTTTTAAAGCATATATACACAAACAAATTGACAGCATATTGCAGACAAGTGTATCTTCCAAACCAACCTATTCATAAATGAAGAACCAAAAAGATAAGATGTTGAGACTCTTACCACAACAAATGCAACGCACATAAGATCGGAGTTGTTGCACATCTCTAGAGTATCTTTGATTGATCCATTAGAGTCATATGACATGCATCATCAACATTTTGGAAGCTAAAGGCCCATGACTTTGAGTATGCTTAATTTTGATTTAGAAACTTCAAATAAAATGCAACCAATACAATTCTAGTGACATAAACAACAAATTCAATTTGAAAAAAAAAACCTAGAAAAAGATACGCGTTAACAATCATCCGCCTTTGTAATATAACAGATTAAACAAGATTGATTATATTTATTAAAATAATGTAATTTACAATTTATATATATGAAGTATCATATATAATTTGCCACTATACAACAGTAATCATCAATCATTATTCAATACAAAATCGTTCTTTAATTTTATACATTGTTACATGTTTCATCTTTTATTTTTAAGGTCAAAATAATATTTAAAAAAAAAAAACATAAAAGTAACTTTTGTTAATGAAAAATTACATAATTGTTACAAAACATAATAATAAAAGATGTCTAATGTAATTATTAAAGTTTAAGAATGAAATTAGCAAGTTAATATAGACATAAATGACCTTTTATTTAATTTACTTTAAACAAAATTGTTTATGAATAATCCAATAGTTAATTATACATAAGGCTATGTGTAATCACCACCCTCTTATTATTCCACATAGGTATCACATAATCAACTAAAACCATTACCCTTCTTCACATACATTTATATAACCATTACCTTCTCATCACTCTATTGTAATCGTTACTTTTATTTAATATTTTAGTATTTAACTTTTTTTTTCTTCAAATTAAAAGTCTTATATTATACATTAAAATAAAATTATATACTTTATTTATTTTAAACAAAAAAAATTTAAACAAGTTACATATAAAATTATTGTCAAACAAAAAAAAAACTAAAAATAAGACTTATTTAACTATTTTGATTATGATTTTCTAGACATGTTCAACCAAATCTTCTTTAAGCATGTTATGTGTTTGCTTACCTAGGATCTCGGCATGTATTGTAATTCTTTCATTTTGAGTAACTTTTGCAACAAGAACGACGATTATTCATAATTTTGGCAAATAACTTTCTCTTTATCCACCAAAATCATGTTATGAAAAATAATACATGTATACATAGCGTCTCAAATTTTACTCTTCTTCCAAATTCTACATGGATTAGACACCATATGCTATTTATTTTTAAGCACACCAAATGCTCGTTCGACATCGTTTCTCACCACCTCTTGAGCTTTTATAAGCTAACTTTATTTTTCATTGTCTTCAGGTGGTCATGTAAATGATATGACAAATGTAGCATATTCTGGATAGATATCATTGGCAAGATAATACCCATACTTGTAGTATATATCGTCAACATAAAACAAAGACTTTCGACTTCGTCAAAGATGTCGTTAAATATTGGTGATTGATCTAAAACATTTATATCATTACTCGAACTAGAAACACCAAAGTACACATGACTTTTGGCAAATAGCTTTCTCTTTATCCACCAAAATCATGTTATGAAAAATAATACATGTATACATAGCGTCTCAAATTTTACTCTTTTTCCAAATTCTACATGGATTAGCTAGACACCATTTGCTATTTCTTTTTAAGTACACCGAATACTCGTTTGGCTTGGTTATCACCGCCTCTTGAGCTTTTATAAAGTAACTTTATTTTTCATTGTCTTCAGGTGGTCATGTAAATGATATAACAAATGTAGCATATTCTAGATAGATATCATTAGCAAGATAATACCCATACTTGTAGTATATATCGTTAACATAAAACAAAGACTTTCAACTCCGTCAAAGATTTCGTTAAATATTGGTGATTGATAAGAGGACACTGCTTCAAGCATTATTGTAGAATGTTGGTGGTCACCTCATTGGTGAGGGCCTCATCACGCCGTGGGACAATTTTGCCACTCCCAGTGTGTGACAACTGCTATATGGGCAACAGTTAGTTCTGAAATCCAAGAGTGTACATGACAACAGTAGAGAAGACTATAGTGAGAGAGTGACGATAACGATAAGAAACATCTAATAAAATACGCGGATAATAACCAAGACAGATATGGGAATCCGTTGAGTCACATAAACATGAAGCAAAAAAATATATATAAACGTCTTGTGAGGGAAAACAATGAATCAAACCCAAATGGATAACATCTTCAAAATGTTTTGCCATCATTTTTGGCATCACGTTTTACCAACACCTTCATTTAAATACTCCAACCATTCTCGAGCTTCATCGGTCAAATACGAGCTGCACAGTGAGTATTAGCATTGATCCTTTGCACCAAAACACTCCAAAACGTTTTGCCATCATTTTTGGCCGTAAAAACACTACAAACAATCCACGATTTCTAAAATGGCATTCTTGATGAATCTGCCGGCGAATGAGCCTTACGAATGGCTCATTCATACGAATGGTACACTCCGTTCTCCTGAGAAACTCATCAGAATGAATCTCTGAACGAATAAGCATCTACATGAATGATATGGACTCATTCATATGCGATACCACACGAATGAAGACCTATTCGCACGAATGGATCACCAGAATGGAAGTAGGCATTCGCATCATTCCATTCTTGTGAATGAAGGTCATTTGTACGAACAAGCCATTTGTACAAAGAGGAGACCAAAATGACTAAGTGTTGAATGTCCTATCAAACACTCTCTATAATGATAGAAATGAACCTCAGAACAAATTTTAAATCTAATCAATATAAAATCAATATGAAAACACATTTTCCAAAATCACGTCAAAAAAAACAAAACACTTAACCACTCAACGTTTAACTAACTAATAAATATTAGATATATTTACTCTCTGTTGTATATAGTTTGTATATTGTTTATTATTCAAGAATGTATTATGTAACTTGGTTATCTATATTAAGAACTAATCTCCTACTAAATTGGTAGAGAGAATTAATCCTATCATGGTATCACTCGCTTAACGATTCCTGGCCTTTTCTCTTCCTCTCCTCTAAACTATTGCCTCCCCTCTCTTTCTGCCTTCTCCTTCCCGATCACTCTTCCCCCTTTCTTTTTACATGGATGCCTCTTCATCATCTAGCGAATCAACCAATCTCCATGACCTCATGCACATGATCACAATTAAACTCATCATAAAACTTTCTACTGTGGAAGACGCAAGTCACGCAGGTCCTGGCTTCCCAGAAACTCATCTCTCATATTGACGGATTTACTGTTGCCCCATCCACAACCATCACTGCCGACGAAAAAACCTCTCTCAATCCTGCCTATGATTCCTGGCTTACAGCGGATGAGAAAACTATCATTATTCTTCAAGCCTCTCTATCGGAGGATGTTGTTGCTGAAATCATGGGACTTTCCGCGGCCCGAGAAATCTGGTGTGCACTCGAAAACACCTACCGTTGTTCCTCTATTGAACGCATCTAGAACTTGAAAGATCAACTCCGTCTTCTTAAGAAAGGTAACTCCTCTGTCACCGAATTTGGCTGCAAATTTAATAATATTTGTGACATGTTAGCCGTAGTTGGCAAGGCCATGGTTGAGTCGGACAATTTCTTGACTTTTCCACTTCTACGAGGGCCTCCAAATCGGCCACTACATTTCGTGATGTACTTGCACAGGCTGAAGCGCATGAGCTCTTTTTAAAATCCATACATGGTTCTTCTACACCTACTGTTGCATTCACAGCACACTCACGTTCCACCCCTACCCCACGTGGTCGTGGTAATAGTAGGGGTTATCGTGGTGGACGTGGTCGTGGTCGTCGGGCACCTCATTGTCAATTGTGTAGGACCAATGTACACTATGCTAATGTGTTCCCTCACCTTGCCTCTTATGCGACCCATGCTCCCGGGTCTGATGCCGATATTGCCAAGGCTTTTCATGCTCAATGTAATGTTACAAATTCTTCAACGGATTGGTTTGTTGATTCCGGTGCTACGGATCATATCAGCGCCCCGGCTTCAAATGTATCTTATGCGTCTCCATATGTTGGAAAGGCAAAGGTTACTTTTGGGAATGATAATGTTCTTCCCATCTCTCATATTGGGACCTCCAAAATTGCCAATAATATTTTCCTTCGGGATGTTTTGGTTGTTCCGCGTATTACTAGAAATCTATTATCAATTAGCAAGTTGACTTTTGACAATAATATCAATGTTATGTTTTCCCACTCGGATTTTTACATACAGGATCTAACAACGAAGCAAGTTCTAGCTCTGGGACGATGTGATCAAGGACTTTATGTGTTGCACAACAACCCTTAAGCCATTACAGCTGAAAAGTGACCCTCTATGAAGGCTTCATATGAACGATGGCAATCTAGACTAGGACATGTGTCCTTTGACATCATTAAACTTTTAAATAATATGGGTCGTTTGTCGGTTACCTCCATTTTACCAAACCCGACTCTTTGTTCGGCTTGCCAACTTTCTAAGTCACATTGTTTACCTTTTAATTTGAATGAACAACGGGCCACTAATATACTTGATTTTGTCCATTGTGATTTATGGGGACCATCCCCCACTATGTCTCATGACTCCTATCGGTTTATGCTATCTTTGTTGATGATCACTCAAGATTTGTATGGTTCTACCCACTTAGGACGAAATCTCAATTTTCCAATGTTTTTCAAAGTTTTCTCACATTTGTCCAAACTCAATTTGAACTCAAGTTGAAGATATTTCAAAGTGATGGTGGAGGAGAATTTTTAAATAATCAGGTTAACAAATTGCTCGATGACAATGGGACTCTTCATCGCCTATCGTGCTCATACACTCCCCTACAAAATGGGTGTTTGGAATGTAAACATAGACACATCGGTGAAATGGGACTTGCGATGCTTTTTAATGCAAATGTTTCGTCCTCCTTTTAGGTAAATTCTTTTAGCACGGTGGCATATATTATAAATCGCTTACCATCTAAAATGCTTCACAACAAATCACCATTTGAGATTGCGTACAAACGTGTACCTACTTATGAAAATTTTCACATTTTTGGTTGTCAGGTATATTCGTATTTACGTGACTATATCCGTATGTAAGTTCATAGACCTTTTTTCTTTAACTTTTTGACTTCCAAATCATTTGTCGCTGAGAACATGAAACCTCTTATTCGAATGATATTTGAATAAGAGTTATTTTCAACTAATTTAAAAGAAGAAATCATTTTGAATCCACTTATTCTCATGTTATTCGAATAAGAGTATTTTAAATTATTTTACTGAGCGTTCATCATTTCATCATGACTTTTCAAACTTAAACAATAAAGATTTCTAGGAGTCAAACACAGCTCCGTTAGGAGGTGTCCGTTGATCATAACAGTTTGACTCTTTGTGCCCAACCAAGAGGTGAATAGACACAACCTGAGAGCTTGTGCTACATATCAAATCAAGCAAACAAAAAGTTTAGTAAGGTATCTGTCTAGGGTAATTCACTAGAACATGTACCCATACAACATACACATCAAGAATTCGCGTAGGATTTCTCAAGTAAGTCCCTTTTTTAAGAGTCATTTACTATTAGTTGACATGGGCCAACCGACGGTAACGTAGATGGTACTATAAGTCTAACAAACTTTCAGCGCTGAGGCTGGCACGTTACGCGAACAAGTACAAAGGTCAAATCTCGGATCAGATCCATGGTATCTGATTAACAAGGGCATTTCAGTTAGGTTTGGTAAATGATCACATGTGTGACATTATGGACAGACCACACTAATAAACTAATTCAATAACCTATTCTAAGATTTCAATACAAACAATGTTAGGACAAAAAGAAAAGGAGTGTAAATTTGGTGATTGTCAATTAAACAAAACAAATTAAGTTTCCATTTATCAGGATACAAAGCATACACTCTTTCTTCAAAACATTTTCTTTCTCAAAACATTTTTCGGGACGAATGGAAGTGCAGAAGTGAAGGAATCTAATTTATGTTAAAGACATAGTCGTGAATCGCCGAAGGGGTGGTGGGCTGGCAGTTGGCCCTTGGCCCTAGTATAATTTCAATGATTTGGGAAGGTGTCAGCAACAAGGTTTAGATTGAACACTTGTGTAAGTCATTCTCATTTTCAACACTATTTACACAAAAATTTCTAAACCGTTTGCGAACGAGAAGTGTTTTCTTTAAAGAAATAATATGAACTCACCAACCTAGTGTTGACATATTTTACATGTTCTTAGGTGACGAATAGGTGTAAGCAGGATACCTTTTAAAGAGAGAAATATAGGATCCGTTAGAGGACCCCCACAACTCCTGCATGGTATCTTATAAGGCCCCATCAGCTGCAGGATTCAAAACTTTCTCTTTTGCAAGCAATTTTTGTGAAACATCTGGGCCACGCCACAGATGTCCAAGTCAAGTTGTAATAGAGTTAAATTATTAAAACAATTGTAATTTAACTTTATTTTAACAATGCAAATTAGTGTTCTCATATTATTATGTGATGTGTAAACATCTGATCATTCCGATTCAATCTTGCCCTAGGATTATTTCGACCAACGGGATTTCGATTCAGCCCGCCGGCCCGAGGTGTAACACAATGTGTGCAATTGATGCTTCCAAGCATCCCGGGAAAACTGTGAACCTATTCATGAACTACATATGTTTGTTGAATGTTGTTCCATGTTGGTTTCTCAAATATAGAGGGTCATATATTGTTATAACGCCTTTCAAAATAATTAAATAATTAACAAGCAAATTAAGTAATTAAGTTAAAACCATTGAATAAACAATACCTTTACAAAAGTTGTAAAGACTATCTCGTGAAACATTGTCAAACATCCACAATCGTATACTTTTGTAGAGATGTGAAACCTTCTAAACCTTTTGCATCTACTTTTTGTTGAAAATGCGGAAAACTTTTTTCCATTTCGCTTATTATTTGGGTAAATAAATTCCGACTCATTCGAAAACAACGTTTAAAATGCTTGTCGTTGTCAGTTGGATTTTCACTAAAATAATCTTTCATAAGGCGTTTGTTACCACCTTTACGATTACAGTTTATTCTATTTCGTCGTAACACTTTCGTAAAGTTTCATCAATATTAGTCAAGACGGTTGTTATTGTTGCTTGAACGACATGTAAACATGTGATTGGTGTTGAAGTACCAACAAAAAATAAGAGTTTACACTCCAATCCTACTACCCAAATTAGATAGGGAAGTCGGGTATCGATCCACGAGAAGTCTTGTGGAAATCACTTTCAACACAACTAATTAACTACTTGCAATTGAAATATAAACTTGAAAAGATTGATTTTAGGGTTTAGAATGAAAACAATGAACTTTAACTAAAAAAATGAATTAAAATAATGATTTGTAAACAATTAATAGAAAAGGTGATAACTCCGGGTTTCGAATTAGTAAAACAATTAGGTTTTTATTAACTTGTCAATTGGGAATCACATAGACATGATTCATGCTTTAATTGCTAAACATATATGGTTTTGAAAACAAAGCAATGATCTCGTTGACAACCGATAATTAGACCGATGTTGTTGACTTGATTGATTACTAGTTCTACAAAAACAAGGATTTCTAAAAAAAATTTAACTCCCAATTCCGTTAATTACTCATTCAATCAAACAATGAATGAAAAGAAAGCAATAAACTTGCACTTGGAATTGCAAAGTAAACAAGAAATCGTAATCGTTTAACAAACAAGCACTATTGAATCCACAAATCTACAAAGAACGAATTCAATACCAATATTCAACAAATCAAAGAACAAAGCTAATTACCAAACCTAATTCTCCACCCAGAGATGATCACACTCGGATTAGCCGGACATCACTAAACTTGAATCTTCACAATCGTTGAACATCAGCATGATTTGATCTTTGCTTCTACGAATCAGAATGATCTTGGATTGATTTGGATGAGTTAGAATGCCCCCAAAACGGCTTAGAAACGAAACCCTAAGATTAGGGCTTAAATATGGGAAAGATTAGTTAAAAATCTCAATTTTCCGGCCGTTGGCGTATGATACGTCGGGTCTGGGCGTATCATACACACAATATGGTACCCTACGCTCAGAAGTTTCTGCCAACGCTAGAATTTGGGTGTATCACACGCCCATTCTGATTTCACTAACAGCTTCATCTCGTCAAGAAACTTAGTTTTCATATATTATGGGCCCCGTAACTCCTCTCCTAGCTCCAGTTATGCATCCGCAAAGTCTTGGCATTCCAAACTTCATGTTTTCACACTTTTGCTCGCTCGGCTTCTCTTCTAACCAACCAATAAGCTTCTGAACACGTCTTTAAACACTTGACACCTGTAATGCATCAACATACTCAAAGTAAACGTGTTTTGGGCCAAAAATCGATAATATCACACGGTTACGCATCAAATGACACAACCATTCACAACGTCATCAACATGAATGCTCTTCATCCGAATCAAATGACGCCAAGTGCCTTATTTCTTCCTCCAAACTCATTTTTAGTGGATTGTAATAGATTTTTAGAAAAAAAGAATGGTTAATTTAGAGAGAAGAATGACTAATTTAAAGAGAATAATAGTAATTTACATAGAAGAATGGTCAATTTATAGTGAAATGTAATAATTGATTTTTTTTAAAACCAAAATGTTACCATTGTGGTTTTTTTTTTGTTAAATTTCAACGGTCACCAAATGTTCAACCATGACCATGATCACACTAGGCATGCTCAGGTCCGATCATGCCCAGGCTGCAATGGTCAGAAGGCGCAATAAGAGTGTGACCAAAGATTTTCAAACCAGTATCACATCATAAGACCTAGCTTAAGTTGTAAGACTAGTGGGTATGCGCCTTGAGTGGACGTGAAAGGGGAGTGAGAGGGCGTGGCACACCGGCTCCCTTGGGGCGTGAGTGGGCGTGGGAGGGGGAGGCGTGAATGGAACAACGGAGTGAGTGTTTCTTCCTCTCTCTTTCTCTCACAGACACACACACATATTTTTTCCTCTCTCTCTCTCTCTCTCTCAAAGACACACACACATGTATATATAAAGGAATGATGACGTGGAGTGAGTGGGTAATGGGGAATTTCCACCAAAATGATGGGATGGGTGGTTGTGGTGAGTGCTTATATGACACCTACGTGACGCATAGGTGGAGTGAGGGGTTACTTGACATACCTAATAGTCTAAGAAGGCGAAAACTATTTGTGTTACAACTAGATTCTTACATAATTAATTATCATACAGGCAAGTACAAATTAAAAGAAAAATAATCTAATTAACTTGTCGTTATATAAAAATATAATTATTATAAATTCATAATACACCATTTGAAAAATGAACACAATAATTATTTATTGAATCTAAACTTTTCCCAACCAGTTCTTCCCTTAACTCCAAAGCATTCTATAGATCTGATCGCATCACATTCACTTCCTCTCTAAATCGACCACCTCCGTCATCATATCCGCCGGAACACCACCACAACACCACCGTATTCGCCGGAATAGTGAAACTATCATTGTCATTTTCAACCGGTTTTCATCTGTACACTTTTACGACCAACAGAAAGTAAAAATGTCTATCAATGGCACTCGAACATTTCACTGGCAAGACGACGATCTCGATGACGACGATGACATCCAAATCCACGGCAACACACGCCTCTACATCCTCATCCTGTTTTCAATCATTCTCCTCATAACAATCATCTTCTTCATCTACTCTCGTTGTGAACGTACTTCCTCCGTTCACCGGAGCATTCCGTCGTCGTGTCAGATACGAGGACTCAATGCAGCCGCGATCGACAGCCTTCCGATCACTGTACACCGATCACAGGCTTTGAAGGAGACGAATGAAACGACGTCGGAATGTAGCATTTGCCTCGGTGTTTTCGAAGACGGTGAGAAAGTGAAAGTGTTGCCGGTGTGCTGCCATCGTTATCATTGTGAGTGTGTTGATAAGTGGTTGTTGACTCAATCGAGTTGCCCCGTTTGCAGAACTTCTGTACGAGTTGACTCGCCTGTTTGAGTGCCGTGTTTTAATTTTCAATGTTTTTTTGTTTATTTTTTTTTTGGAAAATGTTAATTGTTATTAGTTTGGTTCATCGAAGATGATTGAGAAAGATTCGACCACGTGAATACACATCAAATTCTTAACTACGTTTTTTATTTTGAATTTAGTTTTATATGTTAATGTGAGGTTTGCAATATATGAATACTAAGTTAAAAACTTATGTATTAACTACTTTAAATAAATAAATTTTAAAAACTGTTATTTTAAATAAAATATCACATATTAAAAACCTTTTATAAAAAAACAAATAATATATCTTATTATGTAATCATGTCCTTTATTAAATTAAAATATTATAAAAGATGGTGTAATAATAGAGATAAATGAGAACATTTTTTAATTAGTTTATATTAATGAGATGTTCTTATCAAAAATCTTTATTTGTTAAAAAATATAGATAAAAGATAAAAATTTGTAGATGTGTATGTGTCTAGGGAAGGTTTTATGCAGAATATTTATATTGCAATAATAATACTTGGAATAAATTAAGATTATTTTTTTAATTTTTAAAAGTTTTCAAAATACTATAATAAGATAAATTAAGTATTGTAGTGAATTGCAATCTAGACTGGTGTGAGTAGCCTCACTTACATTCATATACGGGATGTTGGATCGATTCCTTTAATTCAGATTTAAACATGAACACGAACACAATAATGAACTAGAGATTAGATGAAACATGTGAATCCAGTGAATGCGTTGTTGATCCCAGACATGATTCCTGTGATGACGATCCGATCGGGTTCCCGTTTAGGATGTACGGTGAAGATGGAGATGAGATGAGAGGCTCGGTTATGGGGTTCACGAATCCAGAGATTAGGGATTGTGATTAAGATGTTGAGCATGATAAAAGTGAGTAACATTTCATTAGGAGCCATTAGTCTATATTTATACACCCAAGGGGAAACCCTAATTAAGATAAATAAGGATAATTACGTCCATCAAATAATTATCTATCTACTATGGGTAATTAAGTAATTGATCTAATTAGTTAAGTAATCATGAGGGTCATATTGTAAATATTTAGTCTTACATTCTCCCACTTGGCCAAGTGATTATTTATTATGAGCATTAAATAAGTCTGCAGATTGATAATGCTTATTTTAGTTCTAAATTCTAATCATAGCAGATAAATACAGTAATTGAATCAGTTATTCAATTCAAGACCCCCATTAATCATACTATAATACAAATTTAAAACTTAAGTTAGAATCAATTAACAAGTAAGCCCTTTAACGAATGATTTGTGTTATTAGTGTCTATATGTCATTGGGCATGCATAAACATATATTTAGAGACAAACAAATCAAATAAGTGAGGAAATTTCATTAATCATAAGTAAGTACATTTTGCAATAAGGTCTTTACATAAGCCCATCTTCGAAACATGTTCTTCGAATATCTTAGGAGGGAGACCTTTAGTCATCGGATCTGCAAGCATAACTTTAGTACTTATATACTCAATACAAAGGTTATTTTCCTCAACTCGCTAGCAAACGAACAAGTACTTTGTATCAAGATATAAACCAGCACCGGTCAAACTGTTACTGTTCGAGAAGTTAACGGCTGCTGAGTTATCACAATAAAGCTTCAATGGTCTAGAGATAAAGTTAACGACTTTGAGTCCAGCGTTAAGGTTTCTCAACAACATTCCATGACAGGTTGCATTGTACACTGCAACATATTCAGCCATCATAGTTGATGTTGTTGTCAGCTGCTGCTTATGACTCTTCCATGAGATCGGTCCACCTTATAACATAAAGATGTACCCTGAAGTGGATTTCTTGTCATCTTTGCATTTAGCAAAGTCAGAATCAGAGTAACCAACAACTTCCAAATTATCACTTCTTCTATAAGTCAGCTTGAAGTCTTTTGTCCCTTGGAGATATCGAAGCACTTTCTTAGCTGCTTTCAAGTGATCAAGGCCAGGGTTAGCCTGATAACGGCCAAGCATTCCAGCAATGTAAGCGATATCAGGACGAGTACAGACTTGAGCATACATAAGGCTTCCAACTACAGATGCATAAGGTATCATTATCATTTGCGCCTTTTCAGCCTCAGTCTTCGGACACTGAAAGGAACCAAAGACATGTCCTTTAACTACTGAAGCTACAGAGGGAGAGCAGTGTTGCATGTTGTAGTGTGTGAGGACCCGATCAATGTAAGCCTTCTGAGATAAAACCAAAAGTCCATTGACTCTATCTTGGTGTATTTCGATGCCAATATCATAAGAGGCCTCTCCGAGATCCTTCATGTAGAAATTATGCGAAAGTAAGCACTTCGACTCATGCAACATGTCTAAGCTGTTACTTGCCAAAAGAATTTCATCGACATAAAAGACAAGTATAGTAAAGTTGCTCCCACTCATCTTGAGGTAGGTGCATTGATCCACTTGATTCTTCAGGAAACCGTGTTTCTTCATCACTTCATCAAACTTTAGATATCATTGACGTAAGTCTTGCTTTAACCCGTATATGGATTTCTTTAGCTTGCAGACTAAATGCTCTTTGCCTTCAGGCATGAAGCCCTCAGGCTGTTTTTTGAACACGTCTTCATACAAGTCACCGTTTAGGAAAGCAGTTTTGACGTCCATCAGATGCAACTCTAAATCAAAATGAGCTACGAGAGACAGGAGAGAAGGTCTCTTGATAATCAATTCCCTCTTTCTAAGTGAAACCTTTTGCCACCAATCTTGCTTTGAAGCGTTCAATGTTCCCATTCGGATCTAGTTTTGTTTTGAACACCCATTTACATCCTACGGGTTTTACTCCGTTGGGTAGTTCTACCAAATCCCAAACATCGTTTTTCTTCATGGAATCAAGCTAATCAGTCATAGCTATCTTCCATTCAGAAGACTAATCACTAGTAATGGCTTCATGATAAGAGGTAGGATCGGTAAACTTTCTAGCATCCATTTCAACTTCAGTTAGATAGGTTACATAATCATCAAAGTTAGTAGGCACTTTAGGCCTAGATGACCTCTTGAGCTGATTAGCGGGTTCAACATGGCTGGTATTGTGTTGATGTTGATCATATGACGTGCCTTCATTCTCGGTAACATTTGGAGCAGTAGTGATTGTGTCGGAGTAGGTGCAGTGAAGTTCGGAGTAGCATGGTGTACAAGAGGAGTAATCGAAGGTAAGTTAGTCGACGAGTGTCTCCCCCCGCGTCTTGTACTTCTTGCAAATCAGACTCAGGATTTTCGCTGCTCCCACTGACCTTTGAATCCTCAAGGAAATAAGCATGCTTTGTTTCTACAATTCGAGTGACATGGGTAGGACAATAGAATCTATAACCCTTTGAGTGATTAGGATACCCGATGAAGTAACATGTAACAGTTTTCATGTCAAACTTCTTTAAGTAGGGATTATAGAGTTTAGCTTCGGCAAGACAACCCCATACTTTCATATATCTAAGACTCGGTTTCCTTCCTATCCAAAGTTCATAAGGAGTTTTAGGGACAGATTTGGAGGTAACTCTATTGAGTATATGAACTGTTGTCTCTAAGGCCTCGGTCCAGAGGAATGAGGGTAAATCTGAGTTGGCTAACATATTACGCACCATGTTCATTAGGGTTCTATTTCTCCTTTCAGCAACACCATTTTGTTGAGGAATATCGGGCATGGTGTATTGGTTCACGATCCCCTGGCCTTTACAAAACTCATAAAATGGACCAGGAGCCTGACCCACATCAGTATGTCTACCATAATATTCACCTCCTATATCTGATCTCACAACTTTTATTTTAAGATTTAGTTGATTTTCAACTTCAAGTTTATAATCTTTAAAAGTTGTAAGTGATTCAGATTTTTCCTTAATTAGATACAAGTACATGTAACAAGAATAATCATCAATGAAAGTGATAAATGAAGTATGTCCAGTTATTCCAGCAATGGTGTAAGGGCCACTAATATCGGTGTGAATAATTTCTAATAAATTAGAACTCTTAGTGGCACCTTTCTTGTCATTTTGCCTTTAAGGCATTTGACACATGTTTCAAAATCAGTGAAATCAAGAGAAGGTAAAACTTCATCCTTCACAAGTCGAGATAGCGATCTCGTGAGATGTGGCCTAAACGTTGATGCCACAACATGGATGAAGTTTCTAAGTCTCCTTTTCTTTTAGTCTTTTTTGAGTTCTCATTAATATTATATGATAACAAACACCTATAGAAATCCTCATCTAGTTATAACTTATGGAGACTATCATCCGAAAGACCAGTACCAAATACTTGAGAATTAGAACTAATAGTAAGTCTGCCATTACCATGAGAAACATAAAATCCATCCATGTCTAAATTTGGTTCTGATACAAGATTCCTAGAAATTTCAAGAATATATAAGGTATCATAAAGTTTAATACATAGACCGGTTTTCATTATTAATTCTAAGGTTCCCATGACAACAACAAATACTTCATTTCCATTCCCAAGCTTAAGTGTTCTCTGGTTTCTTTCCAGCCTCCGGATTGTAAGGAATCCCTGAGTAGAATTGGCCACATGAACCATAGAACCAGAGTCAAACCACCATGTATTAGTTGGAACATTTAAATTAAAGGACTCAATTATCATATTAAGATAATTACCTCTCTTAGCAAGCCATTTCTTGAAGTCAGGGCAATCTTTCTGCTTATGTCCTACCTTTCTGCAGAACTTGCAGTAAGGCTTGCCATTGGAATTGTTAGAGCTAGAAGATGCACCTGCATTGGACTTAGGGACTTTAGAAGCATCCTTATGAGTATTGTTCTTCCTTTTCTTCGAACCAGTGGCCATCAGGTAAGCAACATCTGGTTTCTCGAGCTTCTGACGCTCTTCCTCTTGTACGCAAATGGAAATCAACTCGTTCATCATCCACTTCTCTTTCGGAGTATTGTAGTTGATCTTGAAAGTCTCATAAGATGCAGGAAGAGAAGTCATAATGAAGTGAACCAAGAAACCGTCACTGATCTCCATGTCTAGTCCTTTAAGTTTACAGGCCATGACGTTCATCATCATGATGTGCTCACAAATGCCACTCACCCCGTCATACTTCGTAGACACCAGTTTCATGATTAGGGTGCTAGCATGCGCCTTGGAGGTTCCTTTGAATTTCTCCTCCACAGCAGTAAGGTAAGCTTTAGCGTTACCCAAATCAGGAATGGCTCCTCTGATGATTGGGCTAATGGAGTTCTTGATAAACATGAGAGCTATCCGATTAGCCTTCTCCCATTTCTCATACAACAACTTAGCTTCCACAGTGCTCTTATCAGTGATGGTAGGAGGTGCAGGCTCTCTCAGTGCGTAGGTGAACTTCGTGATCCCAAGAGTCAGCATTAGCGAATCTTTACAAGCAGAGGAGTTCGCACCAGTAAGGGTATGGAAGAACTTCAAGTGATCTATGGGGTAACTTAGATCTAAGGCAGGCATATATAGGGACCATTATAGTAATGAAGCTGTGAAAAAGAGTCTACTATAACATCAAACTAATAGACTAGATTATGTTCTACTTAAGCAAATGGGTTTCACATTGGTTAATAACCATTCATATAAGTATTAGGAACAATTTAGTTAGAAAACAAAATGTGCATTAGGAATGTAACACATCACCTTTGGGCAGAAGTGAGACATTTATAAGCATTATGCACATGTTAAGTTTGCAAACATATATGTAACACATCACCTTTGGGCAGAAGTGAAACATACATGCTTTTAGGCAAAATGATGTCATGTGAATATCTAATGTTTAAGGATATACACAAGTAGGTGACGATGCTTAATAAGACTCAAATAATAAGATGTAACACATCACCTTTGGGCAGAAGTGAAACACTTGTTACTAAGTTTAAGCAGATTTTGTATTTTAAGGTTTTGTAAAACATGATGGTTTAAGGTTTTAACAAAACAAGTTATTTTATCTCTTAGCCCCTTGATTCACGGATCAAACTTTGTTAAGTGTTTGAACACGAAATTTGTACTGTTTACGAAGTTAGTAATGTACTATAAAATAGTAATGTTCTCGAAAATAGTAGTGTATTCGAAAATAGTTATGTACTCGAAAATAGTCATGTATTCAAAAATGGTTATGTACTCGAAATTTCGAATACTTTCAAATTTTCGAGCACTTAGATTCCGAGTACTTTTAGATTTTCGAGTACTCTTAGATTTTCGAGTACTGTTAGAATTTCGAGTACAGTTTTTCAAGTACCTTATTTCGTGAACTTCAAAATTTCGAGTACACCAAGATTTTGTGAACTCCAAAATTTCGAGTACACTAAGATTAAAAGTAATTTCGAGTACTTCAATTTCAAGTATTTTAAAATTCGAATACTCAAAGTTTCGAGTACCCATAATTTTGAGTACACTTAAATTCGAGTACTCTTAAAAACATGTACATTAATTTCGAATACGTTTAAGTCCGAAAATTTTTAGGTTTACGAAAAACGCACCAGATCCACGTTTTACGAAAAACGAACCAGTTTTAAGGTTTTTTTCCGAAAAACGACCCACTGTTCATACTCGTTTTTGTAAAATGTTTTTGGATTTTGTATCAATTTCGTGATTAGGAATCGATTAAACAAAATATCTCTCTGATGCCACATGTTGGATCGATTCCTTTGATTCAGATTTAAACGTGAACACGAAAACAATAATGAAATAGAGATTAGATGAAACCTGTGAATCCAGTGAATGCGTTGTTGATCCCAGACATGATACCTGTGATGACGATCCGATCGGGTTCCTGTTTAGGGTGTACGGTGAGGATGGAGATGAGATGAGAGGCTCGGTTATGGGGTTCACGAATCCAGAGATTAGGGATTTGTGATTAGGATGTTGAGAATGATAAAAGTGAGTAACCTTTCATTAGGAGCCATTAGTCTCTATTTATACACCTAAGGGGAAACCCTAATTAGGATAATTAAGGATAATTATGTCCATCAAATAATTATCTATGTACTAGGGTTAATTAAGTAATTGATTTAATTAGTTAAATAATCATGAGAGCCATATTGTAAATATTTAGTCTTACACGGGATTGAGGGACAAATAAGTGGAAAAATTAGTTAAAGTCAAATTAAAACATTGTAAAGAAACCAACTATAATATTTTAACTAATGATATATTTGTATATTCATTAGTATATATTTGTTTATATTACCATAACTAGTGGGTTTCTCGCGTGTTGCAGCGATAATTCTGTCACGATTTCAAATATCAGTTAGCTTACGCGATACACATATTTAAATCGATTGTCACTTCGATGTAAAATCTAAAGCGTAGCTGTCGTACACGTGGTATGGATATTAAATCATGACATGGTAAAATAATCACGACTATCAAAATGTATACCAAAAACTGGTCACTACAATTGTCAATATGTCCTAAAACAATAAATCGCAATATGTCCTAAAACAATAAATCGATTATTGCTCCCAATAGATAATAGTATTATTTAGTTATTATTAAAATTTAATTTTCATAATTATTTAAATATTGTTAGTAAATTTAAATTATATTATTTATTAATCTTGAATAGTATGTTATAATTAAAGAATTTAAAAGCTATGGTTGGTAATCGAACTCCCAACCCTCAATTTAAATGCTATATGAGTTTGCCACTAAGGCACATTAACGACTATGATTTATATTGAAAATAATAAGTACTTATTTTTGAAGTAACGGTTCCTGGACACCTTCCGATCTGACTATCTTGGACTTTCCTTGCGATCCTGCAACCACCAAAAGCCGTTAGCCTTACTGCAGGAGGGGACCTCCTGCGATTGAACTCCGGCATGAGAATAAGCTCTTGATCGGAAAACACAATCGAGGAATGACAGTATGAGTGTGAGAGTGAAAGATGAGATACCTGGAAGAGCTTCCGAAGCATACTATTTATACTGCTCGGGTTCAAGATGCTTCAGAGTGGGTTTTCTATTTTGGGGGTCAGGCCTCCTACTTTCTGGACGTTTCCCTCGAGTATACTTATTCTGGTCATCTCTGCACAAAAGTTGTCTTACATCACCTTTTGTCTTGAGGTTTGCCTCTTATCCTTTGGTCCAAAGGCTTGGCTTTCATTAAATGTCCCTTCACCTTTACCTTTATTGGTATCTCGTAAGTTGACTTTGATTCTGCTCATTCTGCCATCGTGCCATTTGGTCATGCGACTTGGTCTGTTTTGCGGTCTAGCCATTTGGTTATGTTGCGATATTATCCTACGTCATCAGCCCCCCAGACAGATCAGTTAACACTTGGGTTGAGTGGTCTGTCTTACTTGTGATTTGATTGTGTGGGATTTATTCAGATATTTCACACGCCTCCCGAATAAAACAATGAAAACTGTACTTGGTATCCACCCATGCAGAAATCGGCGACTTGACCAGGTGATGGGACGGTTACCAACACGTCTAATTAAAGAAACTGTTTTCTTAATCTCACTTAGGCGTTTTTTTTTACATTTCTGAATTCCCAACCTCTTCTTCTTCGCATTCCCTCATCTGCGCACAGGTAACTTCTAATCTCTATTCATGATCATATTTCGTTCTTAGATGGCCGGTAGGTTTGATATGGAGGAGCGACTGTGTGTACTCTCTGCGGAGGATTTCAAGACATTTTGCCTGGTTTACGCCTACGTTGCCCCAACCTGATCAGAGCATCACCGATTTTCCCCGGTTTCCTTGTGTTATACACATGATTTTTTGAATTTTCGAACCTACGAATTCCATTGACCCGATTTTGTTGTAATGCCCTAGAGTATTACCGACCGAGTCCGTGCCAACTTGTCCCATTTGGGGTGAGTAAGATTACCCACTTTGAAATGGCATGCAATGCCCTTGGAATTCCTCCAACAATGGCTCTGTTTCGGAGATTTTTTAACTTGGCCAAGAATGGTGTTTGGTTTACCATTCAACGCCGCAAAATGGATGATGAATCTCAATGTGTGTTTCCTGTTACCCCATCCGTGAAAGATTGGAAGAACCGTTTCTTTTGGGTATCTTCAAAAATACTTCCCTTCGAGCCATCCTTTCACGATCTGAAAGAACCTGTGTCGGAGACTAGTCTTTTAGATTCCACCATCAACATAGATCATCATACGCTGTTAGTGGCTAATAAAACCCATATGCGGGCCTTTAGTGAAGAAATGTTAGTTCTTGGCGGGTTGAGCCGTCGTTGGGATAAACCAGATCGTATGCCGACGTTTACCTGGCGATGGTGGGCTTGGAAATACCTACGCAACCCTCTTGCCGTATGCACGATAACTAGGACAGCCTTTTCAACTTCTGGGTATCGTGTCTCGGCCTCCCAGAGAACCCTACTGAGGAAGTAAACCGGTAACTGTGTTCCCGACCGCTCTACCACCAAAACAGAACTGATAGCTTCTTGGCCAATGGCGATGTATAAGGACATTTGCTTCGGCATCATCGGAGCCACCAAGGAAGGCATGCTGGCGATGTACCATTTCATATCTTGGAATGCTATCTCAGCTTCTTCTGTCCATTGAAAGGTTGTACCGTAGCTTTTCAGGGTCTGGAAAAATGGCAAGGATTTTTCCGCCAATTTGGAGAGGAACCTATGCAAGGCTCCTAGTTTGCCGTTTAGGCTCTGCACTTATTTCTTGCTTCGTGGGGATGCCAATCGCTGGACTGCCTGTAACTTGTCAGGATTGGCCTTGATGTCTTGCCTGCTTATCATGTGCCCTAGAAATTTTCCTTCCTCAAACCCAAAGGAATGTTTCCCCAGGTTTAGCTTCATATTAATTTTACGGATATTGCCAAATGTTTCTTCAATATCGCGTATCATTTCTGCTTCGGTATTACTTTAATCACCAGATCATCGACATAAGCTTCCATGTTTTTTCCCACTTGGGTACAAAAGGCCGAATCCACCAACCTTTGATAAGTCGCCCCTGCATTCTTCGAACCGAAGGGCATCTTTGTGTAACAGAAGATTCCTTTAGGTGTGTAAAATGTTGTTTTTTCTTCATCAGATCGTCGCATCTGGACCTGGTGGTATCCTTTATAGACGTCCAAGAAACATTTGAATTTGTATCCTGTGATGGCATCGACTTTAGCATCAATTTTAGGAAGTGAGCAACAATCTTTGGGACACACCTTGTTCAAGTCTTTGAAATCGACGCACATTCGCTAGGTACCGTCTTGCTTTCTGACCATAACCGGGTTTGCAATCCAGGTATGGTATAACACCTCTCGCAGGATCCCCGTAGCTACTAACTTATCCACCTCAGTTGTAATGGCTTGGCTTCATTTAAGAGCCATGCCTCTATTCTTCTGCGTGACCGGCTTGCTACCTTCTCTGACCTCCAACTTATGTTCTGCCATCACCCTTGGGACCCCTGTCATGTCGGAAAAGCTCCATGCGAAAACATCAACGTTATTACGTAACAACTTCACCAACTTGCTTCTTCTTTCCAAACTAAGCGTCGGACCAATATTGATTAATTGGTCTGGGTATTTTGGGTTGATGCTCAGCTTTGCTTCATTAGCAATTTCGGTCAGGCATGTTTCTTTTCCATTACAGATGGTGCAAATCCCTGCTTTGGTAGGTAATTTTACCATCTCATGAGTTGTTGATACTATCGCCCCAAATGCACTAATTCCTTGTCGTCCGATGATAACATTGTATCGTGACGGTGCTCGGATGACCAGGAATGTAAGTTCTTCCTTCCTTGTGAATTTTCCTATACCCATGGTGACGGGTAGAGTTAACTCACCTAGGGGTGTACCTTTTCTCCGGCAAAGCCGATCAACGGGGTGTAAGATGTCTTCAATTTTTTCTTTATGCCTTCCTCTAGTTGGTTGAAACAGTGTTCATACATGATTTTGGATGCACTTCCACCATCCAAATACACCCAGTGTATGTCTATCTCTCCTATGGCTATTTTAATGACCATAGGTGATGAGTTCCACCTTTTCTACCGCACGAGCGGGAATTTGATCTTCCGAGACATGCATTCTTCATGTTCTTTCTTTTCTTTACCATCTAGCGGTTCATCTCCTGACACCATTAATATTTCTTTATTCTTTTTCTCCTTTTCGTTTTGCTGCTTGTCTGTGATACTTTTCTTTTCTTTGATGTCTTTTACTAGGTGGGCTAACTCGCTCGATTTAACAGCAACTTCTTTCCTTTTCTTCAACTGGAAGCAATCATTGGTATGGTGCCCGATATCTCTATGAAAATCACAAAATTTGTTGGAGTTTTTTTCGATGGTTTTAGGTATAGGCTTTGGAGGTCGAAAACTGAATCGTGCTTCTTCACTGGCTAAGATTTCTTTTGGGAATTTTGTTAATGCTGTGAATTGCATTTGTTTGCCTTTGTCTTCTTCACTGCTTCTGTAACTGTACCCTGGCTTGCTATAAGGCCTGTAGGCGACGTGAGACCGATAGGAAGGTCTTTTTTCTGCAAAGGAGCTATATTTGGCCGATCTGCCTTGTTGTCTGGGTGGGGACTTCTTCCACGGCAGACTTTTCGACCTTTTTCCCATATCCAAGGCTTGGGCTGCTTCTTTGCCCCTAACAAATGCTTCTGTTTGCTCCATCGCCTCCTCTATTGTTTTTGGGATCTTCCTATTAAGATCTTCTATAAGCTGCCTTGGTCTAACGCCATGCATATACCCAGATACCCGCATTTGCTTCGTCGCTCCTGTAACATTTCTCTAATTTTATAATAAACAATTTTATTTTTAAATAATTTATGACGTCATAAAAAAAATATATGCAAGATAGAGAAATAAAAGAATCATATTCTTAAAGTTTATTTATAGTTTTATAATTAATATCATAAGACTTAGAACCTATTTTTAAATAGATAACTCAAAAATAATAATAATAATAATAATATAATACTTTTATAAAACTTTAATCACAAAACATTTTATTTAAAATAAAACCCTTATAAGATTTTTAAATACATTAAGCATAACTTTAAATAAATATAATAAATAACTTTGTTTTAATTTAAAATATCATAAAAATATAACTAATTTAGTTATGTTAGTTTTATAGAGTTAAATAAATTAAACCTAACTATAACAATTAAAAATCATGGTTTTAATAAAAGTTTAAGGGTACAAAGTGTCAAAAACAGAAGCTGCTAAAAAGAGAAACTAGGGGGGTTAAAACTGCAAATAACCCAAAGTTTTCCCTTCCCCCCACCCGTTTCTTTCACCCAGCCGATCCAACACACCCTCCGACCCGTTTTGCCTTCTTGTTCGACCCAAATAGCGAATCCACGCGATTACAGCTCAATTACAATCAAGCAACACCAAATTAGGCAAGAATATTGTGACATCCGTCAATTTTTCAGGTTTTAATCTCGATCAAACTTTAAATTTTATGCAGCTATATTAAAACTCATTTAAAACCAAACCAAATTCAACAATTTAAATGAAGAAAATATATAATGATATTATATATTTAGTTTACATTAATTGGTTCACAATCAAATCACAAAACTTAAAATTTTCAGTGATATAATAAAAACTTCTTGTTTAGTAACACAAATATTGGGTCTTAAAAACGTAGTTGAATGAAGATTTATACATATTTTAGGAGCCTGATTATACTCCTATACGCAACCTTATTATTTTCGTTTAACTCACTTTTGCACAAGAATCAAACACATACATATATATATATATATATATATATATATGTATGTAAATTCGTTGACATAAGGGGTAGGAACAAAGCAAAGATGGATATATTTCTTGCTTCTTACAATGCAACCATACAAATCAAATATAAATATATATATATATATATATAGGGGTAGGATGTACAAAAGTGCCAACCCTAACATATTTATTTAATTTTTTGTGGAAGACATAAATTTTTTTTGTCTTTTGTGTTTACAACTTTTGCACACAATACCCATTAATAAAAATAAGAGTTTTTTGCTAGTTCATTCCACTCAGTGGACCGTAAAGTCGTAAGTTTTACCTTACTTACAAAACCGTATCTGATGCAGAAAAAATCTAAGCCGAAATGAGATGGGTAAAAATCTAACCGTTGCACAACGGTTGAATTTTAAAAAAAAAAAAACAATTTTTTTTCTATTTAAACAACTCAAAACCAACCAAAATCTCACACTTTTTTCTCTCATCTTCTATAAATTATACACCAAAATTTATAAAATTTTCAACTAAAATGGAAGGAGGTTCATCACGTGGTGGGTCATCAACCAAGAAATTTAGAAAACCACGACAAAAAAATGTTCAAACGCCTCAAATGAACCCGTTCAACACACCCGGGTATCATCCACAAATGCCATCTCCGAATCAACCATCATTTTTCTACGATCCAATGAACCCGCCTCCATATTTGCAATATTCACCGGGAACTCAACAACAATTCAACCGGTGGGAGCAATCGTATCAACAAGACCAACAAAATTTTCAACAACAATCTCCATTTCAAGGTATTTTTTATACGTTTATTTTTATATTTTATTTTATTTTGTTTATTTTTATAAGTTTATTTTTTAAGTCTATTTTATTTTGTATGTTTAGACTATCGTGACAATAATCAAGACGACTCGGATTCAAGCGAACATGTTCAAGTCGAGTCGGAAGAAGAAGAAGAACAAGAAACGGTTAGGCGACCGGGAAAGAAACCAGTTGGAAAGAAAGCACCGGCCAAGCGTTGGTCCGATGAAGAGGAGGTTGCGTTGGCCAGAGCATGGCTAACTATTTCTGAAAATCCTGATGTTGGTAATGCGCAAAAACGGGATGGTTTTTATAGAAAGGTATTTTTTAACATTATTTAAGTTAACAAAAAAAGTAACGGTTGATGCTTAAATTTATTTTCTTTATATGTAGGTAACCGAACATTTTCACCATCTCGTGAAGGACAGGTCGAGGACTGTTGATCAAATCTATTCCAAATGGAACGATATGAACGCTTCCATGAAGAAATGGAATGGTTTTTACCAACAGTGTTCCATGAATCGCAAAAGCGGTGAAGGGGACGAACAAGTTTTGAAAACGGCCATGAAAAACTACAAAACCTTGGTCAAGTCAAAGGGATTCGATCACATCCAAGCGTGGGATGTGGTCCGCTATAGCCCTTTATGGTGCGACATTCCACCAGTAGGTTGTGACTCACAATCTACAACAAAAAGGCCGAAGCCAAACGAGTCAATGGGTAGTGCGAACCCCCACATCGACATCAACCTTGATGATGACGAAGACATTAACATCAACCTTGATCGTGATGGCCCACGCATTTATTATGAACCGGATAGGCCAACAAGAAAGGGCAAAAGATCGGCCACGTCCTCCTCCACAAATGACGATTTATTAATTCAACAAATGGCGGAATTCAACTCGTTGAACAAAGAGGACAACGAAAAAAGAGAACGCCATCGAGCTGAAAAACTCCGTGTTTTGCAAGAGGAGAAAGAAGCACGCGTTGCATTAATGCGACGACAGCAACAGGCTTTAGACGAATAGCAAAAGGCTGTAGATTTAGAGTTTATGATGAAAGACCACTCAATTTATCAAGAACCAATGCTACAACTGATTCTCGATCGTAAACGAGAAATTGCTGCTCGTTGGGGATGGCATTGCCCTTTCTAGGTTTTTAATTTAATTTTTTAGGTTGTACTCTTTTTTTTTGTTGTATTTTTTTTTTGTTGTATTTTTTTTTAGTTGTATTTTTTTTTTGAATTCTTTTTTTTTATTTTAAATTTAATGAATCTTTTTTTAATTTTATTATATTTATTGTTAAAATAATTAATTAAAAATAAGATTTGAAAATGGGGAAAAGTGGGACGACACCGTGTAAAATGGGGAAAAGTGGGGAAAAGTGGGGAAAGCTGATGTGGCGCTGATGTGGCAACGGGGAAAAGTGGGGAAAACCTAGACCACTCCTTGTGGCCTTATCTATAATTTTTTTTATTCCTCAGTTAGTCATATCACCAGAACCTCCCCATTCCCACTTCCAAGAATTGATGGTTCCTCTATTTTCCCACGCAATCGGTAGCCTCCAAAACAATTAAGACCATGCCCCAATTAATAAAAAGTAAGACCATGCTTCACCCATTCCCCATGCCACCAGCTGAGATGTTCTCAAAAATATACCCACGTGCCCCTTCTCTTCACCATCTATAAAATAGATCATATATCACAAGAAAATTTGCACCAACACCTCTTCTCCTTGCACTCTTTCTCAGCTCTCTTTTTGTTATTTTTCCTTTGGTTTCGTTCAGTCTAAAACAGCCCATTGGCTGGAACTTAGCCAGCAAACTTGGCATTATTCGAACCAGAATAAACAACCACATAGTCAACACCATTCCTAACCAAAACAGCTCTCTAGGTGTTCAACAAGCGGTCAACGGAAACAATCGGATCGTTTCTAGCTACGGGGATCATCTTATTTCAAGTTTGTAACTAAAGACCAATCTCTTTCTATGTATCTACCTTCTCCTTGCTTGCTAAGGTGAAACCCGCTCTCAAACGCTAAATTAAAAAATATATATACACAAATACACATTTCTGTTTTTAGGACAGAATATGTCCCGACTTCAACGGACCATAACATGGTCTTAAAAACTCGAAAATTAGCAAACTCAAACTCTATAATTAAGCTCGTTGAGTTAGCTTTCTAACCAATATTTATACATTTTCTAACTCAACCAAATGATACACGAAACAGCCTCTACAAAATCGGTGCGCAGATTCGGACCTTCTGACTTGGAAGCCTGTTTCGATCATTTTCTAAACCAAACCACAAAAACTTTTCTGAACGAAAGTTGTTTGGAACACATTAAAATGCGTGACTATGAAGTCTCGTAATTTTTGAGAAACGTTTGCTAATTGAAAAGTTTATCCAAAAATGTTAAACATAATCTGTCTAAAAACGAAAATTATAAAAATGATATATCCTGTCTTTATATATTTGTCAAGAAAATGAAATACTAGCTCGTATAAATACACACACACACACATATATATAGTTATTTTAAATTATTGTTATTGAAACATCATATTTCAAAGCTTTGGATATTGATAAACAAAATGCATATTATTCAAAAATACTGTGTTATCATGCCGAACTTTCGAAAATAATAAAGTATATTTTTTTTTAAGATGTTATAACTAGTTTTGCAAGTGTAAGACATGGCTTTACTACGAAAAATCTGGCAACAGAAAGATACAAAGAATATATAACAAGAACACAAAAGAACACCAAATCTCATAAGTTCACACAATCAACATGAATATGGAATGTTGTAGGAACCGGCTAGTGATTACAACACAAGACAACATTCACACTCTCAGGATCACGGATCCACCTTTACAGTGAGTTTCACGGCCCCTATTTTTACAATGTTTTACTAACTCAAAGGGGGAGAAATCATGTTTGTACTCGTTTCATTGACACAAGTGGTTTTGGTTCAACACATTATTACATGAGTCACATTTATCGCTTTTAAGTCCCCTATTCTATAACCGTTAATTGTGGGTAAACGTGAATTATTGGGAATAGTACTATTCGGAAGTGACAAACCCCACCCGTGGTTAGTAGCTCTAACTTTGATTGTAAGTCAGATCGGGTGCACAATATTCATCTCAATACAATGTTTTGCGATAGAACATTGGGATGGGGCAATTCAATCATGTCGAGTTCGGTTATGGGAGCTCAAGGTAATAATTAATATACACAACTCATGATATTGTTTTTGAGAACAATAGTCACATTTTGAAACCTTGTGATCAAATGAAACAACTCAATTTTTACGTGTCTAAACCTGTGAACTCACCAGCTTTATGCTGACTATTTTTAGCATGTATTTCTCAGATAATTGAAGCAAGCACGAGGACATATTTTGGAATTGATTTGCTAAAAGTCACGACACATTCACATACATATTTTTGGACTTTTCTTGCATAGCCTATTGACTTAGGTCATGTTTGTAAAATCTTATATGCATATTTTGAATATTTGAACCAATGTTTTGTTATAAGTCACATGACTGTAATTTAAGATTGGATATAAAACTTTATTATGAATGCATTTAGAAGTCGTTTAATGTAAACAATGACTGTGAGATCATGACCGTCGCACCTCGCGTGTTCCGCCTTGGCGGGGTGTGACAGATTGGTATCAGAGCCATTGGTTATAGAGAACCAGGTTGCATGTAGTAACTTGAACTATAACCGTAGGCTCACAAGGTCCCATTACACACATAGGCCTGACTTTAGTAAAAACAGTCTAGGATTGTTGTATTGCTAACATGTCGGTAACATGTAATCATGTTCACGTGTAGTCATGAGATGAGGGTCACCCTATTCACACCACCTCCACTACCGCTGTCAGTAGAGACACCATCACCCATGTGTCTTGCGATACCATGAAGGAGGTCACGGTCAGACGATAAAGACATCGAATAGAATTACAAATCCAATCTAGAGGAGCTACCAGGGAGTGTAGTTGAGGATGATGCATGCCATGTTCCTACTAAGAGTGAGAATATCGAATCTAAGGAGATTGTACCATACACGGTACTACAGGGAAACTATATTTCAGATGAGGGAGATGACTATGCTTCTAGGTCTCAGAGAAGTTTCCCAAGCACCGTCTTACTCAAGTGAATATTTTCTCAACCACTCTATTTCGAATAACTCTCAACCATGTAACCAATGGTTACAGGGTGGACTCATGATGCCCTTATGGATAACACTCTGAACCTTGCAATTGTTTCTAGTTGGAGATGGGAAGAACCAAAATGATTATGTAAGGTAAATTGACAATTACGGGTGGCCAACGTAATTGTGAATTACGGCTACATATGAATTTTGGCAAAACCTATTGTTTAGACTAGAAAGAAAATTGACCCATAAAGAACAAATTTATTATAGATATCAAAAACACAAATCACACAAAGGATCGTATCTTAATTCATAACTTACAACCCAAGGATTAGAACTAACATTTCTCTTAATTTATCTATTCAGCGTATATTTTTAGAACCTGAGGCAACCTTTGCACTTCACTTGGGTACTCACAGTCATATATTGAGTAGATAACTCAACATCAAGGGAAATACGTACCCTGACTACACCCACCTACATAGAAAACCATTCGATCAAATCAGTGGTGAATAAAATGAAGGATTGAATTGACACAATGAGAATTTCCTCATTTGAAACTAAAGATGGAAAAGACTTTTTCTACTAAGGTTGTGTCGACCATTCCTTCACCACAAGTCTCACAAATTCTAAACTACATACATCCTTAATACACCACATGTTGACAACAAAATTTGGTTTATCAAATAGAAACCCCATTTGACCTCAGCTAATCAAGATTTTGATCATATTCATCAATGGTTTTGAAAAACCCACTCTTTCTCTCTCGTATTTGATCATAGTAAGCCTCTAACACTCATCATAACATTCTTTAGAAGACTATCTTGACATAAATCGTAACGTAGACTCAATGAAATAATCATGATCTGAGTATAAGAATTAGAAATGAGAAATTGTAGTAAGACAATATGCCACTCAATAAGTGTGATCACCTAGGTGATCACTTTAATTAATAGTAAATACCTATATCTCAAACCGTTTTTACTTTGGGTATGATCATCTCCATAGATTCGTCAAATCATATTTCATCTTTCGATGCACAAACTCTCATCAATACATCCTAAGTGAAAGTACTTTAACTTCTTGCTCTCCCATTATGAGTAATCAACCCTCATAAAATGATGCAGTGATTTCAATACTATTTCACATTTCAACTGTGAAGTATGTAAAAACATAACTTAATGTGGACTCTATCCCATTAGTTTCTACATATAAACAAAGTTTAGCCTCATTGTGGTTCTACGTAGAACTATCACATCTATATTGGCCAAAGCCAATACTCATATGAGGTTTACTCTAAATGAAGCTAACTTGTCTGAAAAGGTGATTCAACTCGAAATCTATTCCTTTTTGATACCATCTTCATTTTTTTTCAGGATTTCTAACCCAACTTGCTCCTTATCATTACTCATCTTACATATGATAAAGTACATCAACGTTTGGCACATACAACTAGTCACCTAGCCATCAACCATAATTTATTGCCTAAGATCTTAGCATTCTCCATTACGAATCAATTACCTAGATCATTTATTTTAAAGTTTCATACCTACAATCATTACGAATGGTTGTGTGACGCCTCTAGGTACCTCTGTAGCATAAACATAGCTGAAAAATCATGATGTATCGATACACAAATACATGGTCAACCGGAAAATTTTTCCCGAAGATATATGGCAGTCAGCCATTGAAAAAAAAAACTAAATATAACTTCCTTTGACAAATGCTTTAAGGAAATTTTGGGTGTCTAAGTTAGGTTTGTTGTAACACCACAATTAGCTATGGTATGTGACTATTCATCTTTGTTGATAGTGTGATGGATTAGCCATGGTGCACCTTACATATAAAATCTTCACGGTACCTCTAATGTGAGAACTAGAGCATGATCGAAAACTGGCTGCAAATCACATTCAGTTTTACCTTGCATCTGGCACACAAGATTGTCACACCCCCACCCCTCGTCACCTCGTGTCTGGCCTGACGTCACTGAACCGGTTGCGGAAGCATAGTGGTGATGTCTCCGAGGTGAGGGTGACTTACTTGAACCGATATCATAAGCACACAGATTAACTTAAAATAAGTACAATACAGGGTTCCGTCATTACAATCAGTATCATAGTTTACAACTAAGTTTATTACACAACTGACTTATTTAATTACAATACTAATTATTAAAGTGCAAATATCTCAAAAGTGCATCCTCACCGGCTATTACTGCTTACCTGCAAAAAGGTTTGAGTTTGAAACGTCAGCACAAAGCTGGTGAGATCGACAGTTCAATTTAAAACAATATGATATGATAAGCACGTTCTCAAAAGTTCAGTTCTGGATAACCATGAGACCTGTATCTAGTTCCTTTCGGACGTCTAGTCTGTCTCAAGATATTACCCATTGGTACATATCTTAGTGCCACATTATCTTAATGTCTATCACACCATTAAGAAGTTCAGGAAACAGATAACAAACATTCACACAAGGGGAGATGCAATCCTCCCAGCGAATGGGGTGGCAACCAATAGTACTATCAATGTTTTCTGCTCGGCCACACATGGGTTCACTAGATACAGTTCAAAAATGAGGACTTTCAGTGTCATGATAGAGTTCAGTCTACAGGCCAAAATCCCATGAAATCCCACAAAATCACATGAAATCACACAGATATCAGTGATACATATCATATGTTCATTAAAAGTTCAACAATGTTCCCCGATGTTTATAAAAGATTAAAAATAAAAGGGGTTGTACGAAACTCACCTGATGATAATAGGGTAGCAGTGTATCACCAAACTGATAGTACAGAGATGATTCTGCATTTAATTATCTTTAATAAGTTATTTATGTTCTAGTTTACTGAGTAGATCCTTCTGAACGTTCAATGTCAAAGACATTGCTTAGTAAATCATCAACTCGATATTAATTATATAATTAATTAATTTAAGGTTATATCATACAATGTATGATAATGTAGGAACCTACATTGCATTAGATTCCTAACACAAAGTTGATGACACTCTAGATTAATCAGAATAATCTCAGATTAACCAAATAGTTAATGTTGTTGATTATAATGCTAAAACAGTTTCTAGATGATTTAATGGCTTAGGAGTGATTAATCCTTATTATTGATTACCCAAATATCATGAAATATCACAATGTAGCATCAGAATAGGTGAAATAACCAGATTTAACATACTAATCTGACTGTTATCACAAACATCAGATAATTATTCCAATGAGTATGTTAATGATTATGATTAGTTTGAAACACTTGAATTTAACCTTTGTATTTCAAAGATTAATCAAACTAATCACCTACATTGTTACAATCAAATGGTTTAAACCATTATAATCATAGATATGATTTCATGCAAACCGGGCATCACAACGGATTAAAACAAGGATTTAACCGTTAGAACTTCGTGTTCTTCGTTTATAATCAATCCTAACCATCATCTAGGCAATAATCAACAATCCTAACTATCTCATTACGTTCAAAATCAAGATCTAATCAATCAAAATCAAACTAGAAGGTTAAAACGAACCGTTACCTGTTCTGACGAATTTCTGCGCGTATAACAACGATCAGGACTTGAAAATACGATCCGTGGCACGATCTATAGCTTCAAGTGGCTTTAATATGAAGATTTATGATGTTAGATAGAAGAATTTTCGTCTAGGATGAAGAACAGGTCGAAAATGGTGAGTTTTGAGGCTTCCAACGCGATCAGATCGTTTAAGAACATTTTTAGCCGACATAGCCCGCCAGGCGTAACGCCTGGGTTGGAGGGCTGGGTTAGGCGTAGCGCCCCACGTCACCTTCCGTCACCATTTGATTTTAAACCTTCTTTTCGCGATTCCGAGAGCATACGAACTCCGTTTTGCGCGCGGTTTTCGCCCACGTTCATCATTTTTCACATACTATCAATCCCTAATAACAAAAATTACTAAATCCTCGTGGATTTCAAGCACGACCAAATGTGCTCACGTCATTAATGCCGAATTCTTCGTACGCAACTGTCACAGTCTCCTCCTGTTAGAGGAATTTCGTCCCGAAATTTAATGAAGACTTACATTAAGACCATTGTTTATGAGAATAGATGTGGGTACTTTGTTTTCATTTGATCTTCACGTTCCCACGTATATTCGGGTCCTCGCTGTGAGTTCCATCGCACTTTAATGATCGGTATGCGACTACGTTTTAACACTTTCGTTTCTCGATCCATTACCTCTACTGGTTCTTCACTGAACTGAAGTTTTTCATCAATATGAATCTCTTCTAGAGGTACGATCAATGATTCATCAGTTAAGCACTTCTTCAGATTGGATACATGAAAAACATCATGAATATTACTGAGTTCAAGAGGTAACTCAAGTCTGTAGGCTACTGGTCCAATTCGTTCAAGAATTTTAAATGGCCCTACAAATCTTGGCGAAAGTTTACCTCGTTTCCCGAAACTGAAAATGCCTTTCCAAGGTGACACTTTCAACATTACTCGATCACCTACTTGAAATTCGAGTGGTCTACGGCGATTATCAGCATAACTCTTTTGACGATCGCGAGCAGCTTTGATTCGTTCTTGAATGAGTGCGATCTTATCAGTTGTTTCCTGAATGAATTCTGGGCCAATGATTTGGTTTTCACCTACTTCTGACCAACAGATAGGTGATCTACATTTCCGTCCATAAAGTGCTTCAAATGGAGCGCATTGAATACTGGTATGGTAGCTGTTATTGTATGAAAATTCAACAAGTGGAAGATGAATATCCCAGCTACCTCCAAAATCAATCACACAGCTTCTGAGCATGTCTTCAAGAGTTTGATTTGTTCGTTCAGTCTGCCCGTCAGTTTGTGGGTGATAAGCTGTGCTCATATTGATTTGCGTGCCCAGAGCATTCTGAAGAGTTTGCCAAAATCGTGACATAAATCGACTATCTCTGTCAGAAATGATAGAGATCGGTACTCCATGTCGAGATACAATCTCATTAACATAAAGTTTAGCGAGTCGATCCATAGAATAATCTTCTCGGATGGGTAAGAAATGCGCAGATTTCGTAAGGCGATCAACGATAACCCATATAGAGTCATGATTACGTGAGGTTCTGGGTAATTTAGTAATGAAATCCATAGAGATCTGATCCCATTTCCACATGGGAATCTCAGGTTGTTGTAGTAACCCAGAAGGTCGTTGATGTTCAGCCTTAACTTTGAGACATGTTAGACATCGATCCACATATTCAGCTACGTGTTTCTTCATTCCAGGCCACCAGTAAAAGTCTTTAAGATCTTTGTACATTTTATCAGCACCTGGATGAATAGAATACCTGGATTTGTGCGCCTCATCCAAGATAATTGTTCGAGAGTTACCGAATAGAGGAACCCACATTCGGTCTTTGAAATATAACAGTCCATCGTCTTTAGTATCGAGTTTCTTATCTAATCCTCTTAGTCCCTCAGCAGAATAGTTCGTTGCTTGTAAAGCTTGTTGCTGAGCGTCTTTGATTTGAGGAATTAGACTGGTTTGAATAGTCATACCTAACGCTTTCACACGTAAAGGCTTGACTCGTTCCTTGCGACTTAAAGCATCAGCTACAACATTTGCTTTGCCTGGGTGATAACGAATCTCACAGTCGTAATCGTTTAACAGTTCAACCCAACGCCTCTGTCGCATGTTCAACATTTTCTGATCTAGAATGTGTTGGAGGCTTTTGTGATCAGTGTATATAATACACCTAGTTCCGTATAGATAATGTCTCCAAATCTTGAGTGCAAACACTACTGCACCAAGTTCTAGATCATGTGTGGTATAGTTCTTCTCATGTACTTTCAGTTGTCGAGAAGCATAAGCAATTACCTTATCTTTCTGCATTAAAACACACCCAAGACCTTGACGTGAAGCATCACAATACACTGTGAAGTTATCAGTACCTTCCGGTAGTGCCAAGATAGGTGCATTGCAGAGTTTGTGTTTCAACAGTTGGAACGCCTCCTCCTGTTGAGAACCCCATATAAACGGTTGATTTTTCTGTGTCAATGTAGTCAGTGGCAAGGCTATTTTTGAAAAGTTCTTGATAAACCGGCGATAATAACCTGCCAACCCCAAAAATTGGCGTATTTCAGTCGGGGTTCGTGGTGTCTCCCATTGTTTCACCGCCTGAATCTTACTGGGATCCACTTGAATACCGTTTTGATTTACTACATGACCAAGAAATTGAACTTCTCGTAACCAGAACTCACACTTGGAGAACTTGGCATATAATTTTTCACGTGCCAAAAGTTCTAGAATTAATTTCAAGTGTTGAGCATGTTCTTGTTGATTTCGAGAATAAATAAGAATATCATCAATAAACACAATCACAAATTTATCCAGATAAGGTCTACATACTCGATTCATCAGATCCATGAAAACTGCTGGTGCATTTGTTAAACCAAATGGCATTACTAAAAATTCGTAATGTCCGTATCGAGTTCTGAAAGCAGTTTTAGGAATGTCATCATCATGAATACGTAACTGATGATATCCGGATCTTAAATCGATTTTTGAAAAATAAGTAGCACCTTGTAGTTGATCAAACAGATCATCGATACGAGGTAGTGGATAACGGTTCTTGATTGTCAGTTTATTGAGTTCCCTGTAGTCAATACACATTCTGAATGAACCATCCTTCTTTTTCACAAAAAGAATAGGTGCTCCCCAGGGTGAGAAACTAGGTCTGATAAAACCTTTGTCTAACAGTTCTTGCAATTGACCTGAAAGTTCTTGCATTTCGGATGGTGCAAGCCGATACGGGCTTTAGCAACAGGTGCTGCACCTGGAATCAAGTCGATTCGAAATTCAACTTGTCTTACTGGGGGTAATCCTGATATGTCCTCAGGAAAAACTTCAGGAAAATCCTTGACTACTGGGATATCTGTGATTTGTTTGGGTGAAGAATTGTGCTCAGTCACATGTGCCAGGAAAGCATAACAGCCTTTCCTTAAGAATTTCTGAGCTTGCATACAAGATATGATACCAAGTTTTCTACCAGCTCGTTCTCCTTGAACTATCAGTGTATTACCGTTAGGTAATGGAATACGGATCACCTTGTTTTGACAGACAACTTCCGCTTGGTTATTAGAAAGCCAGTCCATACCAACAACGACATCAAAGCTCCCAAGCTCAATAGGAAGTAAATCAATATCGAAAAGATGATCATTCAAATTCAAGGAACATCCTTGAATAACATTGTTTGTTTTGATCAACTTGCCGTTAGCAAGTTCAATAACATAAGGAGTTTCTAGATCTACCGTAGGCAATGAAATTAATGATGCAAATTCAGGAGAGATAAAGCTCTTATCCGCTCCTGTGTCAAACAAAACTGATGCGTATAGATTATTAAGAAGAAACGTACCAGTAACAATGTTTGCATCATGTCTTGCCTCGGTCGCACCAATCTGAAAAGCTCTCCCCCTTGCTTTAGTTCCCGGATTGGTGTTATTGTTCGGACAGTTTCGTATGAGATGATCAGGGCTTCCACATTTGTAACATGACCGGTTGGTTTGAGTAGTTTGTCGTGGTGCTTGGTTTGGTGTCTGAGCAGGAAAGTTGCAATATTTAGCATAATGTCCAACTCGGTTACAGTTCAGACAAACAGGACATGGTCCCGTGTGATGGAGTGGACACTTATTGCATTTGGGCGCCTGCCCAATATAAGTTTTCCTCTCAGGAACATTTGCACCATAGTTCTTCACCGTTGGTTTGTTCTGACTGATCTCAGCCGAAGCCCTGGTTTTGTTCTTACCAAACCACTTTCGTTTGGTACCTTTTGACACATTCGAGGTACCGACATCACTACGACTATGAACCGTCTGAGGTTTCAAAGACAGAGTACCACTTCTTACCGCCTCATTGGTAAGCTTAGTGGTCAAAAGAATGGTATGTTTCAGGGTTGTAGGTTCAGCAGCAGTCACCATTCCTCGTATCTGAGGAATCAGACCCTTAATGTACTTCTCGATTAAAGCAGCTTCCGTAGGAAACATGTCGGGAAGTAAACAAGTGAGTTCATGAAAACGATCGGTGTAAGCAAGACAGTCAGCACCGATCATTGAGTGATTCCAGAATTCCTCCTGGAGTTTTTGAATTTCAGTGATGGGACAGTACTCTGATCTAATTAGAGTTTTAAAATCATTCCAGCCCATCGAGTCAACTGTGGCTGAACCCAAAGTCTTGGCCTGGGTATTCCACCAGGTCAAAGCAGAGTCTTTCAAAGAACAGGCAGCATAAGACACCTTATGCTCCTCCAAACACTGACTGATTTTAAGCTTAGTTTCCATCTCCTCAATCCACCTTATTAGACCAGCCACTCCTTCTTTGCCAGTAAAAGTCGGAGGGTTACAGGAAGCAAAATATTTATAAGTACATCCCTGTCGTGGTGGATCAGGAACAATGGTAGTTGTACCGGTAGTGGTATGAGTTTCAATGTGACCACCTGTAGCATTATGTTCAGCATGATCGTGTTCCCCACCAGAACCTGCGGTGATATGTGGTTGGTGTTGTGTCAGAACACCACAAGCAGATAATTGTTCACGCACAATACGAGCTATCATAGCTTCATTTGTTTCAGATCCGCTTGTACCAGCAGGTGGAACGATGCCTGCTCCAGGGTTCACTGGTGGAGCAGTATTTGTTTCCAAGTTCCCAGGTGGAACTACGTTCACTTCCGGATTAACATGCGGATCCGGATTTGAGTCAACATTCAGAGGTGGAATTTGATTCGGTTCAGGGTTGGTAATATTCTTAGCAGCTTTCTTAGCTGGTCGACCTCTTTTAGGAGCCATTAATCTGCTCACAAGCAGACAAATTCAGGTCAATTTAAGAATATTAAAGATATAACCCATTCTATCACATAAATTCAATAATATTCAGTTACACTGAAAATTTATATTGAAATGTGATTATAAAGAATATAGTATAACTACATGAATTCAGTCCAGACATGTTTGTATTACACACAGATCACACAATTGTTCGTAGTTATACTTAGTCCTGTTATTTCAAAAACATGTTAGAGTCTTACCCAGCTCTTTGCATTGCAACACATGTTTTCAGAAATATGTTCATACAGAACTAGGACATGTTCTCACACAAGTTCTCTAATATGTTCTCAGTTCATACATTAAGTTCTCATACAGACCATAGATATGTTCTCGTACAGTATGGCTCTCGTACTGTACTTAAGTTACAGACACATTCACAATTCAGGCACGTTCACAATTTAGACATGTTCTCGTATTAATTCGTTCGCATACGGTTATGTTTTCACACGGAAAAATTAATTATAGTTCACACACAAAGTTCATTGTACAAACAGATATACAAAAACACCCATATATTACAGTACCATAGTTTTATACATACCAAGTTTCGATACAACCAAAAGTCATGATACTCTAAACCAACAACATCATACACTACATCTCACAAACTCGGGATCTGTCCATACCAAAATATCCCGCTCTCACAACTACTGATCACACTATATCACATCATATGTACAATAAAGTCACAACTGTTCCGCCTCCAATCAACCCTCACCGCAGAAAGTACCATAATCCGTCCAACACCATGGCTATAATGACCAACCCTATAGCCACACATAATAACCTAACCTCTAAGCTCATGCCCTCAAGCACTCCTATCATCACTCCTCTCATCACTATCACTCGCTGCCAGAATGCAGCTATCATCCCCTGAATCATGGTTCTCCTCATCCTCTCCTCGATCATAGCCCGCCAAGCTTGCGAGCCAGCATCCAATGCATTCATCTGTTCCATCAACAACAGATGAGATGTGAGTATCTCGAACACAGTGGTACGTGTATCTTCCCCAATAGCACGAGACTCCTGTAACTCTAGTCGAGTCCCCTGAAGATCTAAGGTCACCTGGAGAAGTTGTGCCCTAAACTCCGCCTGCTGTGAGGACTCTCCTACCTCATGTACAGTGTCAGGCTCATCCCTAGGCGCCATCTGACGTCTAATAGGAAGACCTGTCGTCTTGCGAGCTTGACCTCGCATACGTCTGAGTCCATCCCATGCTGGAGCTCTCGGTGGAGATGGCATAGGTGCTGGTTCAGGTGCTGGTGCTGGTGCTGGTGCATCAGCCTGAGAAGCAGCTGCAGATGCCTCCGATGGATCGGAGTCAGAACCCGAACTTGAGCTCGGGGTATCGTCTAGTATCACGTAAGGAAACCGCTGATAAATGTATCTCTCTCCTTGGTCTGCCATCGCTGTATAAACAGAATACTCGAATCAGTACCATGAAAAAAAAATATATTGAATAATAACATTCAACATACACATGATGTCCGACGTTTTCCCTATACTAACACAACTATTCGTCTTTATAGTTATTGAGGTTCTGCTTGAATTAAAGTAAACTAGAACGCACAAGTATTGCAAATTCCAGTTGTGCTGGCCAGTCAAAACTGTAATTTGTACTACTTGATTATTCTGGCTTAATTCAAAAACAAGTTTTGTTCAATTGTTATGTTCGGTGCTCTCTGTGTAACTATACGAGCCTATGGTTATAGTCTAGGTCTCTAAATCAACCTAATTCTCTATAACCTGTGGCTCTGATACCACCCTGTCACACCCCCACCCCTCGTCACCTCGTGTCTTGCCTGACGTCACTAAACCGGTTGCGGAAGCATAGTGGTGATGTCTCCGAGGTGAGGGTGACTTACTTGAACCGATATCATAAGCACACAGATTAACTTAAAATAAGTACAATACAGGGTTCCGTCATTACAATCAGTATCATAGTTTACAACTAAGTTTATTACACAACTGACTTATTTAATTACAATACTAATTATTAAAGTGCAAATATCTCAAAAGTGCATCCTCACCGGCTATTACTGCTTACCTGCAAAAAGGTTTGAGTTTGAAACGTCAGCACAAAGCTGGTGAGATCGACAGTTCAATTTAAAACAATATGATATGATAAGCACGTTCTCAAAAGTTCAGTTCTGGATAACCATGGGACCTGTATCTAGTTCCTTTCGGACGTCTAGTCTGTCTCAAGATATTACCCATTGGTACATATCTTAGTGCCTCATTATCTTAATGTCTATCACACCATTAAGAAGTTCAGGAAACAGATAACAAACATTCACACAAGGGGAGATGCAATCCTCCCAGCGAATGGGGTGTCAACCAATAGTACTATCAATGTTTTCTGCTCGGCCACACATGGGTTCACTAGATACAGTTCAAAAATGAGGACTTTCAGTGTCATGATAGAGTTCAGTCTACAGGCCAAAATCCCATGAAATCCCACATAATCACATGAAATCACACAGATATCAGTGATACATATCATATGTTCATTAAAAGTTCAACAATGTTCCCCGATATTTATAAAAGATTAAAAATAAAAGGGGTTGTACGAAACTCACCTGATGATAATAGGGTAGCAGTGTATCACCAAACTGATAGTACAGAGATGATTCTGCATTTAGTTATCTTTAATAAGTTATTTATGTTCTAGTTTACTGATTAGATCCTTCTGAACGTTCAATGTCAAAGACATTGCTTAGTAAATCATCAACTCGATATTAATTATATAATTAATTAATTTAAGGTTATATCATACAATGTATGATAATGTAGGAACCTACATTGCATTAGATTCCTAACACAAAGTTGATGACACTCTAGATTAATCAGAATAATCTCAGATTAACCAAATAGTTAATGTTGTTGATTATAATGCTAAAACAGTTTCTAGATGATTTAATGGCTTAGGAGTGATTAATCCTTATTATTGATTACCCAAATATCATGAAATATCACAATGTAGCATCAGAATAGGTGAAATAACCAGATTTAACATACTAATCTGACTGTTATCACAAACATCAGATAATTATTCCAATGAGTATGTTAATGATTAAGATTAGTTTGAAACACTTGAATTTAACCTTTGTATTTCAAAGATTAATCAAACTAATCACCTACATTGTTACAATCAAATGGTTTAAACCATTATAATCATAGATATGATTTCATGCAAACCGGGCATCACAACGGATCAAAACAAGGATTTAACCGTTAGAACTTCGTGTTCTTCGTTTATAATCAATCCTAGCCATCATCTAGGCAATAATCAACAATCCTAACTATCTCATTACGTTCAAAATCAAGATCTAATCAATCAAAATCAAACTAGAAGGTTAAAACGAACCGTTACCTGTTCTGACGAATTTCTGCGCGTATAACAACGATCAGGACTTGAAAATACGATCCGTGGCACGATCTATAGCTTCAAGTGGCTTTAATATGAAGATTTATGATGTTAGATAGAAGAATTTTCGTCTAGGATGAAGAACAGGTCGAAAATGGTGAGTTTTGAGGCTTCCAACGCGATCAGATCGTTTAAGAACATTTTTAGCCGACATAGCCCGCCAGGCGTAACGCCTGGGTTGGAGGGCTGGGTTAGGCGTAGCGCCCCACGTCACCTTCCGTCACCATTTGATTTTAAACCTTCTTTTCGCGATTCCGGGAGCCTACGAACTCCGTTTTGCGCGCGGTTTTCGCCCACGTTCATCATTTTTCACATACTATCAATCCCTAATAACAAAAGTTACTAAATCCTTGTGGATTTCAAGCACGACCAAATGTGCTCACGTCATTAATGCCGAATTCTTCGTACGCAACTGTCACAAAGATGATCATCTCTTCGACAACTTGTAGAAATCCTTTCTACTCATCAGCTCACTTAATGGCATCCATACCTTGTCATATATGTGGCTTCCGTCTATATTAGGGGTGCAAAACTACTCTCTAAATTTCAAAATTCTTTTCTCATAACCAAAATAGATCATCATCTAAATTCGTAGGCCAACTACTGTTTAGCTAAACAATGATTCGCACTCTAATTGATTTTCCCTATTTATCGAAAGATAGAAAATTTTTTGTCTCGAAGCCAGGTCCTTAGCTTATAAAGAATAATTCTTTCATGATTTTTTTTCCATTAGCTCAGTTGTGAGCTTCCAAAGAGTAAAATCCTTAAACTTCTATAAAAGAGCTTCCAAAGGACAATGCGAACTTCCAAAGAGTTAACTCCACTACCTGAAATATCTCGAACCTTGAATGAGTTAACTTAACCTTCCAACCTATTAACTTCTCAAGGGTTAAATCCTTTCAAAGAGTAACAAACTCCTCTTCCTAACATGCGATTTTCACAACATGTAACTTCAACTCTATCTTGAGTAACTTGAACATTGACTCAACTTCTCTACCAGGATCTTCCAATGACTTAACTAAAGCACCATGTGAAATCCTTGACTGAAGATCACTACTAGCAACTTCATCATGCTTTCTCTTAACAATGGTAACTCACGCAAGTCGACGACCTTCCATATACCTTGTGACAAGGATACACAATATCTCCTTAATTTTGTATTAAAATCTCGTTATGTACACAACTACCATTGATCTCGAATAGGATTGAGTAAATTGAGCTTGAACTGATTATATCACAGAAATCCTAACCTAGCTTTACTTGACAAAATCTTAGCTCCAAACAAGATTTTTTCGCATCTATGCTCGTATTACATGCTAATCATATGATGACACACTATGAGATTTGATTTGCGTGCTTCACACCAACCAGTTATCCTCTAGTAACTAGATAAAATTTCTTCATCCTAAACTCACTCAAGAACGAGAACCTCATAACACATCAATTGTTATAACTCAAGGCACATACTCAGATTTTGTTATGCACACCAACCATGATGAACCGGAACACACATTCTAGCATTTCTCAACGATTATTGGTACGAATAATAATCATCTGTAAGGACATCTCTTTGGAGCACTAATGCCTCAAGTACTCTGGTCGTGATTAGAACTTGGCATAAATAAAAACTTATCTCATACTAACATCCTATCGCTGTTTCGACAGAATCATGGAATCTTAGGGTATTCAAAAACAAGTATACTCCCTAGACAAGGTTCTTAATTTTAGAATGTGAAAAAAAAAGAGACAACACGCTAGCCACAAACTAGTTCCCTAAATACAAGACCTGAGTATCTAATATATTGAAGAATGTGTGCAACTCATATCTAGCGTAATCACTCATACTTGAACTAAGCACATCCTTAGAAATTGTTAGTTGTAAGATGATGTGTTGATCATCAAATACAACAAGGATACATTATGGTCACCATGACTCATAGTAACATCGGCTACTGACTCTTGAATCAACAATTCTACACATTAAACTTTGTAGCTTACATTATTGGAAGTGCCAATCTCTTGTATATTGGACAGAGATTAATTAGAGCCAATATCCAACTCAATGGTCCAAAACTCATTCAAGAAAACATTGATAAAATCGTCAAAATCAAGGATCGATTACAGGATGCACGTGATCGTCAGAAAAGTTATGCTGATGTGAGACGTAAGACAATGGAGTTTCAAGTAGGAGACAAAATCATGGTGAAAGTCTCACCATCGAAATGAACCATTAGGTTTGGAAGACGCAGAGAGCTAAGCCCATGATACATTGGACTATTTGAAATCCTAGCAAAGATAGGTCCCGTAGCTTACCGACTCCAAATATCCCCTGAACTTCCACATTTCAAATTTGAAAAAAAAATGTCTATCTCATGAAACACTAATCAAACAATTAAACGAAATTCAAATCGATAAAAAAACTTTAATATATTGAAGAACCAATAGAAATCATGGATCGAGAAGTACAAAGATTGAAACAAAGTCGCATCCCTATAGTAATGGTTCGATGGAACTCTAGGCGAGGACCATAATTTACTTGGGAACACGAAAATCAAATGAAACTCACGTACCTCCAACTTTTCGAGAAGGCACCAATCTCGGTAAACACAAACTGAATTTCGGGACTAAATTCTTCTAACGGGAGGAGACTGTGACATCCGTCAATTTTTCAGGTTTTAATCTCGATCAAACTTTAAATTTTATGCAGCTATATTAAAACTCATTTAAAACCAAACCAAATTCAACAATTTAAATGAAGAAAATATATAATGATATTATATATTTAGTTTACATTAATTGGTTCACAATCAAATCACAAAACTTAAAATTTTCAGTGATATAATAAAAACTTCTTGTTTAGTAACACAAATATTGGGTCTTAAAAACGTAGTTGAATGAAGATTTATACATATTTTAGGAGCCTGATTATACTCCTATACGCAACCTTATTATTTTCGTTTAACTCACTTTTGCACATGACTAATCAGAATCAAACACATACATACATATATATATATATATATATATATATATATATATATATATATATATATATATATATATATATATATATATATATGTGTATGTAAATTCGTTGACATAAGGGGTAGGAACAAAGCAAAGATGGATATATTTCTTGCTTCTTACAATGCAACCATACAAATCAAATATAAATATATATATATATATATATAGGGGAAGGTTCCATTGTTAACCCTCCCTTATAGCGTTAACCGCTTAACCCTAGCGTTTTTTGCCCGAATCTTAAATTTTTTTTTTCATGGTTTTTATTTTGCAAAAATAAGAGGGGTTTCTTTTTTGTGTTTTTGCTAATTCATCACCGTTTAGAAGTTATTGTAAGTGTAAGTTACTTACACTTACTTACAAAACCGTATCTGATGCAGTAAATGTAAGTAAGTGTAAGTAACTTACACTTACAATAACTTCTAAACGGTGATGAATTAGCAAAAACACAAAAAAGAAACCCCCCCTATTTTTACATAATAAAACCATGAAAAAAAAAATTTTAAGATTCGGGCAAAAAAACGCTAGGGTTAAGCGGTTAACGCTATAAGGGAGGGTTAACATTTGAACCTCTCCCTATATATATATATATATATATATATATATATATATATATACACACACACATACGTAGGATGTATGCAAAAGTGCCAAACAAAGACCAAATACACATATTTATTTAATTTTATGTGGAAGACATAACCACCCAACCCTTCTATTTTTGTCTTTTGTGTGATTGACAACTTCACCATTTGCACACACAATACCCATTAAATAATAAATAAGAGCATACCTTCACTTACTAGCTAGTATCACCTTATCTATAATTTTTTTTATTCCTCAGTTAGTCATATCACCAGAACCTCCCCATTCCCACTTCCAAGAATTGATGGTTCCTCTATTTTCCCACGCAATCGGTAGCCTCCAAAACAATTAAGACCATGCCCCAATTAATAAAAAGTAAGACCATGCTTCACCCATTCCCCATGCCACCAGCTGAGATGTTCTCAAAAATATACCCACGTGCCCCTTCTCTTCACCATCTATAAAATAGATCATATATCACCAGAAAATTTGCACCAACACCTTTTCTCCTTGCACTCTTTCTCAGCTCTCTTTTTGTTATTTTTCCTTTGGTTTCGTTCAGTCTAAAACAGCCCATTGGCTGGAACTTAGCCAGCAAACTTGGCATTATTCGAACCAGAATAAACAACCACATAGTCAACACCATTCCTAACCAAAACAGCTCTCTAGGTGTTCAACAAGCGGTCAACGGAAACAATCGGATCGTTTCTAGCTACGGGGATCATCTTATTTCAAGTTTGTAACTAAAGACCAATCTCTTTCTATGTATCTACCTTCTCCTTGCTTGCTAAGGTGAAACCCGCTCTCAAACGCTAAATTAAAAAAATATATATACACAAATACACATTTCTGTTTTTAGGACAGAATATGTCCCGACTTCAACGGACCATAACATGGTCTTAAAAACTCGAAAATTAGCAAACTCAAACTCTATAATTAAGCTCGTTGAGTTAGCTTTCTAACCAATATTTATACATTTTCTAACTCAACCAAATGATACACGAAACAGCCTCTACAAAATCGGTGCGCAGATTCGGACCTTCTGACTTGGAAGCCTGTTTCGATCATTTTCTAAACCAAACCACAAAAACTTTTCTGAACGAAAGTTGTTTGGAACACATTAAAATGCGTGACTATGAAGTCTCGTAATTTTTGAGAAACGTTTGCTAATTGAAAAGTTTATCCAAAAATGTTAAACATAATCTGTCTAAAAACGAAAATTATAAAAATGATATATCCTGTCTTTATATATTTGTCAAGAAAATGAAATACTAGCTCGTATAAATACACACACACACATATATATAGTTATTTTAAATTATTGTTATTGAAACATCATATTTCAAAGCTTTGGATATTGATAAACAAAATGAATATTATTCAAAAATACTGTGTTATCATGCCGAACTTTCGAAAATAATAAAGTATATTTTTTTTAAGATGTTATAACTAGTTTTGCAAGTGTAAGACATGGCTTTACTACGAAAAATCTGGCAACAGAAAGATACAAAGAATATATAACAAGAACACAAAAGAACACAAAATCTCATAAGTTCACACAATCAACATGAATATGGAATGTTGTAGGAACCGGCTAGTGATTACAACACAAGACAACATTCACACTCTCAGGATCACGGATCCACCTTTACAGTGAGTTTCACGGCCCCTATTTTTACAATGTTTTACTAACTCAAAGGGGGAGAAATCATGCTTGTACTCGTTTCATTGACACAAGTGGTTTTGGTTCAACACATTATTACATGAGTCACATTTATCGCTTTTAAGTCCCCTATTCTATAACCGTTAATTGTGGGTAAACGTGAATTATTGGGAATAGTACTATTCGGAAGTGACAAACCCCACCCGTGGTTAGTAGCTCTAACTTTGATTGTAAGTCAGATCGGGTGCACAATATTCATCTCAATACAATGTTTTGCGATAGAACATTGGGATGGGGCAATTCAATCATGTCGAGTTCGGTTATGGGAGCTCAAGGTAATAATTAATATACACAACTCATGATATTGTTTTTGAGAACAATAGTCACATTTTGAATCCTTGTGATCAAATGAAACAACTCAATTTTTACGTGTCTAAACCTGTGAACTCACCAGCTTTATGCTGACTATTTTTAGCATGTATTTCTCAGATAATTGAAGCAAGCACGAGGACATATTTTGGAATTGATTTGCTAAAAGTCACGACACATTCACATGCATATTTTTGGACTTTTCTTGCATAGCCTATTTACTTAGGTCATGTTTGTAAAATCTTATATGCATATTTTGAATATTTGAACCAATGTTTTGTTATAAGTCAGATGACTGTAATTTAAGATTGGATATAAAACTTTATTATGAATGCATTTAGAAGTCGTTCAATGTAAACAATGACTGTGAGATCATGACCGTCGCACCTCGCGTGTTCCGCCTTGGCGGGGTGTGACAAATATTAACGCCTTATCTCATTTATTTATTTATTTACATGTTTTTACTTAATCATTTACATAATAGTAAAGATAAAATAATTTAATAAGTTTTATAAATTTATTTATAACTCTTTACATAATTTTCTTAGTTATTTATTTATTCATTTCTACTCATTTATTTATTCTCATTTATTTATAATAAATGTTATAAACACAATACTTATATATATGTTTAAATAAGAATTAGCAAAATAATTTTATAAATCAATATTTAAATTTATAAATTTTAAATAAATACTCTAAGTCAACATTTGTAATTTAAATATTTTACTATCTTCATTTAAATCATAACAAATCTAATTGTGTTTATTTAAAACAAATCGAAACCGTTGATCCATTTTAGAACTTAGATAAATCCCTAGAAAGACATATATTTGTTAACATATGCCTATTGAACTATTTAGGTGAACATTGTAATTGTGTTGGATATTAGTTGGACCGTACTTTGACATTTATCAAGACTACCAAAAACACTAAGGTGAGTCTTCATAGCCCCTCTTTTACTATTTTTGTTTTAGGGGTGAAACATGCAACTTATTTATTTCATTTACTTGTGAACTTAGCTAATGGCCTTATAGTTAGTGAACTTTAGCTAAGCATAGGCATTGATCACATTCATTTTAGTGACTATGATAGATCTATTGGACCGACCATCCCACCGTTGTTTGATTTACCCTTCGGGGGAGGCCCGCGGTGATAGTTTACTATTTGAGCATTTTGGTAATGCTAATCATAGGTCAAACATCATTTGTTATCATTTGTTGATCTGCTTTACTTGCTAGTTCATTTTGACTATGTTCATTATGCTTATAGTTCACTTATAACATTATCTATATCATTTTTATTAAACCTTTTTGGTTTGAGTGTCAAAACCTATGAAACTCACCAACTCTTTGAGTTGACACTTGATTTTAACATGTTTCAGGTGGAAATGGAAACTAGCATTTATTGAGCTTGGATTTAGCTTTATTTATTTGAATTATGTCTTTGAATTTGAAACAATGTAATAGCTAGGGTTGAATTTATTTGACTTTGTAATAAATGATGGATTTAATTGCATTGAATGATTATTTATTTATATCTACATCTTTATACCCTAAGCTATGAACAATCTACACTTCGTGTCACCTCGATGTTTCCACCATCGGTCGGGGTGTTACAGATTGGTATCAGAGCCTGGGTTATAGAGAATTAGGTTATTTGAACTAAATGACCTAGACTATAACCATAGGATGCCTTAGTTTGAACTCTTAAGCCATGAACTCTTATTTGGACTCAGTAGTTGCCATACTAGGCCATGAACTGTTATTTGAACTCTTAGTCGTCATGATAGGTCATACTTGCTTATGTGACTATTTAATTGGTAGGTCAAATGTTTGAATCTAGTTAAGGATGACTTAGTATGCACACACTAGAATCTAAGGTTCAAAACTTCGCGACCCCTTTCTTACGAGTTGAACGAGGATCGTCATCACGAGGAATGATCTTAGACTTCTAAGCCTAATCATAAATCCCGTCAATAGTCTTAAGGTTCATCTTAATGATTAGGAAAAACATATACAAGCTGGAAGGGGTAATACCTGTACTTTGGGGAGTTCTGTCTAGGAAAGCATTTCGTATAAATCCAAATCAACCGATGGACTTGTAATGCTTTCCTGGGAACCCTTGGAGTGAGTATGAACCTATAGGCTAAAGTATGTCTTTCTGAAAGTTAAAATTGAACTTAGACACTTTGATCTGTCAAGAGTATTCCTTCAAGAATATAATCCAAGTATTACTTTAACCTTCATTTGAACTCTCAATTTAATTATTTGAACTCTTTGAGGTAATTGTATAATTTGAAAATTGGGAAATTTCTAACTTTTCCCTTACTTTCTTAGCCATGTTATCGTACCTTGCTGACTGGTCTACAAGCTTCTCTAGTAATGAATCAGAGGATTTAACGAAGGAGAACCAAAATCCCTAGAGTACAGGCCCCTGTCCACCGAAGAGTATGAAAGGATGGTCGAGAAGGAAGAGCTAAAGTCAGATGCAGAGAGTCCATACTGCCATCCTGAAGCTCCACTGCCTCCTACCAATTCTCAAGATTTCCCATCAAAGGCCACAATGCCCTCCACAAACCCTACCATTGCTCAACCAAAAGCTCAAAAGCCTCCTACCAGTCCCACAAGTAGTTCTGAGAGTCGGGTGGGACCAATACTTATTACTGCTAAACCACCACCGAAGATTCGTCGCCTAAGCCAAGGCGCACGGCTACCTCCACCACGTGAAGGATGGGTTTATGCTAGGAAGTTTTCTCACACAATTGGGTCGTGTTCTTGGGGAGCTCATGAGGAGTCTGAGGATTAGCGGAGTCTATTTGCTTATTTGTTTCCTTTCTTTTCTTTTATTTCTAGTATGTACTAGACATCAAGTATATACATATGCATATGACATATGTATACTCATGTCTACAATTTTGTCTATCCAAGTATTATTAATGAAAATGTTACCTCTTTCAATTATTAGCACAATGAGTATTGTATGAATTGATCCGAAACAACTATTACCTAATATGTGTAACAACTAAAAACATAGTGAACTTGCGACATTAACCACTAACTGATAAAATACTTGGCATGGTCACATGACTTAGTGGTTCCCCCTGCCGGTAACTTTGGGGATCGTTACATTGAGAGTCTTTATCATATGATCATTGTTGCTCCGACTACTCTTAAGAGCTGTCAATCAATCATCTGCTACTATGACGAATGAGTTGACGCGAACCAGAGTTCCGATCAAGGAATGCTATGAGAAGAATAACAAGCTAGAAATCTTGATCACCATCACAATCACAACAAACAAAAGACCATCAAAGGATATGATACGCCCATTCCTGTCAATAAAGTCTCTCCCAGTAATCAGGTCCCATCAAAGAAGGAATATACCCGAACATTTCTTAAGTGTCCATAAATACCAATGTCACCACAAAAGTGATGGTTATATGAAGTGTACTAAGGCTGGAAGAATGGTTCATTGAACCCAAAGGAACAGATCGTTTACTACAACAAACGACGACAATGCTATGTAACGAACAACGAAACATGTGGATATCCTAACTATTTAAGAAACCAATTCCCAAGATTAGTTGATAAAGATCAAAGTACGACTTGTGCCCGAAATTATCCAACTAACTGTTCATAATCTGGACGTATTGAATGGTACGTTCTTGATCTAGGATTGTTACTTGGCTTAAAGTATCAATCGAATTTTAACAACTTATAACTTTGAGTTTTTCTTTTACTTGGTAGGTACAAACCAAATTAGATAGACCATTTAATTTAGTAATGGTTCACAGTAAACATATCAATAGTACTATATTATACCTGAGTGTATTGTGAAATATAGGGATAACATCTCATTAATAGATCTTGTAACCACCCAGTTGTGTTCCATAACCAGCAAGTAGGGTAAACATGCAAGGCAAATTTCCGTTACGGGTGCACACGGAACGTGAATTTGCAGTACATGTAAATCCTACGAATGTGATACAATGGACACAATTTTTGAAAAACTTTGGATGATTAGCTTAAAAAAAAAAATTTTGGTTGAAAAGTATGAACTATACCTGTATGGCCAACTATTTGTAAACATCAAATTTGAAATGTTTTATGTTCTGTTGTGTTGTATTGGTAGGTGATCGGTATGCTTTCAAAGTATTGGTGATATGGTGGGTTGGCTGCGGTATACCCTATATATAAGCACCACCAATACATTGGAAGTAGAATCGAAAGCTTGACCAATGATAGGATTCTTAGATTTGAGTGTTAACATCAAGGAAACTAACCTTAGTCAAAACTAATCGAACTACACCTATGTGGTGAACTACATGTAAACATCAAACAAAAGTGAAATATTTTATGTTGTGTGATATTGGTGGGCGTTTGGTATGCTTTCAAGGTGTTGGTGGTGTGGTGGGTTGGCTGCGGTATACCCTATATATAAGCACCAACAGTACATTGGGAGTAGAACCGAAAGCTTGATCAATGATAGGATTGTAGATTTTAGTGTCATCATCAAGAGAACAAATCTTAGTTGGAGCTATAAGTGATTCTTGCATACTAAGACTTGGTGTATATTTTTATACTAAGTCAAAGGTCTTAGTAGTTCTTATATCAAGCTAATTAAGCAATAGTTAACCAAAAACGATTAAATAAAAACTTTCGAATTCCATGTCCCAACATCAAACATCAACATATGAGATTAGCATCTCAAATGATTTAATCTCATAGATACAATATAACAATTTACATACATCACAATATCATAATACGTTGTCTACGACCGTATCATTTGAACGCAGTTTCGATTAATCACAGTTTCATTACTAAGAAGCAACACAAAACACGAACTTGATGTTGTCATCTTTACCTTAAGGAATTGAATAAATTGTGTCTTTAACATATCCTTAACAAGAAAATAAAATAAAATAAGATGAATACGCATGAGACAACTACGTTGGGGCAAAATGCTTAACGAGTTCGATTGCGAGAATTGAATGTTGTAGAGGATACACTCAACCGTAAGAGCCGTATCTAAATGTATAGAAATTGAACCTAAATTAATTTGTATGACAACCCATTTGTAGTTCAACAAATTTCTTTGACCCAGGTCAAATTGCACGTCTTGAGGAGTTGAACTTTAAATTAGAAGCCAATTTTGTGGTTTGATTGAACCTTTCGAACCATAACAATCTTTGACTCACATTTCTGAAGAAGCACTCAATTCTTGTTATATTATCCTCACCCCAATACACATAGAAAGATCTATGAGTCCTCTGTTGGTGGGCCTTCAACATCATAGTCAATCGTAATGCTTGTTCCACGACTCATTTTTTTCTTTCTAGAACACTTCACAAGTCGTTTGTCACTCAATTCGATTTTAGCATGACTTAGGGTCAAATCAAACGAAAAATTCAATCCCTTAAACTTCCATTTGAACTTAGCAACATCCACCAACTTTCACATTTTGAACTTGAAAATATCTAAAATTCCCTACAGTTTTCCTTAATTTCGGGACGAAATTCCTAAAAGTAGGGGAGACTGTAACATTTCTCTAATTTTATAATAAACAATTTTATTTTTAAATAATTTATGACGTCATAAAAAAAAAAAAGATATGCAAGATAGAGAAATAAAAGAATCATATTCTTAAAGTTTATTTATAGTTTTATAATTAATATCATAAGACTTAGAACCTATTTTTAAATAGATAACTCAAAAATAATAATAATAATAATATAATACTTTTATAAAACTTTAATCACAAAACATTTTATTTAAAAAAAAACCCTTATAAGATTTTTAAATACATTAAGCATAACTTTAAATAAATATAATAAATAACTTTGTTTTAATTTAAAATATCATAAAAATATAACTAATTTAGTTATGTTAGTTTTATAGAGTTAAATAAATTAAACCTAACTATAACAATTAAAAATCATGGTTTTAATAAAAGTTTAAGGGTACAAAGTGTCAAAAACAGAAGCTGCTAAAAAGAGAAACTAGGGGGTTAAAACTGCAAATAACCCAAAGTTTTCCCTTCCCCCTACCCGTTTCTTTCACCCAGCCAATCCAACACACCCTCCGACCCGTTTTGCCTTCTTGTTCGACCCAAATAGCGAATCCACGCGATTACAGCTCAATTACAATCAAGCAACACCAAATTAGGCAAGAATATTAACGCGTAATCGTTTACAATCAATTTAAATGTCTATTAACAACCATTAAACGCAAAAATCAACATCCAAAAATACGAGATACGATCCATAATTCGAAATCAATGAAACCGAGTATAAAATCCCAATTAACTACACCCAATCAATCCTTTGTTCCTGTCGAGACTTTCTGGGCACACAAAACAATCTCTCAAACGTTCTAAGTTGAGAATCGAGATCCTACAAGCTCCGGTTCGGTCGTTCGCTGTTCATCGATCTAAACCCAGACATTAGCAACCACAGGTAGGTGATTCACACCCCATTACCTCGTCTTTAAATTCTGAACAAAAGCCCTAAGATTGCTAAGCCAATCGGAGTTGAAATCTTTCCAATTCAATTGAAACAAGAACTAGGGCTTGGTTGCTCCTTCTTATGTTTAATCTGATTTGAGGAATGAAATCAGGTTTATGCTAAATATCATTCGGAACCGATAATTTCGCAGACTTCGGTCTAGACTAACCGGTTAAGCACACTCGGGTTGGGGGTGATGGTCGCGGGTTCGAACCCTTCTAACCGGGTTAAAAACCGGTTTTGCCCCATTTTTTTGACATTCTAAACATTTTTTTATTTTTAACTGCACAGAAAAATATTTTTTTTATATATAATATTAATCTGTAAATAAAAAAAGTGTTATATACTTAATTTTTTTTATATAACTTTTATTATCAATTATTTATTTACTTATTTATTTATTTTACTTAATTAAAATAAATTAATATATATTTACTTGTTTAATTATTTTTACTTATTTACATAAATAAATAAGTTTTATAAACTTATAACCCCTTATCTCATTTATTTATTTATTTACATGTTTTTACTTAATCATTTACATAATAGTAAAGATAAAATAATTTAATAAGTTTTATAAATTTATTTATAACTCTTTACATAATTTTCTTAGTTATTTATTTATTCATTTCTACTCATTTATTTATTCTCATTTATTTATAATAAATGTTATAAACACAATACTTATATATATGTTTAAATAAGAATTAGCAAAATAATTTTATAAATCAATATTTAAATTTATAAATTTTAAATAAATACTCTAAGTCAACATTTGTAATTTAAATATTTTACTATCTTCATTTAAATCATAACAAATCTAATTGTGTTTATTTAAAACAAATCGAAACCGTTGATCCATTTTAGAACTTAGATAAATCCCTAGAAAGACATATATTTGTTAACATATGCCTATTGAACTATTTAGGTGAACATTGTAATTGTGTTGGATATTAGTTGGACCGTACTTTGACATTTATCAAGACTACCAAAAACACTAAGGTGAGTCTTCATAGCCCCTCTTTTACTATTTTTGTTTTAGGGGTGAAACATGCAACTTATTTATTTCATTTACTTGTGAACTTAGCTAATGGCCTTATAGTTAGTGAACTTTAGCTAAGCATAGGCATTGATCACATTCATTTTAGTGACTATGATAGATCTATTGGACTGACCATCCCACCGTTGTTTGATTTACCCTTCGGGGGAGGCCCGCGGTGATAGTTTACTATTTGAGCATTTTGGTAATGCTAATCATAGGTCAAACATCATTTGTTATCATTTGTTGATCTGCTTTACTTGCTAGTTCATTTTGACTATGTTCATTATGCTTATAGTTCACTTATAACATTATCTATATCATTTTTATTAAACCTTTTTGGTTTGAGTGTCAAAACCTATGAAACTCACCAACTCTTTGAGTTGACACTTGATTTTAACATGTTTCAGGTGGAAATGGAAACTAGCATTTATTGAGCTTGGATTTAGCTTTATTTATTTGAATTATGTCTTTGAATTTGAAACAATGTAATAGCTAGGGTTGAATTTATTTGACTTTGTAATAAATGATGGATTTAATTGCATTGAATGATTATTTATTTATATCTACATCTTTATACCCTAAGCTATGAACAATATACACTTCGTGTCACCTCGATGTTTCCGCCATCGGTCGGGGTGTTACAGCTCCTCCTATGCTCAGACTTTCTGTCTTATACCTTTCCATGAAGGCACGAAGATCTTCATCATCTTTTTGCTTTATGTTGTGGAGTTCGACTGGATCTCTGGTGTATCTTTTTTGCTACATGAAATTGGCCAGAAATTTACCGCTAAAGTCTCCGAAAGTGTCGATACTTCCGTTTGGTAAGCTATTGAACCAGTGCCTTGCCGGTCCTACAAGTGTTGGAGCAAACATGTGACACCATAATGGTAAACTCCATCGTTCCATCATTGATGCTCCCATAAACAGCTCAAGGTCATCATCCGGATCACCGAGACCGTCGTATGTTTTTACATTGGCCGGCATTTTGGTTTTGGGTGGGAACGGAAAGTTGGTTATTCTCGATGAGAACTTCGTGTGGGTGGTGGCGACATATGGCCGGGATAACTCATCAGTTGACTTTGAGGTATGGGCTATGTTTTCTAGGTTAAGGTTCTGTACGAAAGGTTCGGTGTGGTAAGTGGGAACAACGAAAGGTTGGCTATTCGGTATAGGAATAAAAGGCACAAAGGGGTACACAGGGGGTGCAGTACTGAGCAGGGTGTTTAGAGTGTTAGAAACGATATGCGGCCAGGTGGTTCCACCATTTACTAATGGTGCGGTGGTTTGGGTTAGGTTCATCAGCGAGGTCGGCATTTGGCCGGAAACGAGGAAGCAGTAAGGTAATTGTTCCGTCAGGAGGTTGATACCTCCAGACCCCGAAATTGCTTCGGGTCTATAACTTTGGTTCGACAATAACGCCTCAGATCCATACTGGCCAAAAGTGTGGGGTGTTTCAAACGGCAAAGTAGACGTTGCTGTTGTGGGATTCAGGGAATGGCTAGCTATGGGAAACGATATGGGTATTTCAGTATTCGTTGGCTGTATGGTGGGTGTTACCGAATCAACATCGTATGCCAAACGGACACGCTCTCCTCTGAGGTGTTCCTCCCGAACGTATTCGGTCATCAACTCTTGTAAACAGGGAAAGTGCTCCCGGACACCTTCGGGTTTAACTCTATCATATCGCTGATGATGGGCGATAGACTAGGTGAATGGTGAGGAGCCGAGGACCCTCCAGGGTTACTCGTTCCTTCCATGGAGAAAAGCTATGAACACAGGAGTTTGGTATTTTAACGAAAAAGATGGGAACCTCGTTACTCAGCGTGTAATTTTGAGTTCAAGGCCCCACGGTGGGCGCCAATATTGAAGTAACGGTTCCTGGGTACCTTCCGATCTAACTATCTTGGACTTTCCTTGTGATCCTACAACCACCAAAACCGTTAGCCTTAACGTAGGAGGGGGCCTCCTGCGATTGGACTCCGGCATGAGAATAAGCTCTTGATCGGAAAAGATAATCGAGGAACGAGGGTATGAGTGTGAGAGTGAAAGATGAGATACCTGGAAGAGCTTCCGAAGCATACTATTTATACTGCTTGGGTTCAAGATGCTTCAGAGTGGGTTTTCTATTTTGGGAGGTCAGGCCTCCTGCTTTTTGGGCATTTCCCTCGAGTATACTTGTTCTGGCCATCTTTGCATAAAAGTTGACTTACATCACCTTTTGTCTTGAGGTTTGCCTCTTATCCTTTGGTCCAACGACTTGGCTTTCACTAAATTTCCCTTCACCTTTACCTTTATTGGTATCTGGTAAGTTGACTTTGATTCCGCTTGTTCTGCCATCGTGCCATTTGGTCATGCGACTTGGTCTGTTTTGCAGTCTGGCCATTTGGTTATGTTGCGATATTATCCTACGTCATCACTTATCAAATGTAATCATTAGTTTCTATTTTTATTTTATTATATATACTGTTCAAATGCAATCGCTAGTTTTGCTCTTTTATATATAGTAACTTGTTACTATCACATGTATTACACGAGTTAAATATAAAATTAATAAGTATTAAATAATGTAAATTTAAAAATTGTAAATGATTTTTTATTTAAAATATGATTAACATTACATAGAAAATAAAATAATAATACTATATTTAAAAAAAATCAAAGTTTGGTTTTTAAACACTTCATTATAAAAATGTTGTTTTTGAAAAATGAAATTTTTTTCAAAATTATAGGATGTTATCTATTATTACACAAGTTGATAAAGAAAAAAAAATAATTAGTTAATAATAATGACTTATAACTTATAAAAAGATTTTATGAGTTATAAATTATTAGAAATTTTTCATATTTTATCATAATTTGATTTTCTAAAAGTGTGATTTTTAATATTAAAATATTTTTTATTATACAAAGAAATCCTTTCTAATTATAAAATGTATATATAATATAGTTTGTATTTAATACTATTATGTAATATATTTTTTTAATATTAAGAATTTTTTTTAATTAAAAAAGGTATAAAGAATATATAACTATATAATTAGTATTTATTAAAGTTGTGTATTTATTAGGAAAGAGAAACGGAAAAATTAGTATGTGAATACTCTAGATTTGTGACACGTGTCCTCCAATTATTTTGATTTATTAAATATAATAGATTTGTTACCATGTATAGTTCTCATTACTGCTCCTAGATTAGTTATCCTTTTATTAATATATATGGTTGTACATCGTAAAATAATAATCAAGAGAGATTATTGAATGTTTACCACCTTTCATGGTATCACCCTAAATTACCCATTCCTTGTTCAATTGCCACCTCCCTACAGTCACCCATGGCTGACAAAACAGATCCAAAATGTTTGAAGGGTTCGACGTTAATGGGATCAGTGCCCTTACGCTTCTTGGAGGCCTTAGTTGAGCGGGTGTGCATGATCCTCGCTTTGGGAGCAACAGGGCTGGTTTTCTCCTTCTTAATGGTTAAAAAACCACTAAGATCCTCAAGATCGAAAGCATATTCTAGGAAATAGAAAACAAAAATAAGAACCCTAAATTGACGAAATAGCAACAAACTTAAGAAATGATACTTGATGTCATTTGAGATTGAGATTGTTGGGAAGAAGCACTCTGGGCTGGGGATATAACAGGATATCAGCTCTCAATGTTACACCAAACTTTCGCTCCTTCTCTTCTATCTGCAGCAGGGCTTGTATCTTCTGCTCCGTATCCTCATTCTCTACGATCAATGATTCAAACATCGGCGCTGAAAACAAATAAGAAAAATAAATTAATTATCATATTCTTAAATACACTAAGACCAAATAAACCTAGAAATCCTACCCTTTAACAACCAACTGATGGGAAGAGACCTTCCCCCAGAAATAGAACTTCTTCTTACAAAGAAAAACTTATTCCTCCACTCTTTCTCGTTCATAGTAATCCCATGAACTAGAACAGGAGCACCACTTCTCCTTTGCAATAGAAAACGATAATAGCCATGGGTGCGAAGTTAATAGACAAAAGAAAGCTCAGGGACCCCAATCCTCAAACCATATTTTTAGTTTAGCCTATGGAGAGTGACAAGTAAACGCCTACCCATTGGCATCAATTGGGGATAACAAAGACGGGTGATGCGAAATAACTCAGAAATTAGAGGAGGAAAAGGAAATGATAAACCCAAAGAAAATGGGTATTTCAGAAAACAAACCCATGAGGAAGAGCTATGATCGGCTTTGAGAGTGGGATCAAAACGACGAAATTTGGCTTCTCCGGGAAAAGCTTGAGACAGTTGCATGGAATCGATGTGATCATCATCGGAGTCGGATGAAGATTGAGAATTCGACATTTTTACTAAACTAAAAGATGAAAAAACAGAGGATAACAGGCAGAGAACTTACCGGAAGAGATGATCAAGAGAGTTTTGTGATTTGAAAGAGGAGATATGTGATCATTATATGCGCATGAAACTGACACAAAACAGAAACCGCTATCCTCATCTTAACCGTCCATTAAATCTTAAAACCGTCCAGTTTAAAATTCAAATTTCGAATTTTTACAGGTGTAATCACTAACTGTAAAAATTGGGCGCAATTGTTGTGCGCTAAAAATTCTACTCAGGATATTTCAGGATCAGAGATATTTAGAGATATATAACTGACTAATCATTATCTTTTTAATTCCTAATCTGGCTTGCAAGATTTCAGGCAATGACAGGTTGTTATACAGCTCAACCAAATATCACGGAGAGAGACTTCAACTGATTTATTTTGGGACGCGGCATCTAAGAGAGATTGACGCCATTATTTTGAACAAGTCTCCAACGTTTGAAAAGTGCCTAGATATTTGCAACTACCTTGTGAAAGTTGTTGACCTTTTTTTCTAATTTCATTGTATATAAACCGAGGCAATTGATCGATATAGGACACATGAAACCCACTGATACACAGACAATTACTCTCTTAGCATCGATCAACTTGTGCTCCTTCGTTGTATTCTACTTATTTTATTGTTAATAAAACTAGGCAGAGTGACCATTGTCACCTCCCGAGGTTTTTATGCCAGCAATCCTAAGGGACTAAGGGCTTTTCCTCGTATAAATCTCGTGTGTCTTGCTATTTTTCTATTGCATATACTAAACTATCCCTAGGTATCCTTAGGGATATTCTGATTACTAATTTGATATATTCGAGATATTTGATTATAAAACACAATACCCCACTTTTCTAATTTGGTTTTGCTAAAAGTTAAGCTTGTAAATTTTTACCCGAAACACATAGTTCCTGAAAAATTCCTCAGGTCCCAGGGTTATTCTGTACAGGGCACTAGTCAACCTCTCGAATGTTCTACTGCAATAAAATTTATTGTTAAACATATTAATCAAACAAGAAAATGATGTAATCGAACAAGGAGAAACGTTGACCAGCCATTTTAGGGTTGCCCCTGTCAATGTAGATCTGAATTGCTTGCATAAGCAAGCTTCCTTCAGATATGATGGTATGATATGGGATTGGTTTCCATTCTCTCCCTATATTGTGCCACATGTTCTTCAGGATCAGTAGTCCCATCATATAGCTTCATGCTGATAGTTTGGAATCTCTTTGGTATCTCATCGTCACATACGGATGGAGTGAATCTGTAGATCCTATGAGTTATTGCAGGGACTTCTAGAATAGGCTTCACTTCTCTTGGGATGCTTGAGATCATATCTCTGAGTTTCTGTTTCTTCTTAGAAACTTGGGGGTTATTCATGTTTCCTGCAAAGAACCAAGGTTTCTCAATAGGAGAATAATTGTAAGCGTTACTCATAGCAGGAGTTATGTATGAAGTTCCTGGGATATTGGCATTATCTCAAGATATTGTCAGGTCTTGGGAACCTGAGGGATTTCTAAGACTAGGTTGCATGGGAATAAAGTCTCTAGAATGATTTCCATACATCCCTGATGTCCCGATATCAAGAATCCTTGGTGCTAGCGGAGTAGAAGATTCGATTTTCCCATTCTTGTCAGCCTTTAAAGTCTCCATTTCCCTGAGAAGCATTGGATTCAACCTTTGGTGATCCATCATCTGTTGTCGTACCTGTTGAAACATATTCAAAATCTCATTGGGAGATCACAGGAATCTGTGAAAACACGTTAAAAGTAGCAGCAGTAACTATAGGCAACGCAGAAGTCGATCTCGGTTGTGAAATAATCTTTTGACTGCAATTCTGAGAAAAACGTTTCTTAAAAAAGGTTTTTTTATGAAAATCACAATTTCCCCACGGTGGGCGCCAAATTGTTGCAGATAAAAATTAACTAGTTTAATTTTAAGCAAAACTGAATAGTTAAGTAGGATATTATGCTTTATAATCTGAAAAACAGTTTATACGTAAGTTTCGATAAAATTATCCCAGGGATACTAATGCCACACCCCGAGCCAGCGGGCTGGATCGACTCTCCTGCCGGGCGCAAGGTTCCCGGGGCGCGATATCTTGACTGATAATCGAATGATCAGATTCTTTACATACCACATGATAAATAAATGAGAAATGCTAACACATCCATGATATATAATTACAAGATTAAATTACAATGTATCGTTCATAATTTAACCAAGTAAATCTATCAAAAGAATCAATGAACTATATCTTGTATCTGTACAAGATATACAAAAGATGATTCATTGTTTTTGTCATCAAAAGCATGCAACACAAAATGTAGCTAGGTCTTCTAAAAGTCCACTAGCTATGTCCTTGTAATCATGGTGACTAAACCTGTTCGTCACCTGAGAAAACATGCATTTAAACAAAGTCAACACTAGGTTGGAGAGTTCATAAGTATGTTAATTTAAAACCTTGATTCATTCACATGCACAGTCACAAAGTTGATTATATTACTTGTATGATATTTGTTTCACCTGTTCACCCAATGGATTCTCAATAGTTATATTGACAAGTATTATATCATCCTAGTAGTGATGCTTATATATAGGGCATATGTAAGGGAACTAAGCCCTAGCCAACATCCCACCACATCACTACTAGAACTCCACACTACTTGCAATACAACTATTGATTTCCATTCCCAAATCCACATGTTCATCTCATTCTTGATCACATGTGATATCATGTATAGAATAATATGATGATGGAGTTGTAGTTATCAAGCTGAAGTTTAGATAACCATTATATATGTTAAGGATATTAGATTTATCAAATCTGTTCCTTGTATTATTCTATAATTGTGGGGTTAAATGTTGTTTCACTTTTAAATATTAAAAGTGTTAGTTAACTGTTTGTAATGTATTCTCAAATGCAACATATAGAGCCCAAAAGGAGTCCATTGTGATCCTCACGTAATCAGATTACAATGCACCCGATTCACCTCTATCCCGTCGTGTGATCCCATAGCCTTCATCGAAACTGTTACTAATAATACGACATGAGAGAAAATAAATTCCTCAGTCTACTAGTCCACAGGTAACGATGGATGATGTACATCGATGTTGTTGTTGTTCTCAATGTGGGATGTTCTCATGTAATTAACAAGGTTGAATAAGAACTAGTCTTATTACGTTATGTTAATCATTGTGTGAATGATATTGTCATCATGAAGTTACGTTAACATGATATCATTCCATGTAATCCATATGATCACCATGTAATCCTTAAGCCGTAGTATGAACTAGTCTTAGTACCCTTAAGTGACGCAGGTGGTGGATAATCAATGCTCCATGTTATCGCATAACATGTTTTAGGTTGTAAACTAAGTGTTATAAGTAATTAACTTATCACACTTGGTTTATTAATATGTGGAATGATATTTAGAAGATGTTTTATCTTCTAATCATTCATGTGTGGTGTTGTGTCGTCATGGTTCTCTGTAATTGTTCTCATTGTTTGTTTATGTATGAATTTCCCCAATGTTTGTTCATGTAAGAATAACTCAGTGTTGTAAGATAAAATCTTACAACTATGTTATTCTAATGTGTTGATGAATTATGAAATTATATTATCATTTTCATCTGATTGTCCCTGTCATATCTTGATCATACAAGCATGCATACAATGATAAGCGATAATAAACAGTTTAATATTATCTAAATCAAAGTAATAGCAATATGTTAAGCAAAACTTTTAAACAAATAAAAGTAAGCATGTTTCTCAGCCCCGAGAGTTTAAAATCAGTTAAGATTAAAGAAAAGGGGCATATGAACTCACCTTATGTTGTAGTGGTTGACTTAGCTTAAAAGAAGAATGCATGCGCTCTGTGTTGTACTTGTAGTAGTTTTCACGATCTTGTATTGATTTCATGTTGTATATAACATATAAGTATCGTTTGTAATTGATTTGTGTGTGTGTGTATGTGTTAGCCCTAATGTTGGCTTAACACTTGTGGGTCTTGGTTTTCATTCGGCCCTTATTTGATTTCCATAGACTTCTAATACTTAACCTCATTAAGTTGAATTTGGCATGTGGTTGTAATTCATGAATTTTGACTTGAATTTCATTATTTTTGGTTGCTTCTACCTATTCCAATTCAAACCATAAACATGGCTTAAATTTATGGTTTAAGATCAGTCTTGTTATCTCGTTAAATCTTGAAGGGTATAATTGTCTCGTACTTATAGCCGTAATGTATTAAGTTATACTCTTAACAACGTGAGCCAGAAATCAAATCGGGCCGAGTGTAGGAGGGCCTTGGGCCAAGTAGCCATGGTGGGCCGAGTTGGGCCTCATGGCCAATTACATCACATGGGCCTCTTGTAGGGTGGTGTTGGGCCTAGAGTGGTCCCATGGGCCGGTTGTGTTGTGGTTGATTCAAGCTCATGGCCCAATTAAAGCTATGGGCCAATTCTATGTTGTTGGGTCGGCCTGTTGGGCTAAATGGAAGGATTTTGGGCCGTTGTGCTTAGGCTGAACCAAAGGAAATGCTACGGTTTTCTGTATGGTTTGTAGGGCCTATGCATCAACCATGGGCCGAAGGTGTGTGTACTAATCCGTTGGCCACTTAAATGCGATGGGATCCAGCCATGACATGGCCGAGCACTTGGGATAATATGCTGGTATTATTCCCAGCGAACCTTCGGTTCGTTTGAGAAATGGTTCGGTGCCTCACAAAGGTTTCGGCTAGGTGGTTTGCCAACGGAAGGTTCGTGCCCCAATCCATGCATAAGGTTCGACTGTCAGGTTCACGAATGCTTGTCATCGAGGTTCGGTCAGCATAGCATGAAGGTTCGGTGATCCAAAAAGGCTCGTGCTTTCCCAGGTTCGCTGAAGGGTCGCCGCCTTTGGGTTCTGCAATCAAGCAGGCTTGTTGCATGGGGGGTTCGGCTGGGACGCATGAAAGGTTCGGGACTGTAGACGGTTCGGCCAAGTGGTTCGAGGTTCGGAGTGTTGCTTGGCGAACCCTAGGCTTGACAGAAGGTTCGTGATTCGCATGTAAGGAGCAGGAGGTTCGGCCATGGTGTGATGCATCCAGGGTTCGTGGTACTTGCTGATCACAGGTTTGTAGACTAGAAGGTTCGCTGGTTATCTCACAGGTTCGGGGATGGTTCGTAGGGCTTGACCTGGTTCCCTGGAAATATGACTCGTGCATGCTGAGAAGGTTCCGCTGATGTTGTTACCTAAGGTTCGGCCACTACACTCACGAACCCTGTTCACTATCTTCATCATCACTCGATCTAGGTTATAACAAGGCTTTTCCCATATCGTTTGTGTACTAACAAGAGTTTTCGAGGATGTATGGTTTCAAGAGAGAGGTTGGGAAGCCGATTAAAGCTCATGGTCGAATCATACACAGAAAACCCTATTTTCTAGATTTTTCGTGGCTTCATACCTCGTTTTTGGCTGGACAAACTCCCCGATATGTTGTACTTTCACGTAGAGGACGATGACAGCTTCGTTTAGGCGCAAGAATCACTGAATTTCGTTGTGAAATGAAGAAGTTATGGTGCTTTGAAGGTCATTAATGGTGGTGACTTTCTAGAGAGAGGAAGTGACAGGTTGAAGGTTTTAGAGAGAGAGTGAGTGGGTTGCAAATGAAATAAATGGCCTCATTAGTGGTTTATATACCCCGCGGGTATTCGGGTTCGTTTTGGTTGCTCTGTTAGCGTTTTCATTACGTTTCCGGAATTTTACGCGTAATTAATATGTTTTAATTAAAAGAAGTTAATTTAATTATTTTGATGAGTTTCAAAATTGTAAAATGTTATTTATTTAATTTTATTAATTTAAATTTCGTCCGTGTCGTGTTTCGTTTTTGTTTCGTCATATCGCGTCACCATCGCGCGTATTCGTTCGAATCGTCATTCGAATGAACACGTCGATGGTTTGGCTTTCTGACTTTGGTTTTCTACTTTCCAGTTATCATTTCAGAACGTTAAACTCACATATATGTTTGTGTGAATCGTCACCCACGCAAACACACTGTCAGTTCGTTATTCTGAAACGACACTGCTACATTGTTTTAAATTGTATTTCCTCACTGTCGAACTCAACTAAACATCCTGTTTTCACATTATTTTCACATTTAATTGTCGGCCATCTGATTCCTGTCATCTATGGATATCAGATCGCAACCGATTTGTTCTGGTTATTTGTATGAACACTGTTGTTTCTCATGTTTAGTTGTGTTAACTGTACTAAGGTTTTCACTTAAATACACACAACTAATGTTTCAAATGTATGTTGTACTTATAGTATCTAAGTTTACACAAAAATACGTACAACAATTTCTTGTATTTAGAATTCTGTTAATACAAGTATTGTTTACACACATGTATTTACACATAGTTACTGTTGAAAGTACACATACCGTACGGACTTGCCGGCCGGTTAGGTACTAGTTGACACAGTCTCCCCTTGTTAAAGAAATTTCGTCCCGAAATTTTAAGCGTAAAAGTTGGGCTTTACTTCTCGAACAGATGAGGATACTTTGTTTTCATGTTATCCTCGCACTCCCAGGTAAATTCTGGTCCATGCTTGGAGTTCCATCGAACCTTAACAATAGGGATACGGCTTCGTTTCAGTTTCTTAACTTCACATTCCATAATATCTACAGGTTCTTCAATGAAGTGTAGTTGCTCATCAACTTGTATCTCTTCCAATGGTATGATCAATGATTCGTCTGCTAGGCACCTCTTGAGGTTTGATACATGAAACACATCGTGTACTCCGCTAAGCTCATTAGGGAGTCTGAGTCTGTATGCCACGGGACCTATGCGTTGAGTAATCTCAAACGGTCCGACATACCTAGGTGCTAGCTTGCCTTTTGCCCCAAACCGAACTACGCCTTTCCATGGGGACACTTTCAACATGACCCGGTCACCCACATTGAATTCCAAAGGCTTGCGCCGTTTGTCTGTGTAACTCTTTTGGCGGCTACGTGTTTCTCGTACTCGCTGTTGTATCTGGGCTATCTTATCAGTAGTTTCCTGAATAAGTTCAGGCCCAGTGATTCTGTTGTCTCCCACTTCGGTCCAACAAATTGGAGACCGACATTTTTTACCATACAGTGCTTCAAACGGAGCACATCCAATGCTGTTGTGGTAGCTATTGTTGTAGGAGAACTCAATAAGGGGTAAATGTGTATCCCAACTTCCACCAAAGTCTAGGATGCATGTCCTCAACATATCCTCTAGGATTTGAATGGTGCGCTCGCTTTATCCATCTGTTTGTGGATGATAAGCGGTGCTCAAGTTAACACTTGTCCCTAAGGATTGTTGCAATGATTGCCAGAACCGCGAAGTAAATCGACTGTCCCGGTCTGAAATAATAGACAATGGCACCCCATGCCTCACTACTATTTCATCAACGTATAGTCTCGCTAGTTTCTCCATCTTGTATGTCTCTCTGATCGGTAAGAAGTGTGCGGACTTGGTCAATCTATCAATGATGACCCAAATAGAATCATATCCGTTGGAAGTGCGGGGTAGCTTGGTAATGAAATCCATAGCTATTTGTTCCCACTTCCATTATGGAATCTCTGGTTGCTCCAGCAAACCCGAAGGTTTCTGGTGTTCAGCTTTGACTTTGGCACATGTGATGCATTTGCCAACATAAGTGGCAATATCTTTCTTCATACCCGGCCACCAATAAAACGACCGAAGATCTTGATACATCTTATCGGCGCCAGGATGAACTGAATAACGTGTCTAGTGTGCCTCGTCAAGAATGAGTGTTTGGAGTTCATCTACTGCTGGAATCCAAACACGTTCTAGATAATAAATAACTCCATCTTGTTTTGTCTTGAAGTGTTTCTCGGCTCCACAGTCGAGCTCGCGTTTCAGATTGTCTCTTGCCACTGCTTCCTATTGTGCTCTCATGATTTGATCTCTCAAACTTGTCTGCACAGTCATTCCCATTGCTCGAACGCGCAAGGGTTTAACTCTTTCCTTCCGACTCAAAGCATCTGCAACAACATTTGCTTTGCCCGAATGGTATTTGATCACACAATCGTAATCGTTCATAAGCTCAACCCAACGTCTCTGTCTCATGTTAAGCTCCTTCTGATCAAATATGAGTTGTAAACTCTTGTGATCTGTGAAGATAGTGCACTTGGTACCATACAGGTAGTGTCTCCAAATCTTTAAAGCAAAGACAACAGCTCCCAGTTCTAGATCCTGTGTGGTGTAGTTCTTCTCATGTATCTTCAGCTGTCTTGAGGCATAAGCAATGACTTTGTCTCGTTGCATCAAAACACATCCGAGTCCCTGATGGGAAGCATCACAGTATACTACAAATTCATCGTTGCCTTCTGGGAGTGTTAAGATAGGAGCATTGCACAATCTTTATTTCAGTGTCTGGAATGCCTCTTCTTGCTTATGTGTCCACACAAAAGGTTCAGTCTTCTGTGTGAGTTTGGTGAGAGGCAAGGCTATCTTGGATAAATTCGAAATGAATCTCCTGTAATAACCTGCCAATCCCAAGAATGATCGGATCTAGGTTGGTGTTGTAGGCACATCCCAGTTCTTGATCGCTTCAATCTTGGCAGGATCCACATGAATACCATTACTGTTAATCACGTGACCCAAGAACTGAACTTCTCTTAACCAAAATTCACACTTGGAGAATTTGGCATAGAGTCGTTCCTCTTTCAGAAGTTCCAAGACTGTCTTGAGGTGTTGCTCATGTTCCTTCTCGTTCTTTGAATAAATCAGTATATCATCAATGAAGACGATAACGAACTGATCTAAGTACGGTTTGCACACCCGGCTCATTAAATCCATGAACACAGCCGGTGCGTTCGTCAATCCGAATGGCATCACCATGAACTCGTAGTGACCATATAGGGTACGAAATGCCGTCTTTGGTATGTCCTCCTCTTGAATCCGGAGTTGATGATAACCTGATCTCAGGTCTATCTTTGAAAAGTATTGTGCTCCCTGTAACTGATCAAACAAATCATCTCTCCTCGGTAACGGGTACCGATTCTTGATGGTGAGTTTGTTGAGCTCTCAGTAATCAATACACATTCTGAAAGATCCATCTTTCTTTTAAACAAAAAGAACTGGAGCTCCCCACGGGGAAAAGCTTGGTCAGATGAATCCTTTTTCAAGTAACTCTTGTAGTTGATTGGATAACTCCTACATCTCAGATGGTGCAAGTCTATAAGGAGACTTAGCTACAGGAGTAGCTCCCGAAATCAAATCAATTCAGAACTGCACTGATCTCTCGGGTGGCAGTCCCGGCAAGTCATCCGGAAACACATCCTCATAATCTTTCACAATTGGCACATCTTGAATCTTGATTGTTTTCTTGTCTTTCTCGATCACGTGAGCTAGGAATGCAACTCATTGCTTTTGTAAGTACTTGCGAGCCTTCATGCACGATATTATCTTGACACTGCGTTTCGCTTGGTCTCCACGAATCTCCAAAATCTCATTGTTCTCCACTGGAATGCGTAGTAGCTTATCGGAACAGATGAACTCAACTCGGTTAAGAGATAGCCAATCCATTCTGATAATGATGTCGAAACTGCCCAGCTCCATCAGTATCAAGTCGATGGAAAATGTGTAATCACCAAGTGTTAGTGGGCAATTCCTAAGTATTGTGTCTTCTGTGATCTGTTTGCCGTTTGCTATCTCAATAGTGTAAGGGGAGTCTAAAAATTTCTCAACAACATTAAGATGGCATGCAAATTCGGATGAGATAAAACTCTGATCCGCACCAGTGTCAAATAATATGGATGCATAGAAGTCAGATAAGAGAAATGTACCCGTGATCACGTTCGGGTCCTGTCTAGCATCAGCAGCTCCTATCTGGAAGGCTCGACCTCGTGCTGCTGGAGCCTTTTGTTGGTTTCTCTTAGGAAACTCCTGAGAGAAGTGACCAGGTTCGCCACAGTTGTAGCAAGACATGTTATCAGCAGTAGCTGCATTGTTGTTTCTATTCTGAGCCCTCGGGCTCCTACAGTAGGTTACCAGATGACCAAACCTCCCACAGTTGGTGCAGTGTCTGCACGGGATGTTTGGTAAGTGATGAAACTGGCATAAGTTGCACAAAGGTGCAGTGCCAGTGTATGGCTTTCTGATCTGCAGTGGTGGTGGCTGATTGAGCATTGGGGCTTGAGTGGTGGCAGCAAAGTTTCTAGCCACCTTTTGTTTCTTAGCCGGATGTTTGTCCGACTTCTTTGAAGTTCTAGCCTTGGCTGAGTCAGCCTCTTTCTTGAAATGCCCCGCAGCAACCATCATATATGTCAAAGATGCTGACAGTGTAACAGCTAATTCCATAGTGGTAGGGTGGGCAGAAATCACTTGGCCCTGAATGCAAGACGGCAGTCCACCGACATACTGTTCAATCCTCTTCTCAAGTGTTAGCACCACATCCGGTGCCAATGTAGCCAGCTCGTGAAAACGAGTGGTATAGGCCAGATGCCCAGAGCCAACCATGACTAGGTTGAGTAATTCAGTCTTAACCTTCTTCAACTCATTCCTTGGGCAAAACTCTGCCCGCAGCATAGCTTTAAAGTCTTCCCACGGCATAGCCTGGGCCTCATCCCAGTCTCTGATCTGAACTTGAGCGTTCCACCAAGTTAACGCTCGCTTGTGAAATGAACCCATAGCATACTTGACTTTTTTTTGCTCAAGACAGCCACTGATGTCAAGGGTGGTTTCCATCTTCTCAATCCATTGGATTAATCCAACGGTACCCTCGCTACCACTAAAACTAGGTGGCTTGCAACCTACAAAGTTCTTGTAGGCATAGTCCTGATTCTGTCGAGTGTTACCGCTGCCCTCTCCAGATGAGTTGGCCACGTTGTTTCTATTGTTGTTGTTGATCCTGTTCATCATCTCCAGGATCACATCCCTCAGTTGACTGGTCAGTAGAATCTAACTGATGAACTGGCGGCGGTGGAGGAGGAGGTGGTTGTGTAGGAGAGTCAGGCGGTGTCGGTGTAGAAGAATGAGGAGCAGAGTCCTATGGTGGTGGCAATAAAGCTGGTGTTGTCTTCTTGGCGGCATTCTGATCATAACCGAAATAAAATCGGTTAGTGCGGTGATCAGATGCAGAAAACACATGCAAGTAGAATCCTATGTCACATGATTTCTATATGAGGGTCCCTAGGTTATAGTCTAGGCCAAACCGTTTAAGTAATATGACCTATATTTCTCTATAACCATGGCTCTGATACCAATCTGTCACACCCCGAGCCGGCGGGCTGGATCGGCTCTCCCGCCGGGCGGAAGGTTCCCGGGGCGCGATATCTTGAGTGATAATCGAATGATCAGATTCTTTACATAGCACATGATAAATAAATGAGAAATGCTAATACATCCATGATATATAATTACAAGATTAAATTACAATGTATCGTTCATAATTTAACCAAGTAAATCAATCAAAAGAATCAATGAACTATATCTTGTACCTGTACAAGATATACAAAAGATGATTCATTGTTTTTGTCATCAAAAGCATGCAACACAAAATGTAGCTAGGTCTTCTAAAAGTCCACTAGCTATGTCCCTGTAATCATGGTGACTAAACATGTTCGTCACCTGAGAAAACATGCATTTAAACAAAGTCAACACTAGGTTGGTGAGTTCATATGTATGTTAATTTAAAACCTTGATTCATTCACATGCACAGTCACAAAGTTGATTATGTTACTTGTATGATATTTGTTTCACCTGTTCACCCAATGGATTCTCAATAGTTATATTTACAAGTATTATATCATCCTAGTAGTGATGCTTATATATAGGGCATACGTAAGGGAACTAAGCCCTAACCAACATCCCACCACATCACTACTAGAACTCCACACTACTTGCAATACAACTATTGATTTCCATTCCCAAATCCACATGTTCATCTCATTCTTGATCATCTGTGATATCATGTATAGAATAATATGATGATGGAGTTGTAGTTATCAAACCGAAGTTTAGATAACCATTATATGTGTTAAGGATATTAGATTTATCAAATCTGTTCCTTGTATTATTCTATAATTGTGGGGTTAACTGTTGTTTCACTTTTAAATATTAAAATGTTAGTTAACTGTTTGTAATGTATTCTCAAATGAAACGTATAGAGCCCAAAAGGAGTCCATTGTGATCCTCACGTAATCAGATTACAATGCACCCGATTCACCTCTATCCCGTCGTGTGATCCCATAGCCTTCATCGAAACTGTTACTAATAATACGACATGAGAGAAAATAAATTCCTCCGTCTACTAGTCCACAGGTAACGATGGATGATGTACATCGATGTTGTTGTTGTTCTCAAAGTGGGATGTTCTCATGTAATTAACAAGGTTGAATAAGAACTAGTCTTATTACGTTATGTTAATCATTGTGTGAATGATATTGTCATCATGAAGTTACGTTATCATGATATCATTCCTTGTAATCCATATGATCACCATGTAATCCTTAAGCCGTAGTAAGAACTAGTCTTAGTACCCTTAAGTGACGCAGGTGGTGGATAATCAATGCTCCATGTTATCGCATAACATGTTTTAGGTTGTAAACTAAGTGTTATAAGTAATTAACTTATCACACTTGGTTTATTAATATGTGGAATGATATTTAGAAGATGTTTTATCTTCTATTCATTCATGTGTGGTGTTGTGTCGTCATGGTTCTCTGTAATTGTTCTCATTGTTTGTTTGTGTATGAATTTCCCCAATGTTTGTTCATGTAAGAATAACTCAGTGTTGTAAGATAAATCTTACAACTATGTTATTCTAATGTGTTGATGAATTATGAAATTATATTATCATATTCATCTGATTGTCCCTGTCATATCTTGATCATACAAGCATGCATACAATGATAAGCGATAATAAACAGTTTAATATGGTTTGTTGGGCCTATGCATCAACCATGGGCCAAAGGTGTGTGTACTAATCCGTGGGCCACTTAAACGAGATGGGATCCAGCCATGACATGGCCGAGCACTTGGGATAATATGCTGGTATTATTCCCAGCGAACCTTTGGTTCGTTTGAGAAATGGTTCGGTGCCTCACAAAGGTTTCGGATAGGTGGTTTGCCAACCGAAGGTTCGTGCCTCAATCCATGCATAAGGTTCGACTGTAAGGTTCGCGAATGGCTGTCATCGAGGTTCGGTCAGCATAGCATGAAGGTTCGATGATCCAAAAAGGCTCGTGGCTTTCCCAGGTTCGCTGAAGGGTCGCCGCCTTTGGGTTCGGCAATCAAGTGGGCTCGTTGCATGGGGGATTCGGCTGGGACGCATGAGAGGTTCGGGACTGTAGAGGGTTCGGCCCAGTGGTTCGAGGTTCGGAGTGTTGCTTGGCGAACCCTAGGCTTGACAGAAGGTTCGTGAGTCGCATGTAAGGAGCAGGAGGTTCGGCCATGGTGAGATGCATCCAGGGTTCGTGGTACTTGCTGATCACAGGTTCTTAGACTAGGAGGTTCGCTAGTTAGCTCACAGGTTCGGGGATGGTTTGTAGGGCTTGACCTGGTTCGCTGGAAATGACTCGTGCATGCTGAGAAGGTTCAGCTGATGTTGTTACCTAGGGTTCGGCCACTACACTCACGAACCCTGTTCACCATCTTCATCATCACTCGATCTAGGTTATAACAAGGCTTTTCCCATATCGTTTGTGTACTAACAAGAGTTTTCGAGGATGTATGGCTCGAAGAGAGAGGTTGGGAAGCCGGTTAAAGCTCATGGTCTAATCATACACACAAAACCCTATTTTCCAGATTTTTCATGGCTTCATATATACCTCGTCTTTGGCTGGACAAACTCCCCGATCTGTTGTACTTTCACGTAGAGGACGATGAGAGCTTCGTTTAGGCGCAAGAATCACTGAATTTCGTTGTGAAATGAAGAAGTTATGGCGCTTTGAAGGTCATTAATGGTGGTGACTTTCTAGAGAGAGGAAGTGACGGGTTGAAGGTTTTAGAGAGAGAGTGAGTGGGTTGCAAATGAAATAAATGGCCTCATTAGTGGTTTATATACCCCGCGGGTATTCGGGTTCGTTTTGGTTGCTCGGTTAGCGTTTTCATTACGTTTCCGGAATTTTACGCGTAATTAATATGTTTTAATTAAAAGAAGTTAATTTAATTATTTTGATGAGTTTCAAAATTGTAAAATGTTATTTATTTAATTTTATTAATTAAAATTTCGTCCGTGTCGTGTTTCGTTTTCGTTTCGTCAGATCGCGTCACCATCGCGCGTATTCGTTCGAATCGTCATTCGAATGAACACTTCGATGGTTTGGCTTTCTGACTTTGGTTTTCTACTTTCCAGTTATCATTTCAGAATGTTAAACTCACAGATATGTTTGTGTGAATCGTCACCCACGCAAACACACTGTCAGTTCGTTATTCTGAAACGACACTGCTACATTGTTTTAAATTGTATTTCCTCACTGTCGGACTCAACTAAACATCCTGTTTTCACATTGTTTTCACATTTAATTGTCGGCCATCTGATTCCTGTCATCTATGGATATCAGATCGCAACTGATTTGTTCTGGTTATTTGTATGAACACTGTTGTTTCTCATGTTTAGTTGTGTTAACTGTACTTAGGTTTTCACTTAAATACACACAACTAATGTTTCAAATGTATGTTGTACTAATAGTATCTAAGTTTACACAAAAATACGTACAACGATTTCTTGTATTTAGAATTCTGTTAATACAAGTATTGTTTACACACATGTATTTACACTTAGTTACTGTTGAAAGTACACATACCGTACGGACTTGCCGGCCGGTTAGGTACTAGTTGTCACAATTAAAAATATGAACGAAAGAAATTGACAAACCACACGAGATTTATGTGAGGAAAAGCGCTTAATCCCTTACGATTGTCGACATAAAAACCTCAGGAGGTAACAATCGTCACCCTGTCTTGTTTATGTTGAAATAAAAAAGTAAAAATACAAGAAATGAGCACAAATGATCGACGATAAGTGAGAGTGTGAGTAATGTATGATGGCTTGATAATACCGAATTACAACAACAATATTTTTTAGTCGTTCCTCATCTTTTGATATAATCTCGGATGGACCTAAGACTTCTTCAAGCAAACAGTAATTTTTCTCCATTCAGTCCACGATCGGAATTCGTCAAGAATCCTATGCCCGAACTTGTACGAGAATTCGTTGAGAACTAATTTGACCTGCAAACTTAATTCAAACAGAAAGAGAAGACTATATATTATATACTATATTTTAAAAACCAAGGTGAAAGGAATAGGTGAATTTTTCTCTTTTAAACTTTTACCACAACTAAATTAAGCTTTAATTTACTCTTTCAATTTTATGGCATATTATATATAATATAATAATATGCATAATAAAATAGTAACAGTGGGTCCCAAGATCACACACGCTATATATAGGTTTGTATCATGTGAAAATCCGCTTTTAGATAAAATACCCTTAAACCATATCTGGGTCGTCCGTTTGAAATCTTAAAATAAACATGTGGTATTCTGGTTCATATTAACCCACGTTAAAATTGATTCATTTATTCAAAACATAAATTTTTATTCTGGTTTAATGTAGGTGTTTGTTCCATGTAGTGAAGTTTTGATAATATATACTTGGACCCAGAAGTTTTTTTAACTTTAAAATGCAGTAAATAGAGATGAGAATATTAAATTTTAGAAATTTCCTAACAAGTTTTGGTTTTATTAAATTTGAAATATTTTCTTAAAGATTTGGGTTTTTGTTTTAATTCAAACGATTGGTTGACAGTGATAAAGATTTTGTAAGTAGTTTATCTAATATTTTTGTAACATATTTGTGAGGATTTTGTTTTATTTTATTAAAAATTGTATAAAGTTTGTGATGAGAGATTTGATTTTGTTATGTAACTTATGCTTAATATATAATACTCATTCTCGGAAGTGTATTGTGATAACCCACCGCAATGCGCGGGATATTAAACCTAGTTTATTATAAGTAATATTAATAATAAGTCTCCATTGAAGATCAATTAATCGTGAATATAAACATATCGCCGTATTCCTATTTATCCCTGATTATCCCTAACGTTGAAATATCCCGGGTAACAAAAATTTGATACTCAACAAGAAGTTATTAGTCTCACATTGTTATCGTGATTGTGATATTGTGATTTGTTACTTAAAGTACAACCACAAACTATTAGATAATTCAGACATAACAAACGATCTTCTAGCCTAGCGATATTACAATGAATGAGAGAAGTTACATCTTATTGAGATCAGAGGTTCAAATTTCTGAGCAAAATAGAGAGTATACAGATATATCTGGTTCCTGCTAATTTGAGGGTAACGTTCACACCATGTCGAAGAATTGACCTCGGCTATATGTCAATTCCTGATACCGAGCACACGGAAAGAGATAATTCACGTCCTCCAATTAAATCATCAAAGACTATTCATATCATTGTATGTTCTTTTATTAAAAATAATAAATAATGCATGCTTTCTTTAAAATTTAAATAACCATTTTATTTTGTTCATCCATGGACCTAAATAAATACGGTGCCCGAAAATGATAATGAACCAACGGAGAAACTATCTTAGCCAATAGTTTATCGAAGACGAACCAAATTCTAGCTAAAACATTGTTGAATGCCACATTAGAATTGAATCTGTCACAAGAAATATGTCACCCGTTACTTAGACCCTTGTGAAACAAAGAAGACATGAAATAATTAACTAAAAACAATTGAAATGGACTTAAATTGAATTAGAAAATTGTTATTCTGATCACGATCACGATCACAAATGCCACAAATTGTTGCATACTTTCTATAATTTACGACCCTTCCATGATTCCTAAACCAAATTTCCATTCAACAACAATAGGTGTCGCGATTAGATGTACAGAAGAATCGTTGGCGCTTGCTTTTGATGCGATAGTGAGATGACATTGTCCAAGAAGACGACGAAACAATTCTACCCAATGAAATCTTTAGCGACTCTTTTAGTGTTGTGATATCATTCTTACTCGTCTTATTCATGACACAAAACATAAAGTTGCATAGAATCCTGCCACCCAAACAGGTCATATCGGCTTGGACCATGGTTAACTTCAAACTTTTGATCGCTTGCTTGATCTCTGAAAACAGTTCTGCCCGATCTTCGCAGCAAATAGTAGCCTTGATTAACTCGTGGTTAGGGTCCACAGTATTGAAATCGAAGTCGATGAATACTTCATCCAAATGTGTTGGGATTGCAAGTACTTTGCTTAATTCCCTTGTTTCTGATTTCATTTGTTTTATGCTTTGAACGACATTCCCTAATAGTGTTGCCTTGTCCATCTGCATACACAAACCATTATTTAGTGACTAGAAAATTGGAATTTAGTGACAACAATATTAGATGCAACCGTATACTTATAAGTTATATCCTCAGTGACAGAAAGAGGAAACTTAAATTTGGGCACAAGAAGTTTTCATGACCCATATACAAACATCAGTTATGTTAGGAAGCAGCATCCAAGATGCATATAACGTGGCTTTTTGACTTGTAGTCATAAGTCAAGTCCAACAAACAAAGTGAAGGGTGTGTGAATTTCTCGTTCAAAAACAAGTCATTAGTGGCTCAAAATTAGGAATATGCGATTCTGCTGCTTTTATTTTTTTGAATAGCAAACGTCTGGTCACATGAGATCACCCTGGCAAATAGATCTCCCTTCCTCCAGAATAACAGAGCGTGGTGACCTGACCTACTCGCCTAGGAGGAAACCTATAACTAGCAAAACCCCCTAGCTAAACCAAGAGCAATATTTGCTATAGATGAGAATTCAACGCAAGACTTCTCATAACAAAAGTTAAGAGGCTACCACTTGTCAGAAGCCCTCTGGTCTATGATTCTGCTTCTATATACATGAAAATGGGTTACTCACTATCTAAGAGATCATGTTTAGTTTAGAGTTGCTAATATATCCTACTAGCTAGTGTTCTAGATTTTTGTCTTAGGTAACAAAAGAAGTTAATATCTCATATAGTGAATTTAATCACTATATACACAGACACACATATATTAATTATTCATGTACCAAGTTTTTGACAATCTGAAGATGCAATTCTATTATAGAGAAAGCAAATGAGTAAGGTAACAATCACCACTAAAATCCTAATAGATAAAAAGGCAGGCTAATGGACCATATAATTTATCTAGTACGCTCACAGAGTTAAAAAGGTACAACAACATCTAGCTTAGACTTAAGAGTGTTAAACCAAGTGGAATACAACCTTTTGGATTGAATGTCTGTAAGTTGAACAATGGTAGGCACATAACAAATATCGTCACATCATAGTGTAGAGGGTACAATTGAGAGGAATCTTTAACTCGTGAAGAATTGAAGTATTCCATCGAAGCTCAAGAGCACGTTAATCGTCGTTTGTACAAGAAAGAGTAATTGTATATTGATTCTTGGAACTCAACTAATAAGGTTGGGTCTAAGAAACACATAATAGATGTGGTGGACAAGCGATGGGAGGCTTAGAAACTTGAGTCGATAATCAGGGCCGGCTCAATCTTTTTGGAGGCCCCAGACAGATACAAAAATTGAGGCCCGTTTCATAATAATCGTTTTCATGTGATAAAAATTTATGGTTCGCAAATTTTAAAAAACGTTAAAACATGTTAATTTGTCTCTATCTGCTTAAGTTTACTTATAATTACAATTAACAATTGATAATCATAAATGATATAAACAAAGACTGCTATAAAGTACAATGCTAGGTGATAATATTTTATAATTATGTTCCTCTTTATTAACCAACTTGATTATCCTGTTACCACCAGAAAACTTGTCTAAATGTTATCCTATCAATGTCAAGTAAAAGTGAAACAAAAGCATAAAAGATGTAATTATTTGGAAAGAAAGAGCCTTAAACAAACTTTCTCTTTTGAAAATATGAGAGAACTCTCTAATTTTTCAAATTTAAAACGACAAAATAAATAACCTTGACGATAACCCGAACAAAACTCAGACGGTTGGGGCCCCAAAAATTTGGGGGCCCTAGGCCCTTGCCTATAAATTGAGTCAATGAAGCCGGCCCTGTCGATAATGAAATTAAGAAGACAGTTTTTTGAAAGACAACATGACAAGATGTGTAAGTGCGAAGAGTATGAGGATTGTGGCATAGATATGGCCATGATTATTTGAAGCATACCCAAGAAAAAAACAAGAAACAGATGTAAGTGACAATTTATCTGACCTGGTATCCCCAATGAATGGATGTCAAAGACACCCAAAGTTATAAGGTATGGTACAATCATGTGAAGATAAAAACAAAAAATTTATAAGGAGATGAATAGTATTGAGTCAATGAAGCCATGAAGGTAATCAGTTAATCAAGAAAGTTTTTGTATAAGCATCATACATCTATGTGAATATACTATAATCGTCAGTAAACGCGGAAAAAAATAATGATAACCAAAACGAGAAATGGTTGGAAATGGTCCAAAGAAAAGAAAGGTGTTAAGAGATAGAATCAAAATGATGATCATCCTGAATTCCATAAAGAAAATGCATCTTTTTAATAACGATGTTCTTACGTATCACGTACTTTGTCTTAACCGGACCCACCGGTCAGAGGTAGACATACTCCTCCAGATGCGTGGAGACAACATGAAATAGGTAAACCCTCGACCCCATTGGGATCGAACCCGGGATAAACTTCAAGCTGACCATTCACCTAGTATCTTTCAAACTTTCACTCAGAAGGATTCAAACCCCTGACCTCTAATACGAAAAGTGAGAGCTCTGACCACTAGGCTAAGTTTTCAGTACTATAAAGAAAATACATGAGTAGGCTAATAATGACCATTAAAAATCTAATAAATGCAAAGGCAAGCCAGCTAATATATTTTTAACAACAAATATATCACACTTTCATCGTTATATTTGTTCAAATTAAATTACATTTTACTCCGGATTAAGCCGGGACCCAAAGAACCATATATATAGTAATTTTAATTGTAAAAAGGGAACTCATCGTCTGAACGTTGCTTTACAAATTTTAAGAATCTAAAGTCCTATACCAGTATACCGACTAACTCGTTTCCTAAACTCCACCTGAAAACACCCAAGTTCCCATCACATATTTTAAAAACAGCAAAGTTCCAAAAAAAAAAAAAAAAAAAAAAAAAAAAAAACTCGGCTTCTTGTGACAGTTTTTTTTTTCTTTTTTTATTTTTTTCTATAGATATAACATATTTAGAGAATGTTGTTTCATAAGCTATAATCTGTGACTTAACTAACAGCATTAGCATTTTTGCTATTCAAAATATGTTTAAGCTAAAGTTACTGGCATATTTACCAAAGAAAAAAAAGATGAAAACCTTATCAGAATTGGAGACAAATTTCCTTAGAGTAGCAAGATGTGCATTGATCCTATCTCTACGCTGCTTCTCGGCAACGCTATGGTTCTTGGAAGCACTGCACACTTTAACATCATCTCGTTCACCATCACCGGCATGATCTGAATCAATAACTTGATTTACACACGGGGATACAAAAGCGTGATCCCCGTGTTTGAATTGATCCAGAATCCCATTTTGGGTCAAAGACCAAAGAAAATCGTCCATTTTGAAGGATGCAAATTAGAGGTTGAGCAATGGGTTTGAGATATTTGAAGGTGAATGGTGAGGGTTTGTTCTCTAATGAAAAATCAAGTTTTTTGGGAGTTATCCGCAACAGTCGTCTTCATCTCAATGATTAAATGGCTTCATTTTTATATAAAAATTAAAAAAAAAATGGTTGAAAAAGTCTTAGCCGCAAAGCAACTTAAATGATTATTTCATGTCAAAGACTTGGTGATTGAGGGGAAAAAACAAAAATCTATAGATCCAAGAAAGATTTTTGTGACGTACTGCCAGCTTTATTTTTAATAATGTACTTATTTTTTTCAAGCACATGATATTCAAAGGGGCCCTAAAGACCTATACAGGATTACTTAACACTAATTGCTTAGTACGACTTGTATATCTCTCTACAATTTGTATTCATGTAAGGTTAACTAATCTCTCTCCAAATGACGATTCCTAGGTATTAGGTTCGAATCCGGACTGAGTCATACTTCTTAAAGCATGGTCAAGGGGGTTTATTCAGTTGTAGGGTTCCTCCTGGGGTGGGCTCGGACATACGCTCCAGAGCGTTAAATCCGAGGAAACGGTTGAAATCTCGTCTTGGGTGTCGTTGTATCTCTCTCCAAATAATGATTCCTAGGTGCACTACAAAAAATCTATCTTACAGTAACAACTTTTGTAGCAATTATAAACATTCTTGATATAAGTAAGAGTATACGAAGCACATTTTGTTGCTATAACTTTTTCACAAAAATGAGCATATGAACATTGTATTATTTTAGGAAAGTTTGGCATCTTATCTTAAGCCTATACCAAGGTTACGTCATTACTATAGGTTAAACTATAATTTTTTTATCGTTGTTATTTTATTCTAGATATGTAAATGAAAACCCTAAAAGTAGTTTCATTTACTGTGTCAAAATATTGATGATATAGGTAAAATAAAAATTTAAATTATGTTTTTATTCTTAGCATAATAATAAGAATATCATAATTTTTTTTACCTATGGTCACAATATGTAGTTGTGGCAGGTTCAAGCATATTTATTACTTTTTTTGTTATGTATTTATTAAGAAGAAGATCATAGAAATCAGTTTCACCTCCACCAAAATATTGTTTCTATAGGAAAAATTAATTATTTAATTTAATTTATTTTATATTTAGCAAAACTATAAGTATTTTAGAAAAAATATTTACCTACAGGCACAATATGTGGTTGCTATTGGTAAAAAAAAATATTTATTTTTTCTTTTTGTTAAGGATTTATTAAGAAGAAAGCGATAAAATTACTTAGACACAACAACAAAATTTTGTTACAGGTAAAAAAATATTTTTTAGATTATTTCTTTAATCTTGACTAAATAGTAAGAAAAATAAAAAAAATAAAAAAAGAAAGAAAGAAACTAGTGATAACCACGAAATTTAGTTACATGTAAAAACTATATATATATATATATATATATATATATAGGAATGTTCATAAGAAAACCATCAACTTTTAAGAAAACTCCAATTGACCAATCACATAATTTCTTTTTATGTATTTATTATAATTGTTAAAAGGGTATTTGAGTAATCTTACACCCACTAATTTGGTAACTAATTAAATCCCTTAAATCTCTCATTATGTTCTGTAACTATTAATTGAAACAAAAACCCTAGATAAAGGATGAAGAACGATTGAAGAAGAACAGAGATGAACGACTTCCACCACGTACCATCGCCGGTCACCATAAATCATTGTCAGGCAACCCACCCCCACCCCTTTCCTTCTGTCGTTTTTTTTTTCTTCACAGTTTGCCGATTCGTGTGTGAAGGTCATCATTACAAATTTCAACTACAGGATGAATTACTCACAGTGGGATTTAGTTGTTCAACACCCCAACTTTGACAATCTTACCCAAATATTCGGTTTCAATAACAAATCGTTGACTCCATATTCTTACATAAGTAAGTTCCCTTTCATACCAATCATTTTTTAACAAATTTTAAAGCAATCTTAATTTATTGCTTGTAAATGTTTCAAGATGATACTGCTATGCTATGGGGAGAAATTTTATAATGATTTTTTGAACTAAGCTGGACCGTTGGGGAATGTACAATCTGAGTTGCTGTTTCGCAAGGATAAATCGGCGTTCACATTGAAAAGGGTTGGACATTCACATTTTACAGTGTTGTTTACAGTTGTATAATTTGAAACCTGCAGATGATGTTAATTCAATATTTGATTTTGGTTTTAAGAAAATTAAAACTTTTTTGGTGTTGATGAATGGAGTCTTCTGCACAATTTCTTGAATCTGTTTAAAGAAAGTAAAGTTCTTCCACCAAGCCACCACTGCTTGACCAACTAGAACGTTGGTCCTAAAAGAGGGTAAATTGTTGCAGATCAAACCATTGCAAGTTGATTACATATGTAATCATAAGATACGTGCTTACTTTTATTCTATTTGGTTGATTACATATCTGTAATTAGATGATATGTGCTTACATTTGTTTTTGTAGGGTTGATTACATATATGTAATCAGATTATATGTGTTGCATTTGTTATTTTCTGATTGATTAAATACATGCAATCAATACTTACATATATGTTGATTGTGTTACATATATGTAAGCAGTTTTACATATGTGCTTACATTTTGCTAGTTCAGTTGATTACATATATGTAATCAGATAATATATACGAACACATATACTTTGATTGATTACATATGTGTAATCAGATTATATGTACGAACACGATTTCTTTTATAACAATTGTAAAACAAATATTTACTAGTATTTTGAAAAATAAAATAAAATTGATTTATTTAAATATAATTTATGAAAGAAGAGAGAGAAACATAATTATATAAATAAATAGAAGATAATAAATAAATAGAAGAGAGAATAAATAAATAGGAGATATAGAATATGTTATGTTCCTATATTACCCTTTATTACCAATAATAAATCTTAAGAATCTTAATTAATTACATAAATACTATTGTTTAATTATAGCCATTGATCAATTTGATCAATGGTTATAAATGAGTTTTCTTAGTTTTCTTGAAAACAAGAGTTTTCTTAGGAACCCTCCCATATATATATATATATATATATATATATATATATATATATATATATATATATATATATATATTAAGAGTGGGGTTATTGTACAAAACACTAATTTTGTAAAAAGTGTGAGAAACAATCTGGAACATGGATGTGCTAAGATCAAGGGCTGGAAATTATTTTTGGGAAAACCTTTTAATTATCAAGTGATTATGGTTATCAAAAGGGTAGTTTAGGGATCTAATTAATTTTGATATGCTAATATCACGCTCAATCGAAAAGAAAGGGATTCAGTTGCCAAAATTAAGGGTCAATCCAGGTTAAATTTGAAATTTAAATAACACCGTATAAGGGATGTGCTATTATGTGTTAGTATGTGCTATTACTGAATAATATATTGTGTTGTTGTCTTTTTGTACACATTATGTGAAATATTGTGCTGATATGGTGTGTGTTTTGAAAACAATGAATTGTTCTTGTGTTGTAATCATGTAGTGGCAAGAAAACCAAGAAAACCATCTTTTCACCGTTGATTTGTTTGATAAACGGTTGAGATCAATAGTGGCACAAGTGTAATTAATTAATATTTTAAAGGTATATTTTTAAATGCTTTTAAGGGTATTTAGGACAAAACAAAACTTTATTTATGGAAACTTTTTATAGTATTTATTAGAATCTAGAAATTTCTTTCTCTCTCTTATCTGCACCATTTTTTAATTAAAAATATTATTTCCATAAATTTTCTATTTTATGTAATAAATAAATTTGAAGAAAATAAAATGTAGAACACGTCTGTGTATTTAATAATTTTCATTATCATTTAAATTAAAAGATTACATGTAAGTAATAATAAATAATCATTTATATGTGTTTCGCTTTTATACATCTTGTTATATTAATTTTTTATTAACATTTTTTTTTATTTTACAAAATCAAAGATTATATTATATCAACTTTTTTAATATATTATGAATAAAAATATAAAATAAAGAACAAAAGATGTGTCATATTACTAAGTGTTACATTTACTTGATTACATATATGTAATCATGTAACTTATTCTTCAAAAATTAAAAAATGAACATAAGTAATATGATTACATATATGTAATCATGCCTGTGAAGAAAATGACGAAGAACACTAGGTACATATTGTTACATATGTTACATTGATTACATATATGTAATTCATAGATGTCACATATACTTGATTACATATATATAATCAATCAAACTAAACAATGTAAGCACATATATATAAGTTGATTACATATATGTAATCAACGACACATATTAAAAAAAGCACATAAGTAATATGATTACACATATGTAATCATGCTTGTGAAGAAAATGATGTAGAACACTAGGTACATATTGTTACATATGTTACATTGATTACATATATGTAATTCATAATGTTACAACCTTGTATTCAAAGTGTTCTAATGACATGATAACCTTATATGAGAAATCACGCTTTGCTGAAACTTTCTTGGTTTCCGATTACACCTGGTAATTGAATCCATTTGTGTCACTGTATTAATAAACACAATTTATCAATAACAGTAAATACATATACGTGTGTATATATATACACACGCAAGAACTAATATAATCCATGAAAAGCTTGTTTAAACAATTGATAAAATATATGTAGGCAATTCCTTTTATGCCATTTTATCTTTAATTCACGGAAGTTTTAAACAAAAAGTGGGGACCACTAGATCTTAACCATTGATTTATTTGATCAAAGGTTCAGAATCATTCCTATCCTTCTCACGTTAAACATCCTTTGTATTGGATCCACCTCCTAATTGTCCAAGGGAACTAGAGACCACTTCACTCAAAATGGTATATGTATAGGGCATATGTAGGGGTCAGTCGCAACTGCCCCAGCCACCGTCCCACCACCTTTGTAGTATACCACGAGTGTGTCCTTGCCTGGTGTTAATAGATCAAACAAATAATTCCTAAAACAGATAATTCCTAAGCAGTTAATTTCCTAAGCAGATAATTTCCCAAACGGGTAGTTCCCACATTCTTCAATACTGACATCCACCTAATGTACCGTAAATGGTATATATATAGGGCATATGTAGGGGTCAGTCGCAACTGCCCCAGCCAACGTCCCACCACCTTTACGATACACCACGTGCATGTCCTTATCGAATCATTAGGGCACACGTAAGCAAGAAATCAGTAAGTAACGTATGTATTCAGATGTATAACAGGAGTTCAGTTAACATGTAATAAACACATAAGCATGAAATCCTGAATATACTAACTAGTGTATGAATTTCTTCATAATAGGGTATCCTACGGTTATAGACTAGGTCAACCATTTCTAGTAACCTAATTCCCTATAACCCAGGCTCTGATACCAATCTGTAACACCCCGACCGATGACCGATGGCGGAAACGTCGGGATGCCACGAGGGATGTGTAGATTGTTCAAAAGCTCGTGGGCATCTAATTAAATCATCACATAACATTTAATCAACCAAATTAATTACATCAAAAATCATGTCTATCATGAATTAGTTACATCAAATACAAAAAGAGATTTAGCTATCTAACTAAATTCTAATCGCCAGAATTTTAGTTATATAGCTAAGTCCAAGAGTCCTATGTGATGATGTCCAAAATAGAAGAGATCATCCTCCTCAACCTACTTGTCTTCATTACCTGAAACATGTGAAAATCAAGTGTCAACTACGAAGTAGTTGGTGAGTAATCATAAGTTTTTATACTTAAAATGGTTTTATAAAATCAATATAAAAGTTTATGTTTAAAATGGTTTTATAAAAGGTTTAGATAAAATGAGTATGAATGCTTATGATTTTTCTGAGAAAATCCACATGAGTACCTGTGAGAATATCCAACACAATCATCCCAGCACAAAATCCAAACACATAACCAACACATTATCACATAATCAATTTAATCATAGATAATCATAGACAATAATAGATAATCAACCACATAACCATTCAACAAATCTCAAACATCAATATTCTCAAATAGTATCTGTGACAATACATGGAATTTATGTAATTAACATAAGTTAAAGACATGATCCATGGAGTGGTGGCTAACCACGTGACAATACATGAAATCAAATGCAACTAACCGAAGTTAAAGGCAATGATTCATGGAGTTGTGATAATCCAAGTGGCAATACATGTAATCATTGTTATTGACCGGGGTCAATGACAATGTTACACGGATGTATAATAATCAGTGATAATCCATAATAATGATAATCCATAATATGAATATCATATTGATAAACAGGTATCATCCATGTGTTATCAAAATAATATTTAAATTGGTATACATGTTTCACCTCCGAGTATTAAGTTGGTGGGTTTGCACCTCCTCTGTTCTGATTGATATTCTGATTGGCTTGAGTCAGTTGATTCACCAATCCAGAAATGAGTGTTGCTAACTCTTGTATGTCAGAGTTGGCATTACCGTTAGCATCTTCAGAGTTCGTATCGTCTCCGTTGTGACGGCGTGGCGGCATGTTTCTGAAGAGATTAGAAACATGTTACTACCGTTTACAACGTAAATCATACAAACTATGGTCAAATGAGTTCATTTAAACAGTTAGGATTACATATAGGAACTATATTTTTCTCCTATCTGTCATTAAACTCATAGCATTTATAAATTTCCTAATATTATACTAAGTGTCCTAGTTGGTCATAACTAAAATTAGCTAAGTATTCCTAAGTTCCATACATTCCCCACCCTATACCAACACTGACAACATCCCGATGCATTGCAACAAGCTTATATATAGGGCATATGCAGAGGTATATCGCAATCTCCCCTACACTGTCCCACCACCGTTGCATTGCACCACGATTATGCCCTTGTCAGAATTTAGGGTGTATCATGTATCTTACCACAATCTCACTTCACAACCCGTATCCTAGATAGGATAATTTCGAGTGAAGTGGTCTCTAGTTCCCTTGGACCATTAGGTTTGCTTAATGTCTAAGTTCACCTGACATGTAGGTTTGCATATTTCTAAGTTCACCTAATGTCTAAGTTCACCAAAAGTCCATACTACTCCCAATGTCCATAATTATCAATAAGGGTTCATATCATCACTGAGTGCTCTTATTGTCACTAAGTGTTCATATCCTCCCTATAATTTATTCTCATCAAGTGTCCATACCATCACTAAGTGTTAGTATCATCACTATGCGTTTATATTATCCCCAAGTGTCTATATCATCACCCAAGTCTACAGTCCATCACTAATCGTTTATATCATTCGTTGATCCTATACACCCCACGTGTCCAATAAGTGTGTCTGTTAATGAATTTATATGTGTTTATCAAATGTGATCATCCAAAGTGTCAATCCAAACCAACCTTAACCAACATACCATCAACATTATCCTCACAACAAATCCTAGTAATATCCAAAGTTCCTGACACTGACAGACTCCCAATATACTACAAATGGTATATGTATAGGGCATATGTAGGGGTCAGTCGCAACTGCCCCAGCCACCGTCCCACCACCTTTGTAGTATACCACAAGTGTGTCCTTGCCTGGTGTTAATAGATCAAACAAATAATTCCTAAAGCAGATAATTCCTAAGCAGTTAATTTCCTAAGCAGATAATTTCCCAAACGGGTAGTTCCCACATTCTTCAATACTGACATCCACCTAATGTACCGTAAATGGTATATATATAGGGCATATGTAGGGTCAGTCGCAACTGCCCCAGCCAACGTTCCACCACCTTTGCGATACACCACGTGCATGTCCTTATCGAATCATTAGGGCACACGTAAGCAAGAAATCAGTAAGTAACATATGTATTCAGATGTATAACAGGAGTTCAGTTAACATGTAATAAACACATAAGCATGAAATCCTGAATATACTAACTAGTGTATGAATTTCTTCATACTAGGGTATCCTACGGTTATAGACTAGGTCAACCATTTCTAGTAACCTAATTCCCTATAACCCAGGCTCTGATACCAATCTGTAACACCCCGACCGATGACCGATGGCGGAAACGTCGGGATGCCACGAGGGATGTGTAGATTGTTCAAAAGCTCGTGGGCATCTAATTAAATCATCACATAACATTTAATCAACCAAATTAATTACATCAAAAATCATGTCTATCATGAATTAGTTACATCAAATACAAAAAGAGATTTAGCTATCTAACTAAATTCTAATCGCCAGAATTTTAGTTATATAGCTAAGTCCAAGAGTCCTATGTGATGATGTCCAAAATAGAAGAGATCATCCTCCTCAACCTACTTGTCTTCATTACCTGAAACATGTGAAAATCAAGTGTCAACTACGAAGTAGTTGGTGAGTAATCATAAGTTTTTATACTTAAAATGGTTTTATAAAATCAATATAAAAGTTTATGTTTAAAATGGTTTTATAAAAGGTTTAGATAAAATGAGTATGAATGCTTATGATTTTTCTGAGAAAATCCACATGAGTACCTGTGAGAATATCCAACACAATCATCCCAGCACAAAATCCAAACACATAACCAACACATTATCACATAATCAATTTAATCATAGTTAATCATAGATAATCATAGACAATAATAGATAATCAACCACATAAACATTCAACAAATCTCAAACATCAATATTCTCAAATAGTATCTGTGACAAAACATGGAATTTATGTAATTAACATAAGTTAAATACATGATCCATGGAGTGGTGGCTAACCATGTGACAATACATGAAATCAAATGCAACTAACCGAAGTTAAAGGCAATGATTCATGGAGTTGTGATAATCCAAGTGGCAATACATGTAATCATTGTTATTAACCGGGGTCAATGACAATGTTACACGGATGTATAATAATCAGTGATAATCCATAATAATGATAATCCATAATATGAATATCATATTGATAAACAGGTATCATCCATGTGTTATCAAAATAATATTTAAATTGGTATACATGTTTCACCTCCGAGTTTTAAGTTGGTGGGTTTGCAACTCCTCTGTTCTGATTGATATTCTGATTGGCTTGAGTCAGTTGATTCACCAATCCAGAAATGAGTGTTGCTAACTCTTGTATGTCAGAGTTGGCATTACCGTTAGCATCTTCAGAGTTCGTATCGTCTCCGTTGTGACGGCGTGGCGGCATGTTTCTGAAGAGATTAGAAACATGTTACTACCGTTTACAACGTAAATCATACAAACTATGGTCAAATGAGTTCATTTAAACAGTTAGGATTACATATAGACATATAGTGTAACAGCAAGTACCAGATCGTCCGGCAAGTCCGTACGGTATGTGTATTTTCACCTTATACTATGTGTACATACGTGAGTTTAAACAGTACTTGTATTAATAGAATCCTAAATACAAGAAATCGTTGTACGTATTTTCGTATAAACTTAAATACATCAAGTACAACGTACATTTGAAACATTAGTTGTGTTTATTAAGTGAAAACTTAATTACAATTAACACAACAAATCATGAGAAACAACGGTATTCAAACGATATTCAGAAACATATCGGTTGCGATCTGATGTCCACAGATGACAGGAATCAGATGACCGACAAGTCGATACAAAAACAATGTGAAAACAGAAAGTATAGTTGAGTCCGACAGTGAGGAAACACAATTAAAACATAATGCAGTGTTATTTCAGAATGACGAACTGACAGTGTGTTTGCGTGAGTGACGACTCACACAAACATATCTGTGAGTTTAGAATTCTGAAATAATGACTGAAAAGTAGAAAACAAAAGTCAGAAAGCAAAACCATCGTCGTATTCGTTCGGGTGACGATTCGAACGAATTACGCGCGAAGGTTACGCGATCTGACGAAACGAAAACGAAAACGCGTCACGAACGAAAATAATTTAATAAAATCAAATAAATAACATTTTACAATTTTGAAACTCATCAAAATAATTAAATTAGTTTCTTTTATTTAAAACCATTTAAATTACGCGTAATTTTTCCGGAAACATAACGAAAATGCGAACCGAGCAAACGAAACGAACCCGAACATCACGCGGGATATATAAACCCTAAATAAGAGAGTTTTCTCATTTTTCATCTTCTACTTCTCTCTCCAACTCCCATTTCCGGCTACCACCACACCACCACCAAGAATCACCTTCTCTCCTCCATATCTCCCTCAATACTTGGCCAAATCACTCCATTTTCGAACCTACACGAAGCTCTCATCACCCTCTACACGAAAGTACAACCGATCTGAGAAGAAATCCACTGAAACGAGGTAATTCGTGGTTGAAAGTAGCTATTTTTTAGGGTTTTCACCCACCTTGCGTAACCTAGAACCCTAACCGGTTCTACGCCTATTTTCTTCGACCCACAACCCTTGAAGCTTAGTCCTTGCATATCCCCACCATGGAACACCCCTGGATAGCTTGAAAAGTCCACTGGTTCGAACCCCATGGTCGTTCTTGCCCAGCCCGGCGAAGGAGCCACATTCGGCGAATGAACTCATGAGGCTGTCGAATGAAATCACGGTCAAATCAACTGCCGACTGAACCACCTTCGACGAATGAGCAAACCTGACTAACATACGGCCGAATGACTCCCTTCGCCCATCACACTCATTCGATCGGGAAACACACTCATTCGGCCGAAGTAGGACTGCCTCATTCGAGCCTCCCTCATTCGCCAACATCATCATCTTCATTCGACCGGTTGATATTCGGCAACATTACATTCGGAAATCTCATACTCAACAGGTCCTCATTCGCCAGCCACCTTTCACTCGGCAGATAACCATTCGATCCAGATGTGCCATTCGGCTAGGTCCTTAGTCGGCCTACCAGCATCTGGTACTCAACAGTCGACCACCTCCATTCTATGGACAAACCCATTCGGCTGATTCTTGTGATAACGATGGTTGACCAAGGCAGCCACCACAAAGCTCATGACCTACCTTATTTAGCCCAGCAGTAACTCGTCAGGCCCAACAGTGGCCCATAACCTCTTTTGTTCAGCCCATAGCTCACAACATCAGGCCCAACATCTCTACATTCGGCCCATTTACTCTTGGAAGGCCAACAGAAAGTGGATGGCCCAAGGCCCACAGTTTATGGCTCAAGGCCCACTGTATTTGGCCCAAGGCCACGATTCTTGGCCAACAGCCCAAATTTTAGGCCCGCAATTGTTTCAGCCCATGTAAGCGAGGCCCAGCTTGGCCCATTAACTTTATTGGTGAAGGCCCGAGACAAAATTCATTGGGCCCATCAAAATCCACCCGAGGCCCACAGAAATTGATTTAAGGCCCATTTTGAGGCCCTTGTCCTCACTTTTGGAGCCACTTTGTCATTAACTTGGTCAACAACCTATTTCTGACCCACTTTTGATTCCAACAGCCCTATATGACTCTAGGCCCAACAAATATTGCCTAGGCCCACCTTGGGCCCAATAAATTCCTTAGAGGCCCAAAACAAGGCCCACAAGGCCACTTGAACACTAGCTTTTGTAACCTTTGGCAAGGCCTTTATGATTCAACACCTAATATCATTGGCCCAACTTAAATTGTTGGCCCACATGACTAAAGAACTATTGTAACTCTTTAACTCAACACTAATACGTATGATAACCAAGGGATTACTACCAAAACGGCACTTTTTGCAACAAAGTCTTGTAACTTATAACATGACTTCATGAAACTACAAATGGGCTTTAATACAAACTAGATAAGACAAGAATAAATCAAAGAAAGTCTATGGATTACAAGAACCAATAACAAATAAAGATGGGCCAACAGAGACCGAAGACTTTAAGTGTTGGCCAAAGCTTATGGCTAACACATACATACACATAAAATCCCTATAATTCATACTAATAAGTTATAAACATCGTGAAATCAATACAGGATCGTGAAAATACACTCAAGCACAATCAAGAGCGCGTACATTCTTGTTTAAGCTAAGTCAAACACAACAACTACAAGGTGAGTTCATATGCCCCTTTTTACTTTAAATCTTTACTGATTTTAACTCTCGGGGCTGAGAAACATGTTTGCTTTTATTTATTTAAAAGTTTGCTTAACATGTTATTATACTTTGATTTGATAATATTAAATTGCTTATTATCATATATCATTGTATGCATGCTTGTATGATTATGAGATAACAGGGAAACTCATATGATTATGATAAGATAATTTCCTAATCATCAATACATTATAATAACTTAGTTATAAGATTATAACTTATAACACTTAGTTATTTCCAGATGATCAAGTACTTAGACAATTTACATTTAATCATATAACGAGAACAATCCCACACGGATACTTTGGGATCACATGGAATTCAGTAAATGATGATCATGATAACGTAACTTCATGGGATTCTTATCATTTACAGTAAATGATGATCATGATAATGTAACTTCATGGGATTCTTATCATTTACACATAATTAACATAATGTAATAAGACAAGTTCTTATTCGACCTTGTTAAGTACACGAGAACAACCCCACACGGATACTTTGGGATCACATGGAATTCAGTAAATGATGATCATGATAACGTAACTTCATGGGATTCTTATCATTTACAGTAAATGATGATCATGATAACGTAACTTCATGGGATCCTTATCATTTACACATAATTAACATGATGTAATAAGACAAGTTCTTATTCGACTTTGTTAAGTACACGAGAACAATCCCACACGGATACTTTGGGATCACATGGAATTCAGTAAATGATGATCATGATAACGTAACTTCATGGGATTCTTGTCATTTACACCCGATTATCATAATGTAATAAGACAAGTTCTTATTCGACTTTGTTAATCACATGATACAATCCCACACGGAAACTTTGGGATTACACGGCGGGATAGGGGAGAATGAAATGCATTTTAATCTGATTACGTGAGGATTAAAATGGATTCCATTCGGATTCTATACGCTGCATTTGGAGACACCTGATGAACAGTTAACTGATACTTTTAATTAAATTAAAAGTGTATCATAAAAGTTAACCTCACAAGTAATAGAATAATATAAGGATCAGATTTAAATAATCTAAATTCCTTAATTCAACGAGGGTTTATCAATACTTCGGTTTGATGACTAAACCCCTCTTACTATATTATTATTCTACATATGATTACACAGCGGACAATTCGGATAGTTGGGAAATGGACATCTTTAGTTGTATCGCAAGTGGTGTGAAACTTGGTTGAGTATGTGGTGGGATAGCGTCTGGGCTTGACCCTTTCGTGATTCCCTATATATAAGCATACTTAGTTAGGTGATATACTACTTGTACATATAACTAAGGAGATGCCATTGGGTGGAACAGGTGAAACAAATATACAAGCAACAATTATATCATTGTGAATGTGTGCATGATCAGTTCAATGGTTTTCAATTTGCTTACTTATGAACTCACCAACCTAGTGTTGACTTTGTTTAAATTACATGTTCTCTCAGGTGACGAACAGGTGTAGATACTATATGCAAATGATAAGCTAGTGGACTCATAGAAGACCTAGCTTTCTTTTGATTGCATACTTTTGATATGACAGAACATTGAATCACTTTTGTATATCTTGTACAGATCAAGATATAAACTCATTGATTCTTTTTGATTAGATTTACTTAGTTAAATTATGATGTACAATGTAATTTAACTTTGTAATTCTAATTCATGTCATGATTAGCATTTCTCATTTATATCTCATGTGCTACGTAAACAATCTGGTCATTTGATTATCAACTCAATGATATCGCGCCCCGGGAACATTCCGCCCGACGGGAAAACACGATCCGTTTCCGCCGGCCCGGGGTGTGACATATAGGAACTATATTTTTCTCCTATCTGTCATTAAACTCATAGCATTTATAAATTTCCTAATATTATACTAAGTGTCCTAGTTGGTCATAACTAAAATTAGCTAAGTATTCCTAAGTTCCATACATTCCCCACCCTATACCAACACTGACAACCTCCCGATGCGATGCAACAAGCTTATATACAGGGCATATGCAGAGGTATATCGCAATCTCCCCTACACCATCCCACCACCGTTGCATTGCACCACGATTATGCCCTTGTCAGAATTTAGGGTGTATCATGTATCTTACCACAATCTCACTTCACAACCCGTATCCTAGATAGGATAATTTCGAGTGAAGTGGTCTCTAGTTCTCTTGGACCATTAGGTTTGCTTAATGTCTAAGTTCACCTGACATGTAGGTTTGCATATTTCTAAGTTCACCTAATGTCTAAGTTCACCAAAAGTCCATACTACTTCCAATGTCCATAATTATCAATAAGGGTTCATATCATCACTGAGTGCTCTTATTGTCACTAAGTGTTCATATCCTCCCTATAATTTATTCTCATCAAGTGTCCATACCATCACTAAGTGTTAGTATCATCACTATGCGCTTATATTATCCCCAAGTGTCTATATCATCACCCAAGTCTACAGTCCATCACTAATCGTTTATATCATTTGTTGATCCTATACACCCCACGTGTCCAATAAGTGTGTCTGTTAATGAATTTATATGTGTTTATCAAATGTGATCATCCAAAGTGTCAATCCAAACCAACCTTAACCAACATACCATCAACATTATCCTCACAACAAATCCTAGTAATATCCTAAGTTCCTGACACTGACAGACTCCCAATATACTACAAATGGTATATGTATAGGGCATATGTAGGGGTCAGTCGCAACTGCCCCAGCCACCGTCCCACCACCTTTGTAGTATACCACGAGTGTGTCCTTGCCTGGTGTTAATAGATCAAACAAATAATTCCTAAAGCAGATAATTCCTAAGCAGTTAATTTCCTAAGCAGATAATTTCCCAAACGGGTAGTTCCCACATTCTTCAATACTGACATCCACCTAATGTACCGTAAATGGTATATATATAGGGCATATGTAGGGGTCAGTCGCAACTGCCCCAGCCAACGTCCCACCACCTTTACGATACACCATGTGCATGTCCTTATCGAATCATTAGGGCACACGTAAGCAAGAAATCAGTAAGTAACATATGTATTCAGATGTATAACAGGAGTTCAGTTAACATGTAATAAACACATAAGCATGAAATCCTGAATATACTAACTAGTGTATGAATTTCTTCATACTAGGGTATTCTACGGTTATAGACTAGGTCAACCATTTCTAGTAACCTAATTCCCTATAACCCAGGCTCTGATACCAATCTGTAACACCCCGACCGATGGCGGAAACGTCGGGATGCCACGAGGGATGTGTAGATTGTTCAAAAGCTCGTGGGCATCTAATTAAATCATCACATAACATTTAATCAACCAAATTAATTACATCAAAAATCATGTCTATCATGAATTAGTTACATCAAATACAAAAGAGATTTAGCTATCTAACTAAATTCTAATCGCCAGAATTTCAGTTATTTAGCTAAGCCCAAGAGTCCTATGTGATGATGTCCAAAATAGAAGAGATCATCCTCCTCAACCTACTTGTCTTCATTACCTAAAACATGTGAAAATCAAGTGTCAACTACGAAGTAGTTGGTGAGTAATCATAAGTTTTTATACTTAAAATGGTTTTATAAAATGAATATAAAAGTTTATGTTTAAAATGGTTTTATAAAAGGTTTAGATAAAATGAGTATGAATGCTTATGATTTTTCTGAGAAAATCCACATGAGTACCTGTGAGAATATCCAACACAATCATCCCAGCACAAAATCCAAACACATAACCAACACATTATCACATAATCAATTTAATCATAGTCAATCATAGATAATCATAGACAATAATAGATAATCAACCACATAACCATTCAACAAATCTCAAACATCAATATTCTCAAATAGTATCTGTGACAATACATGGAATTTATGTTATTAACATAAGTTAAAGACATGATCCATGGAGTGGTGGCTAACCACGTGACAATACATGAAATCAAATGCAACTAACCGAAGTTAAAGGCAATGATTCATGGAGTTGTGATAATCCAAGTGGCAATACATGTAATCATTGTTATTGATCGGGGTCAATGACAATGTTACACGGATGTATAATAATCAGTGATAATCCATAATAATGATAATCCATAATATGAATATCATATTGATAAACAGGTATCATCCATGTGTTATCAAAATAATATTTAAATTGGTATACATGTTTCACCTCCGAGTTTTAAAACAAAACAGTTTAAAAAGGGAGGTTATAAGAACTCACCTGAGTCAGATTCAGCTTTCTCGTATAATGCGCGCTCATGTATAAAATCAACCAGAACTCAATCACCTGTAATTATCGTGGTTTTCGGGTTTATAAGTATATGCTTTGCATTTCAATTAATTATCCCTACATGTTTTTCCTTTAATATTAATCGTGTCATTAACTTAGTTTGTTTCACCTAAGTTACATGATTCAACTAATAATTTATAATTAGTCATCGTTAATTTATAATTCAAACTTGTTAGTTTTAAAATTATATACGATTGATATTTACTTATGATTCTCGTATGTTCACTTCTCCTAGATAAGTAAACTAAGGGAAATATTATCTTTATTCATATACACCTTCACACATACATGCACGTTCACCAAATTCCACCTTCATCACCTAGATTTTGAACTCCACTTTAGGTTTAGCGAAATCATATTCAAGTTACCCCCCCCCCCCAAAAGATTTAAGCCATATTAATTCATAATTTAGAGTTTATGTGTGTATATATATATATACTATAAAGGTGGTGATCTAAGGTAGCCATGCATGCATGAGTGTGTTTAACTCCAACCCTCTTTGCTTACCACAATTAGTATAAGTTTATGTAGCCCCTCACTAATTCCCAAGGAAGTTTAGGTCGGACATCTCCTAGACCAGTGAACCTTTTGTAGATCCCCCCTTAGGTTCGGCCCTAACCTCATCAAGGTTCGGCCAAATGAAAGAGGAAAGGTTCGGGGTCCCCATGGTTCGGTATTACCAAGGTTCGGGTAAAGGAAAATGGTTCGCGACTAGATGCTAGGTTCATCCAAACCAGGGTTCGGTCGCCTCATGGGTTCGTCTGAGTGATAAGGCTTGCTGTCCACCTTCAACTAAGCAATCCGAGGTTCGCCGGTTGAAAGGTTCGGCTACCAAGTTGTGAAGGTTCGGCTCATTATGGAAGCAAGGTTCGGCCAACAAGGCTGGTGCAGGGTTCGGCTCATCTGCTAGGTTCGTGGTCTCATGGGTTGGATATGGATGTGGGCCAAGGATTTGCAGGCAAGGGTTCGTGAGCCACGAGGGTTCGGCCCCCTTGCTGTATTGCGAACCTGTCATGCCATCATCACCCTTCTCAAGCATTTCGGCTGTAAAGGTTAACCGTGGCCTCCCTTATATCCCTACCAACTCGTATAACAAGTTACAAGAACCCTAATCTCGATTATAAGTTGTCAATCATATACACATCTCATTTCTAACAAAACCGAAAAGTAAAACGTAGATTTACCTCTATACGTTGTTCAAATTTAAGGTTTCTTCTTATATTCTTGTTCCTCTCGATCACACGAACGCGTGGACACCAAGATCACTTGAATCCGTCGAGTAACGAAGGAGAAATCGTAGAGAGAAGTTAGAGAGAGAAAGCTTGGGCGTGGATGTGTTCTAGAGAGAGAAATGCAAGATGAGAAATGAGGAGGAGGGTGGTAACCTCCTTGCTTATATCGCGTGTGGTTCCCGCATGTTCGGTCTCGTTTTTATCGCGATAAAACATAATTATTGCTCAGTTTTCCTCGTAAATAAATATTTAAACGTAAGAAGTTTAAGTAATTATTTTTTACTTTAAATAAAAGGGTTTCTTGATCAAAAGTGTTTTATAAAACCATTTCGAATAAAATTGTTTCGTAATAACAATTTCGTTTTATTTTCGTTAAATCATTTATTTAATTAAAATGTTTTGTTCAAATTTGTTTTAAGTTGTGATTCCTAATAAATACTATTGGTTTTCATTTATTCACTTAATATCGTTAATATTATTTAATTATCTCGTCGAAACGCGTTACTTGCGTACGTATTCGTAAAGATCGTCACATTTTCGAATCCGACGCTCGTACCGTATTTCGATTCGATTTACAATTTATGAAATATCGTTTCAGAATATTATTCTCAATTATTAAATTCGTGTGAATCGTCACCCACGCGAATACATTTATTAAGTTAATATTTCTGAATTAATATTCGCGTTTTAGTTATGTTCGTAACCTCACCATCGCGTAATTGTTTTTATTAAAACTCCCATTATTTTATTAATTATAATATTGTCAATCCCAATCAAAAACCCGCTAAACCATATCACTGACACATCCATGATAGACCGAAATATGCATATGTATAGGGCATATGTAGGGGTCAGTCGCAACTGCCCCAGCCACCGTCCCACCGCTATTTTGATAAACCATGACCATGTGTCCTTGACTATGTTTAGCAACCAAACCTTAACAAACTCCCAATCCCTTTCCATTTCATACCAACATCCATAATCTGTGAAATGTGACTGCGATAAACTCTCTGGTTCTGTTTATTTGGGTTTCAACTAAACTTACCATGGTTTACGCGTATAATATGTTCTCAATGTATACCAATAACAGTGATAATCATCAAATAATACATCATCATTAATAATTATAAATCTCAGATCGTAACAGTACAATCGTCCAGATGTATGGACGACCGGAAATACAGTGATGTTACATTAATGTAAAGTGTCTTCTGTTGTTCAAACAAGTGTTCTTTGATAAGAATGTCTTATGATTTGGTCTTGATGATGGAAAGCATCTCTGAACCATTCTTGAATAAAACATACATCGGCAGAAGGATCTTCTCGAAAGTTCTTGTATCGGAAGCTGCAATGTTCAGCATCATTCCAGAAGCTTTGTGTTTGTTAATTAAAGATACAAGGTTATCTTTTGGACATAGTCAACTCTTCTGGAGATCTAACATATCTTCCAAAAGACTAATGACTTACAAAGGATAGCCTTATCCTTTTGATGCTCATCTTGGACTTTTGGGAATGAGGCCAAGGACTTAGAGTATTTGTCACACCCCGGGCTCTCGACGACCTAAGTGCTGTGACCCGAATTGGTTTCGTTATTAAATACAGTCTCGGTCAGAGTTCATTACTCTTTTTCATATGTTTCAGCGGAAGCGTTGTTTTATTAAATTAATAATTTTACAAATAATTCAGATGCATGGATGTGAAAACCGTTTTTCATGATTTATAAATAGTTCATACGCATGGGTATGAAAACTCACTGTCACAATTTATAAAATAACTGTTCATAAATAACTTTTCTGGATTTCCAAAAATTTCATACGCATAGTTATGAACATCATCATTTCATATAATTGTAAACCGGATCTTCACAACACATAAATTCAAATCATTTATAATATACGGTTTATATATGACTTGGAGACATAGCTCCAATAGCTCCATGGTCTCACCACAAGATCCTATTCAAGGCATCATAGACCAAGAATCTCTAATCTTGCTTTCTTTTACATTTTATTATAACCTGAAAAGTTTTTTAAAAATAAAACGTCAACATAATGTTGGTGAATACAAATAACAGACTCGATATGTAAGCATGGCATGTTCGGTCCTTTAACCATAATTAATAATGGCAATACTACACATTTAGCAGGTTATTTCACTGATCGATACAACCACTACATACCCTGGCTTGTACTGTCAATGGTTAGGAACAACAGCGGAGTGCGCCTTACAATTGTTCCCTCCAGCCCACAGCCCGTCACTGGTTAGGTTGCCTGCGGAGTGCGTCTTACGTATAATCTTCCAGCCCACGTTACCAGCCACGTATGGGAATTTCACCCATAGCGGATACAATTTGCAAATCATACGTATACTAATGGTCTAAATGTTGGTCTAATTAATAGTATCCCTTTATGCGTCAAAGTTTAAACATACAATGCTTAAAAAAATTCATTTATAAATTTAAAAGAAGTTAGATGTATTCATCTGGATTTTGGTTGGTTGGGTGACAACTCAGAACTTCTCAATATAAATGTGGGCAGCGTTTCTTCTTAATATATCCTTATAACTATTTGCAAGGATGACTCCAGATGCGTTTACTTTTTCTGTTCCTAAATTGATCATAAGTTCAACATAATATTTATATAACTATCGGGTCAGATTTTAATCCTAACCGTATAAGTTAATAATAATATAAGAAACCTAAAGTTTATAAATTAAATTTACAAATTAAAATAGATACATGATCGTATACTGATTGTTTTAGGGAATTTTCAGAACAATGGTATCCTCAGAATGAACTTCGACTTGACTTTACTTTTTCGTATATTCAAGATCTTCAGAAATTTAATTCGTTTGGTATCTTTACTAATATATATATGTATGTATGTATGTATGTATGTATGTGTGTGTGTGTATGTATGTATGTATGTATGTATGTATGTATGTATGTATGTATGTATGTATGTATGTATGTATGTATGTATGTATGTATGTATGTATGTATGTATGTATGTATGTATGTATGTATGTATGTATATGTTTGTTAACCGCCTTTCTAATTTTCTTCGTTTGAGATTTTGATGACAAGTACATGTATATCTTCAATTTTGAAGATAACTTCACGTAATTAATTTTTTTTATAATAATAATAATTATTATATTTTATAATTAATTTAGCTCAAGTTTTATTTTTCTCTCATAACTTTTAAAATATTGCGTTTTATAAAATTCTAAAAATACTGCTAACACCGGCTCATTTTTTCTCTACGTTTCGACCTAAGTTTCATTAAAAACGGAGAAAGTTTAATTATAATATATTTTATTAATTAATTAATTTTTTAGACGGTTTCCTATAATAGTTACTGATCGTTCAAATAACGATTATTTCTAATAATTGTTTCATCCAACCTATTCGTTTAAACGAACGCTAAAAATTTTGAATGTTTATTTCAATCATATACTATCGAATAATCATATTTATAAAATAAAACATTTTATATTATTAGTTGAGACCTTAAAATTTAATTAATCGTTTTTATTATTATGTTTTTGACTTATAAAATTTTAATTATAATTGAGAGTATTTTATTTATATCCATAAAACTGGATGTTACAGTATTTTAGAAAGCACCAGCCTTTAGATCTTATAGCCTCCTCCTAGGCTGATGATGCTTCCATTACTTCATTTAGTTTCCTTAGAGTCTCAGCTCTTCCCTTGGCCCATCTTGTGTTAACTATGCCATCCTTGTGGTTTTCAGGATTGTGGAGAAGGAGATTTTCAAGATAAAAAACGATAGGGGTAGTGACAAGTTTGAGCTCTCTAAGAGTGAGTTTCATGATGCCATTGTTACTTTGTTTCGGAGTGAATATATTGTCATTGGCACTAAAACTCCACTCCACAATGGGGATGTAACACCTTATAAGCCCTAGTGCATGCTTAGGTTCAGAATCAGATTCATCATTAGGTTCAGGTTCAGGTTCAGGCTTCTTCTTTTTCTGGCCATTGTTTTTCTTCTTGTTGTAAAGCTTTGAGTGCCTTCACCTTGATTTTTGACCTCTTTCCTTGCCTCTGCTCCCTTTGTTCCTGTAGCTTCCTTAGCTGCTGCTATATTAGCAGCAGCTGCCTCTTCAGTTCTCCTCTCAACTTCCTTTGCAGGTCACTTAGGATCTAGATTTGTGGATTTTTTTTCTTTGTTGAATGCTTCTTTATTTTAATCACTGAGGATAGAGACACATTGTCAAAAGAGGGACTGGATGGAGGAGAGATGGTTTCTTTCTTTGGGAACAAGGCCCTAAAGGCAACTTCATACATGTACCCTTCTCCTTCTTTGTCTTCCTATTCAGAGATGTAACACCTCAAAGTTTAATACAAGTCATTTTACTCATGGGTGGGTAACTGATTTAATAACTAGAACAAGAATGAAATAGGAAAGAAGAGAACACATATATACGATCCATTAAAGAAGAAACGAAAAATAAAAACAAGGATGAAGCTCACGAAAATAGAAGTACTCAAAAGTGCCCAAGTTCACGAAGCCAAAAGTACACGGATTCAATTTCGTGACCACCATTTCGTGAACCCTAATTCGTGAATTTAGCCTATATATAGAAGTGCCTAGGGAAACATGATCAGTTTAGGCTAGCATTACTCTATCTCTCTCTCTCTCTCTCTCTCTCGAGTACTTGAAGGGGCAAGTTTGTGAACTACAAGAAACGACTTTTGCTCGACCAAAAGAAGGAGGAAACGCACGAGAAGTTACAAGGAGGATCATCCAACATCTGGAAGGGTTTGATTCGTTAAAGTTATGATTTTTTAGACAAAAAGGAAAACATGCATAAAGATCATGCCTTTATGCAGAAAGTTTGTTCCTTATTGGTTCCAATGCGTTGGTAGGGCCATAATCGTAGAACTAATTTTTCAGATGTTTTATGCAGAAAAGACGAGTATTCGAAAAAGTACACGAAAAGGGAACATCTGAACCCTTCTTTGTTCGTGAACCCTTGGTTCGTGAACCCTTCGTTCATGTACTCTAAAGACTTTGTGAACTCCATGAGTTTGTATACTTTGGAGAGTTTATGAACTTCATGTTTTCGAATACTAGGGGCTAGTTAAACGAGCTATGAGGACTCAGAATAAATTCTAAGTATAGGAATAAAATGTAATGAGATGATGCAACAATGTAGGTTATTGAGTCCTAGCCGAGACGAACCAGTCTATGAAGCTAAGAGCCCTACTACTATCCGGTGAGTTCTAGATGCCCTACTTTAACCTGTTACGTGTGAATATGTTTTGGGCTATCATACATGTTGTGATAATGATTTAAGATGCTTGATGATATATGTGAATGTTTTAAGATAACGGATTCCTGATAATAAGATATGATGAGTTACACATGGAAAGATGCTAGAATGATGAATGCATGTAAATGTGTTATGATAACGATAGCATGATGATGTGATATGATGATCAATGTATGATGACATGCTATGATAATGATTACTATGATGCTATGTTATGATGAAGTCCTATGCTGCTAGGATAAGGTTATGATGTTATAACGATAATATGCTACCATGACATGTTTATGATGCTAAGATGTTATGATGTATGATGATAAGATGAAAGCATGACATGTTTATGATTCTAAGATGTTATGATGTTATGATGATAAGATGATCGCATGACATGCTTATAATGCTAAGATTTTATGATGTAATATCGATACCATGCTAGCATAACATGCTATGATAAAGGAATGATGCTCCCATAATCTCTATGGGCTAAATATGATGATGGCCCCGTACTCGTTACGGGGAGGGTATGAAAGTCAACCCGACTATAACATTGTATGAGAGTCAACCTGACTATAACAGGGTATGAAAGTCAACCTGACTGTAATAGGGTATGAAAGTCAACTTGACTATAACAGGGTATGAGAGTCAACTTGACTATAACAGGGTAAGAGTCAACCTGACTATAAGAGGGTATAAGAGTCAGCCTGACTATAACAGGGTATGAGAGTCAACCTGAATATAATAGGGTATGAGAGTCAACCTAACCATAACAGGTATGAGAGTCAACCTGACTATAACATGGTACGAAAGTCAACCTGACTATAACATGGTATGAGAGTCAACCTGACTATAACAAGGTATGAAAGTCAACTTACTATAACAGAGTATGAGTCGATCGGACTATAAACATGGAGCCTTGTGCCTGCATAAGCCCGTTGTTCATGTTGATGACAATGGTTGCATGATTACGATGACTATGACGATTACTTAATATGGTTTATGTGAATGTAAAGATGTTTTTCACATGAATGATTCTTTAACTCATACAGCATTTACAATGTTTATTAAAACTATAACTCACCAGCAAAAGTTGACTTTTTTGCATGTATGTCAGGTTGAAGGATAGGTGCAAGGACAACATGTAGCTCCTGGCACGAAGATAAAAGATCCGGTGGTTACGGCAAATATGATATGTTTTAATACAGGAAATTAGGTGTTTTATGTTTTGACAAACTATTTTTAAATTCCGCTGCATTATTTATGAAAGTTTTTGGTTTAAGAAGTATGAGATGATGATGTAAACCCAACTGTAAGAGGTACTCGGGATCAGGGCCTCTCAAGTTGGTATCAGAGCCATAGTTTTAAAGATCTTGGCATACCAAATTCCTAAGACTTAAATTGAGAATGGGATTAAGTGATGCAGATTACCACCATGGAAGAATGTTTATGTATGAAATAGAATGAATGAGAAAGAAATAGTTAAGGACTAGGAAGGTAGCCAAGGGTGTGCATGATGATGAGATGGGATGGGAGATGTTTAGAGCATATAAGTTGGGTAAATGGTTAATAACACCTAATCAACGTCATTAATGATTTACAAAACTTATTTCGTGCTAAACTGATTCCCTTACTGACTTATCATTTTTTACATCCTGTAAATAGCTAAACGGCTGGGAAAAAGGGTAGACCCCGAAAGCAACCTCATACAACTGAGGAGCCGCATGTTGAGGGAAAAGAGAACAACAATGAAGAGGATATTGAGACCAGCGAACAACATGAAAACAAATAAGAGTTCACACTAGTTCCTATCGTGTTAAAGGTTATTTCTGATGAAGTCTACAAGATTCTGGATGAGAGGATGCCGACAATAATCACCAAGGAATTAAAGGATGCGTTGAAAGATAAGTCAGAGGGAACCAAATAAAGTGCTAAGGAAGATGAGGAAGTGATTATAATGGAGACTAAGAGAAGTGTTTCCCAACAGGGAAAACTGAAGGGCTGTGACTACAAAGCCTTTAAGGGATGCAACCCACTATCCTTTGATCAAGCTGTAAAGTTTGCAGCTCTCTCTTTCACCGAAGAGGCACTCCACTGTTGGAATACAGTAAAAAATAAAAGAGTGTTGCTGACATGGAGAAGATGAACTGGGATGATCTAAAGGAATTAGTCACCAAGCAGTTCTGCCCTAAGAATGAGCTTGACAAGGTGGAAAGCGAGTTTTTGGTGCTGCAAGCAGGGAATTTGGACCACAGGCAGTACACTTCAAGATTCAATAAGATTGCAAGACTTGTTCCTCATCCGGTTGCCATTGATGAGCGAAGGGTGAAATTGTATATGGAGGGTTTTCCTCCAAAGGTTCAGATTCATGTGAAGGCAGACGCCTCAAAGACGTATGATTCTACTATGGAGCTCAATGGGATAGTTTGGGATGATTTCATGGGGGATGATCTAGTTAAGGAGGAAACAAAGACGAAATGGCCCCGGAGTCAAAAGAGGCCAAACAGATCAACAAAAGTTTCATGACAAGAAGATAAATCTAGAGGAGACGGGCATATGCCAAAAGTGTGGAAAAAGCCACACAGGGCAGTGCCTGGTAGGCACTAATTTATGAATCCGATGTGGGAAGACGGGGCATTTTTCTAGTAATTGCCTGAGTGCCACCAATTGTTTTAAATGCAATGGGTTTGGAAATCTGTCCAAGGATTGCAGACAGCCAAGGGCAGATGCATCTGATTCTGGAAAGAAAGAAGAAAGGAAGAATGATAAGCAAAAAAAGCTAAGGCGCAAGCCTTTACAATGACCAAGGATGATGTGATTGAGGACCCTGACGTGGTCACAGTGACCTATTCTATCAACAATATTCTTGCATCTGTATTGTTTGATTCTGGTTCCAGTATGAGTTTTGTATCTTCTACGTTTAATGATGGATTAGGTGGGAAGGTTAAGAAGATAGAACGGGCATTTAATGTAGAGAAAACTATCGGTAAGATTACCAGGGTGACGGAGGCTATTGATGATTGTTACCTCGAGATAGAGGGTCAATGGTTCCCTGTATGATTGTTTCTTATAACCTTAGAACGGTTTGATGTAGTTTTGGGAATGGACTGGTTAGCCAAATACGAGGCTAACATTGTATGTTGACGAAAGATGATATGTTTACGAGCTTTGGATGAGAGTCCAGTAATGGTCTACGGTGATAAAGTGGTGTATGCTCCTAAGGTCATTTCTATGATCAAGGGTAGTGATATGATGAGGCGAGGGTGTGGGGCTTTCTTGACATATGTGATTGAGGAATGAACGGATATAAGGACGATTGATGATGTTCCCGTGGTGTGTAACTTCCCGATGTATTCCTTGAGGAATTTCCGTATTTCCACCCGAGCGAGAAATTGAGATCCAAATCGACTTAGGGGCTGTTTGGTAGCATCTGAATCATTAAGTGTTGAATGATTAAGATGTCTCAATGGTTAAGAGGGTCTGAATAATTAAGTGTTGAATGGTTAAGACTGTTTGGTTAAACATCTGAATGAATATGCAGAATGACTATTTTACCCTTCTAAAGGCTTTTTTTCAATGATAATATAAATAGTAAATTTAAAATAAAATCCATACAAAACAAAATACAATCATGATAAAATTCAAACATCCAAATTACACAATAGTGTTTCAAAATACTTAATAAATGCTAAAATTCAAATGTAGATTAAAAATTGACGAACATTGTCATGCAAGGTGACTCGCTATATGGTCACGCAAACCATTTTTATATCCATTGCCTTTTGAACCCCATTCTATGTCGTGAATGGAATGATCGTCACTTACTTCTCCATGTGTTTGTGTTTCAGTAAAAATATTGTTCTCGTCGTACTCCATAAACAAAAGATCATGAATGTTGCATCGCCTTATAAAATTTTGGACAGCAAAACAAGCAATCACTATGCCTCGTTGTATTGGAGCCATTTGTTTTAAGATTGGGAATCTTGCTTTTAAAACACCATATGAACGCTCGATAACATTCCTGATTTGTGCGTGAGCACGATTAAATTTTTCTTCCTTAGTTAATGCACGTTGTAGTCGAAAATCGGCTAACCAATACCTCGTATTCCGGTAGGGAGTCATAAATCAACGAGTGTTTGTGTATGCATCGTCACAAAGATAATATTTATATGTACGTGTTAGTATCAAAACAATTAAAAACAGGCCTTTACATGTATTATTTAATGTGAAAGCGTGACGGAAAACCTGGTGGGGAAAAAGGAAAGCCGGAAGACATGTTAAATGCAACTTCTTTTAAAACTCTTGAATCATATGCGATCCCCTCCCATCCGGCCCATACAAACGTGAATATCATATCAAAATTACATATAGCTAAGACATTTTGATAGCATTCACCTTTTCCTCTTCCCCTATAACGTGTTTGTTGCTCAGTCCACGATAGCATGTACAAGAGTTCCATCTAATGCACCTATTGCTCCAGGGAAAATTAGTTTAAGTTTCATATGTTGTGCTGATGTATTTGTGATTGCATTAGAAGATGATGGAACTATAACTTCTCTTGCAATGTTCATCATTGCCTTTAAAACCTCATGAAAACATTGATGAATAGTTCCTGTAGAGTGTTGAAACCTACGTTTAACCATCCGGAAACGTCCATTGTGTCCTATAACAATCAAAAACATAGCCAATTTCTCTTCTAGTGTTATTGACCTACTACTTTGCAACCAATTTTTAGATCTAAAATGGTTGCACAGTAGTCTAAACCTTCACGTGAAAGACGCATCATCTCATGTAGAAGTTCCATGCAACAATTCTTGTGTGTATTCATGACCGGTAAGAGCAGAATTCAAGTCTTGTATTCTTCCAACATTTATTGCGACTAGTTGTAGCCAATAACAACAAAGCAAAATGAAAACAACAATTTCATCATCCGAATGCATATCCAACCTGTTACAAACGTTTAACATTTAACAACCAACTATATTCCAAAACCGTCCAATTACTTTAATAAACATACAAACATTTAAACATCCATGTAGAGTCAAAAACATCCAAGTAGATTAATAAACATCCAAAACATAGAAACAAAACATTCAAACCACTCAAAAACATCCAAGTAGATTAATAAACATACAAACCATTCAAACCATTCAAAAAACCATAGAATCAAAACAACTTGTACTTCGCTCCGGCATTCTTGACCCATAGCTCACAAGTTTGTGGTTGAAGTTGTAACCACACTTTCCTAATGTCGGCACTTTCACCAAAAAGCATCAACGTCGTTTGATATTTCGCATCAGACTCATCCTATCCCATTGTCCCCAAATTTGTCATGCATGCCTCCATATCATTGGAAGCTTTGTGGTTTTCAATTATCATCGTTGCCAACTTCTTAATATTCTCCCCAACTTCCATGATCTGTGAAGTCATTTAGCTTTTCGTTTCTTTATTTCTTTTTTGGAATGACCCGATGACTCTTCACTAACACCTTGAAGGGTGGATCCATTTTGTGCATTCAATATCCTCAAAAACATTAAGATTATGCTCATAGACATCCTCAAATGGATGAGGAAGTGTAGAAGATGGCCCCCAACTATCAAAGCCAATAGAAGTAGAACCCTCAAATAATTGAATACACAAATCTGGATACGCAAGTGGTGCACTTCTCAAAGCTTCGACATGTTTGTTAGATTGTGTGAAAAAATATTATATAATTGTATAAGAATACTAAAATACAATAATATATAGTATTTATAAAAAAAAAGAGATACCTTAATCTCTAATTGCCAATCTTCTTCCGACAAGTTAAACATGTTTGTTATTGGATCATAAACATTGCCGGTTTTGTTTTTAAGCTTTGTCCAAACTGTAAATTTAACTTTTAGATAATCATAACGTTTCTTCATTTGTTTTTGATCGGCAATGAACTTGTGTTCCAATTGTAATTTTTCTGCCACTCTCTTCCAAGAAAGTGCTTTGAGACTGTCCCCTTCGAGCCCATGCAATGTCAATTCATGAACACATGCTTCAAATTGTAATTTTTCTGCCACTCTCACATGTATTGAATTGCTTTGGCGTGTCACTAATACATCTTGATTTTAGTCACACCGTGTTATACATCTTACTACTAATAAATGATTCCAAATAAATGTCACATGGCATTCACACATCCACTTTCTTATTCAAAAATGATAATTAAATAAAAATATTATTTTATTTATAAAATCATATTTAAGGAATGTTTAATCAAAAAAATTTTCTAAATAATTTAGTATTGTGTTAAATCCTATTAATATTATTTTTTATAGAACAAAACCATATATTTTGTTTATTTTAAATTGTAACAAAGTTTGTTATTTTTCAAATATTAATTCTATTAACAAATTATTACAAAAATTTATTAATTGATAAACACAATAAAAGCATAAACACAATATAAAAAATTTTATTTTCAAACAAAACACAAATGTGACATAAAAAAAATGTTAAAGATTTAAATCATAATTATACTTTTATTTTATATTGTTTTATGTAATAAAATTCTTTTAATTATGTACTTAAATTTAATAAAACATCATAAACTTACATAAAATTTATTTTTAAACTCGTGTAATACACGGGTTTATAACCTAGTATTAAATATAATAAGTAAATTATAATCAAACTATTAAATTCAAAAGTTTAATAATAAAAAATTAAAAATTAACTAAAATAGAAAAAGAGTCTTAAATATAGAAAAATTATTTATAATGCAAATTTATTTTACATTACTGATAAGTAACTTATTAATTTATGACAATTACACTTAATTTCATATTAAAGTTATTTATTAATGATATGATAAAAACTTATAATTATATATCATATTAAATTTATTTATTAATGATATAATCAAAATTTATAGTTATATTTTAATAAATATTTAAAAATATATTTTATTATTATTATATAAATTATTTAACATAAAAGAGACTATAAAATAAGAGAAAAGAAGCACCAGAAAATAAGAAATGTTTATTTATTAGATGAGAGACGTAAAAAAAATAGCTAAAGTAATGACACATGTCCCTTCGTTATTTGTATGTTGTCATAGATTTATTATTTATTTATTTATCTATTTTTATTCATTTGGTAGTGAATAGTGAATTAGACTTGTAAATTAATTTCTTTTAATTAGATTCTAAATATTTTATTAACATGAAAGATAAATTTGGATGTTGTAGATAAGATACTTTTAATTAATGTCCAAAACATTTCAAAATGTCCCGATACACATAAATCAAACGTAATACCTAATTTTCTATATTTCTAGTTAAACATCATTTATATATCATTATTTGTGAAATTGGATTTCATGATGAATACGAAATATAATATAATTACCTTAAAATATATTATTAATTTAAAACTTATCTTTTCACTTTTTGTGGTTGAGAAAGATCATGTGTTGAAAGATAAAGTTTCGTGTAGGGACATGTAAAATGACGATGGAGTGTTGGCACATCAAACGATATTTTCAAACATTATGATTCCTTCACCACTTAAAACGGTGGACCTTCCCATCAATCGCTATTGTGGGTTTACATTTAATCTGGGTGTATGATCCGATCACTCTAATTTCAGATCTTCTACAATATATTTTAAATAAATACTTTTGTTTTTTCTAGATTTGTTTTTGAACTATAATAGTCTATTGGCTAACACATCCTCCAATAAAATTTCATACACCCATTCATACTACTTATGTCTTATAAATTCGTGAAAAAAAAAACTCATTAATTACCGTGGTAGTAACTTATCAGTTAATATTATAACCTAAGAGCTACTATAAATCCATCACTTATCCATAGCTACTAGGTCATTTAGAATATGCGTGTACGTGCGCGCGCGCACACACACACATATATATATATATAGATAGAGGATTGGAAAAAAAAATGTAACTCACTTTTATTCAAAAACCCAAATAACTCTTTCAAGATGAAGTCATATCTTTGATTTTTTTTAAAACATTGTAGCACATTTATAACATTTTTTTCTTTTATTAGTTGTGTAAATTCATTATCATTTAAGAGGTAACATCGTTGTAAACTTTTGATTTACAACACTGTAACTGTTTTAAACCCAAAACGTATAACGATTTTAACTTTTAAACGGTGATGAATTTACACAAACTCATAAAAGAATAAAATATTTTAAATATGTTACAAAAAAGTAAGTTATTATTTCTTTCTTCTCCTATATATATAGGAGAATTATAAATGGTTAAGATCATGTGGTCCCCATATTTTACTAAAAGTTTACATGAATTCAAGCTGAAAGAACAAAAAATGAATAATCTACATTTGTTGACTTGTTTGTGAGTAAATAAAGTTTCAACATTTTTTTAAGAAAATGAATAATTTTTATTAAAATAATTACAGCATATAATTGAGAATTTTATTGTCTTTAATTTGAGTATGATATTGCTACATTTTTTTTTCGATTTTTTTAAGTGGTCCGTGATTTTTAAGCTTTGTCAGTAATTATGCATTTGGTCCTTGATTATGCATGTTAAATGATGGTCCGTGTTTTTTATATAGCACAATTTGTGATTTTTATATGGTCCTTGATTATGCAGTCGGTCTTTGATTATGTGTGTTACATTATGATCCGTGATTATTGGTCCGTGATTTATCTAGTTTAATCATTGATCATGGTTCTCAAATGACAGTCTGTAATTTTATATGGCTTAGTCCGCAATTTTAGAGGAATGATAATACCCTTATTTAGTTGATACGTGGGCACTAGGTCCTACCTACGCTTCGCATGGTTTATCTCATTATCATGTTAGGGAAATATTATCATAAAAAGTCAAATTTTCCTAAGATAACTTAAATATTTTTAAAAACTTGAAAACGTCCCAAACAAACTCCGAACGAATTCGTTTTGTGCCATTGTAAATAGCTTGTCAAACCATAATACTAAAACCTAAACTTTAAAACCAAACCTTAAAATTTAAAAAAAAATGATTAACGGCACCATTGGTGAAGTTGCTTAGTTCAAGTGTTAGTTCAAGGGTTTGGATTCTTTCGTTCGATTTGACCCTCTGTTTGTGTCATGCTAAGATCCAATCGAGTGACGAACGGTTCGTGAAGATGTTCTAAAAATAATGAGATGTGAAACGAGTATCATGATCAGATATGATGCTAAAGGCCCACCAATACAGGACTCATAAATTCTTATATATGTACTAGGGTGAATAGAATAACGAGCATTGAGTGCGTCGTTCAGAAATGTGAGTCAAAGATCATTACGATTCTAAAGGTAAAATCAAACAGCAAACTTCGTTCTAATTTGAAATTCAACACCACAAGACATGCAAATTGCCTTAGGTCAAAAAAATTTGTTGAACCACAAGTATGTTTCTATAAATATTAGTTTAAATTCGAATACCATGAAATTTGATATGGCTTTTACGACTGAGTGCATCAACTACAACATTCAATTCTTGCAATCAAAGTCGTTAAGCAGTTCGACCCACGTCGTTGCCTCATGTTGAGTTCTTTTTGGTTAGGGAAGATTTGAAGGCTTTTGTGATGGGTCAAGGCCACACACTTTATACCAATGAGACAGTTTCTACAAGCCTTTAAGGGAAAGATGATAGCAATCAAGTTCAAGATCGTGTCTTGTGGAACATGTTTGGTTCTTAGTATGAAGTTGTTGTTTGTGATCAATAGAAAACGCGTCAAATGATACGGCCATAGATAACATATTATGATGTTATTAGTTTTATCATTAAATGTATGTAAATTGTTGTATTGTATATATGGGATCAAATCATTTGAAATGTTTACCTCATATGTTGATGTTCGATGTAGGGTTTGGAATTTGAAAGTTTTCAACTGAAGATAGATGGATGTATTCGTCTTATGAGTTTTCATTTTGATTGTTTTAAGTTAAAAATATTTTAGATGACTTGATATAAGAACTACTAAGACCTTTGATAGAATTAGTATATAAAAATATACACCAAGTATTAGTATACAAGAATCAATTGATTCAACCTATTGGTTTAACTAAGATTAGTTCCCTTGATGATAACACTCAAATATATAATCCTAACATTGATTAAGCTTTTGGTTCTACTCCCAAAGTACTGTTGGTGCTTATATATAGGGTATACCGCAACCAACCAACCACACCACCAACACCTTGAAAGTATACCAATTGCCTACCAATACCACACATCATAAAATGTTTCACTTTATTTGATGTTTACACGTAGTTGACCATATAATTATAGTTCATATCTTTCAACCATATAGTTTTGACTAAGATTAGCTTCTTTGATGAAAATACTCAAATCTATGAATCCTAACATCAGTCAAGCTTTCGGTTTACTCCCAATATACTGTTGGTGCTTATATATAGGGTATAGCGCAGGCAACCCACCACACCACCAATACTTTGAAAGCATACCGATCGCCTACCAATACAATAAACATTAAAATGTGTCACTTTTTTAATGTTTACATGTAGTTGGCCATATAGATATAGTTCATACTTCTCAACCAAAATTTGATTGAGTTTAAGTTAATCATCCAAAGTTTTCAACAATTGCTTCCTTTATCTCGCATTCGTAGGATTTACATGTACTGCAAATTCTCGTTCTGTGTGCACCCGTAACGGAAATTTGCCTTGCATGTTTACCCTACTTGCTGGTAATGGCATACAAATGAGTGGATACAAGATCCATTAATGAGATGTGGTCCCTAAAGTTCACAATAAAATCATGTATAATATAGTTATTGTCGATAGATTTCCTATAACCGTTACTACGGTAAATGGTCTATCTAACCTAGTTTGTATTCTACCAAGTAAAAGCTCAAAGTTACAAGCTACTAAAATTCTATCAGCACTTAAAGTCAATTAGCGCAAAGTAACAATCATAGATCAGAATGTACCATTCAACACATCATGATCAGGTTGACCATCTTGGGAAATTAGTTGAAGAGTTCAAACACAAGTTGCTCTTTGGTTATTGTTCGTAAGTCTTGGGCATTGATTTCTGAAGTAGTTAGGGTCGCCACATTCATAACAAGCTCTTCTATTTGCTATGGCAGGAATGGCAGGTTGGTTGTTTATCAGTTACGCGATTTGAGCTGGTTGGGCTTGTTGCACTAGAGGTCCACTTCGACAAGTGTTAGCGAAGTGACCATATCTCCCACAAATAGTGCAAACACGACATTGTCGATTAAGGGGATGATGCAACTTACAAGTGTTGCATGGAGGTTAAACTCCCACATAGGCTTTGTGATTTTGTGGAGCTTGTTGGTTCAGGGGGATAGTAGGAATAGCAAGGGCCGCCATAGCGAAAATCCTAGCCTTTCGCTTGTGAGTGTTGGGTTTGGTGAGATTGGTAGGTTCAATGTTGGCCTCCTTAGAAGACTCTTCAGTGTTGACCTTTGTTTCAACTTTCTTGACTCAATCCCCAGTTAAATTTCCGGCCATAGCATGATTGTCGGTTAAGGTTGCACCAAGTCGTATTGAATCTTCAAGTGTGGTAAGCTTGTACCTAAAGCAGTGTCTTGGATTTTCATAGGAAGGCCATCAATATACTTTTCAATGTGTAACACCCCGACCGATGGCGGAAACGTCGGGATGCCACGAGGGATGTGTAGATTGTTCAAAAGCTCGTGGGCATCTAAATCAAATCATCACATATCAATCAAACCAAATAAATGTTTACACAAAAATCATGTCTATCATGAATTACATACATCAATTACACAAAAGAATTAGCTAAACTAACTAAACTCTAATCGCTAGAATTTTAGTTAATTAGCTAAGTCCAAGATCCTATGTGATGATGTCCAAAAGTGAGAATTCATCTTCTTCAACCTACTTAGCTTCATCACCTGAAACATGTAAAGAAATCAAGTGTCAACTACTAAGTAGTTGGTGAGTAATCATAAGTTTTTATACTTAAAAGGTTTTATAAAATGAATTTAAAGGTTTAAGTTTAAAAATAGTTTTTATAAAAGGTTTAGATAAAATGAGTATAAATGCTTATGATTTCCTGAGAAAATCCACAATAATACCTGTATGAGATAATCCAACCAATATCCAAACTCAACAATCAAACACATACACAAACACATAATCACATATCCAATCAGTCATAGTCAATCATAGATAATCAAAGTCAATAATAGATAATCAACCACACAACCAATCAACCAATCTCAACATCCATATTCTCAAATAATATCTGTGACTATACATGGACATTATGTAATTAACATAAGTTAAAAAAAAATCCATGGAGTGGTAGCTAACCACGTGGCTATACATGAAGTCAAAGCAATTAACCAGAGTTAAAGGCGATGATTCACGGAGTGGACAACATCCACGTGACAATACATGATGTCAAAGCAATTAACCGAAGTTAAAAACAATGATTCACGGAGTTTGTGGCAGTACATGTAATCGTTGTTATTGGCCGAAGTCAATGACAATGTTTACACGGATTTATAATTGTAAGAGGCAATCCAATAATAATCATAATTTATAAATGTGAATATCATATTGATAAACAGGTATTAACCTTGCGTTATCAAAACAATATTTAATTTGGTATACATGCTTCACCTCCGAGTTTTTATAACAAAACAGTTTAAAGAAAGGGAGGTTATGAGAACTCACCTGAAGTCCTTAGAATCAGTGTTCTCTTATAATGCGCGCTCACGTATGAAAATCAGAACAACTCAATAACCTGTAATTGTAGTAGGTTTCGTATTCATAAGTATATGCGTTTCAGCTTCATTAAGTGTTCCAAATTTTCTCCTTTTAATGCTTTAAGTGTTTTGTCAACTTAGTTCAGTTAGTCAAAACAACTTGCAACACCCAAGGTATTATTACTGGTCATTATAGGAAGATAGTTTATCGTGCTAGTATGAGTTACCTAATGGTGATAATGAATTATGATTTAGTAAGTTTACCCCTCCTAGATATGTATACTCAAAGGTGTTAATCCTTATCATACACATACCTCATGTATGATTCCATTTAAACCACCACCATAAACTAAGTTACTATAACTATTTTATGTTTAATAAAAGTGTATGTAGATTATCCATATGATATGTTAACCCATTCAATAAAATTTCATATATGTGTAATTTCATATTCTAAAGCAAACTTATGCTATAGAGAGAGAAAAGGTGGTGGTTTGATATTCTCATGCATGCATGGACATGTATACATGTATATGTATATAATCATGTCATTTACTTACCCTTAACCTCCTAATTAAATGGAAACTAGGTCGTATTCCCCATGGGGCAGCGAACCTTCTATCACAATTATCATAGGTTCGGCCAACAAAAGGGGTAGGGTTCGGCACCTAAAACTCAGCCCCAAGGTTCGTGGGGGTACAAAGGTTCGCCGGTTCTTGAGCTTGCCCGATGGTTCGCTGGCCACTAAGGTTCGGCTAGTTATAATCGATTCGGCCCACAAGGAATAAAGATGGTTCGGCTAAGTAGCAAAGTTTCGGCCAAAGTAGCTCCTACCTAGCCCAAGGTTCGGCCCCTAATGGTTCGCTGATTAGGATCCTTAACCCCTTAAGGTTCGGCCTAACTAAAGGTTCGCCTAGAGCAGGGTTCGTTTAGGTTAGGCTTCGGCCCCATATAGGTTCGTTCACCAGAGGTTCGTGGCATAGAGAGAAGGTCATGACCGAGCGTTCGCTGCATGTATAGGTTAAGGTTCGTTAGAGGGGGTTGGCTAGGGTTCGTGGCTAAAAGGGAAGCTTCGGCTGACATCATAAGGTTCGCCCCAAGCCCCCAAGGTTCGGCCACCCTATAGGGTTCGGCACTATGGTTTCCCGCCCATGAAGGTTCGTGGGCTAAGGGTTCGGCCAACCCTTGAAGATTCGGCCAGTCACGAGTTGCAGCTCATCATCATCACCATTGAGTCCTAAGTGTTTACAGGTGCACCTATGGCTTCCACAGTTCAATACTCAACCGATTCACTCATGTAAACCCTAAAATCGTTTACAAAGTTGCTATCCATACTCGAAATAGGGTTTTCACTCAAAACCGAAAATAAAATTGATCTCTTACCTTCAAATCGTGAACAAATGATAGGTTTCTTAGTATCTTCGTGTTCCCCTCGATCCCCCGAACGCGTGGACACCAAGATCACTTGAATCCGTTGAGGAACGAGAGAGATATGTTAGAGAGAAGATGTAGAGAGAGAGAGTGGCGAAAATGGGTTTGTAGAGAGAGATAGTTGATCTTGCAAATGAGGAAGGAAAGAAAGAAATAGGCTTTTATAGCCCGATCAATCCCCGCGTGCTCGGTCTCGTTTTTAACGCGATAATATATAACAATTGCTCGGTTTTTATCGTGAAATATATTTAAACATAAAGCGTTAAATAAATAAGTTTCGTTTTTAATAAAATAGTTTTCTCAATATAAAATCGTTTAAATAAAAGGTCTTCACTTATTTTCGTTAATTAAATTATTTAAATAAAATAACTATTCGAATTCGTTTTATGTTGTGATTCCTAATAAACGTTTTAAGTTTTCATTTGATAATTTAATATCGTTAGATATTATTTAATTATCTCGTCGAAACGCGTTACTCGCGTACGTATTCGTAAAGATCGTCACCTTTTCGAATCCGATGCTCATATCGTATTTCGATTTGATTTATAATTTATAGAATATCGTTTCAGTATATTATTCTTAATAATTATATTCGTGTGAATCGTCATTCACGCGAATACATTATTAAGTTAATAATTCTGAATCAACATTCGCGTTTAAGTAATGTTCGTAACCCCACTTCGCGTAATTAATTCCCATTATTTGTTAACTTTAATTTTATCATTCCCAAACCAAAACCCACTAAACCCTAGTCACTGACACATCCATGATAGACCGAAATATGCATATATATAGGGCATATGCAGAGGTAGATCGCAATCTCCCCTACACCGTCCCACCGCTATTTCGATAAACCATGACCATGTGTCCTTGACTACGTTTAGCAACCAGACCATAACAAACTTCCAGTTCCATCCCAAATCCATTCCAACCAATAATCCATAATCAGTATAATGTAACTGCGATAAACTCTCTGGTTCTGTTTAGTTGGGTTACAACTAAACTTCCCATGGTTTACGCGTATAATATGTCATCAATATGTATACCAATAATTGTGATAATCATCAATAATATCAATAAATAATTCATTATCATTAATAACAATAAATCTCAGGTCGTAACAGTACAATCGTACGGATGTACGGATGTACGGACAACCTAAAGTACAGTGATGTTACACAATGGTCCGAGACAAAGGTGTGACCAAGTGTGGCACAAGTAAGCTAAGTTCGTACAAACGAGTATTATATGCATGGTTCTCCCTAGTTTCTTGCTTGAGCTCCCAGAATTCAGCTTCAAGCTTCCTCATTTCGTTACAAGGACATAATTTGTCGATCATAAGTTGCTTGACCTCAGAACATGCCAATGCTAAAGCAGCATCCGAACCCTTGTTCATTTTTCACAATTCTACCAAGTGAGTGCCCTCTTTTAAAAGACACTTGTGGCATAACGAACCTTAAGGTTCTCAGGACAGTCAGAATGAAGGAACGTGCTCTCAATGATTTCAAACCATTGGATAAGTCCAGTTGCTCTTTCAGAACCAATGAAGTTTGCATGGTTTCAAGAGCTAAAGTGTTTGAAGGTGCAAGTTGGAGTTGCACCCCCCAACATTGCCATGATTCTGAACTCACGTTCACAGCTTGATTGAGCTGGGTCACCAATGCTGGTAGCACAACAGCCATTTGGGTAGAAAGTGTGCGGACTTGGTAAGTCGGTCTACAATTACCTAGATGGTATCGTAACCACTTGCAATTTTGGGTGGTTTGATAATAAAATCCATGGAAATCTGCTCCCATTTCCATACCGGTATCTCGGTTTGCTGAAGAAGTCATGATGGCTTCTGGTATTCGACCTTAACCTTTGGACAAATCAGACACTTGCTCAAACGTAAGTCGCGATGTCAGACTTCATGTTCGGCCACCAGTAGGTTGTCTTCAAATCATGGTACATCTTTTCAGAACGAGGATGTACAGAGTATCTGCTTTTATGAGCTTCATCCATCACTATGCTTCTCAATTTTCCGTAGTGTGGTACCCAAATCCGGTCCATAAAATAATATGCTCCGTCGCTTTTCACCTCTAGTTGTTTATCCATGCCATGCAAGGATTCATGAGTGAGGTTTTCTGCTTTCCGAGCTTCCGTTGGGCAATTCGAATTTGGATAGGTAGCTCGGAATGTATGGTGAGTTGTAGCGACCACACACGCTTAGTTGTTTCATTTTGGCTAAATGTGTTGGCCACAACATTCGCTTTTCCTGGGTGGTACTTGATAGCACAATCATAATCACCAATGAGTTCAACCCATCTTCGTTGTCTCACGTTCAGCTCTTTCTGATCTAAGATGTGTTCTAAACTTTTATGATCGGTGAATATGGTGCATTTCGTGTCGTACAGATAGTGTCTCCAAATCTTCAATGCGAACACTACGACTCCCAACTCTAAATCAGGAGTGGTGTAGTTCTTCTCGTGCACCTTCAACTGATGCATAGGCGATGACCTTCCCGCGTTGCATCAATACACAACCTAGTCCTTGTTTCGAGGCATCACAATAGATTATGAAGTCGTCGCATCCTTTAGGTAGGGATAGAATCGGTACACTACACAGTTTCTGCTGCAGTAGGCTGAATGCAGATTCTTGTTTCTCTGCCCATTCGAAATTCTTGTCCTTGTGGGTCAGGGAGGTTAGTGCTTGCGCAATCTTCAAGAAACCTTCGATAAATAGCTGGTAGGACCCTGCTAAGCCAAGGAATTGTCGTATCTTAGTTGGAGTCTTTGGTGCTTCCCATTTTTTATGGATTAAATCTTAGCTGGGTCTACATGTATTCCCTTCTCGTTGACTACATGTCCGATAAATTGTACTTCGCGAATCCAAAAGTCGCACCTGAAAAAATTCATGTAGAGTTGTTCGGTCTTCAGCAGTTCCAATACAAGCCTTAGATGCTCAGCATGCTCTTCCGGACTCTTAGAGTAGATCAAGATATCGTCTATGAACACTATTACGAATTTGTCAAGGTACGGTTTGCACACGCAATTCATGAAATCAGTAAATACCGCCGGTGCATTTGTCAGTCCAAAGGGCATTACCAAAAACTCACAATGTCCATAACGTGTCCTAAAGGCTGTCTTAGGAAAATTGTCTTCTTGTATCCTCAGCTGATGGTAACCAGATATCATATCGATCTTCGAATAGTGGCTTGACCCTTGTAGTTGGTCAAACAAGTCGTCTATTATGGGAAGTGGGTATCGAATCTTGATCATTACTTTGTTCAGCTCCCTGTAGTCAACACACATCCGGAACGTGCCATACTTCTTTTCACGAATAGGACCGGTGATCCCCAGGGTGAGAAGCTCAGTCTGATAAATTCTTTGTCTAGCAATTCCTGCAACTGGTTAGACAATTCCTGCATCTCAGTATGTGCCAGTCGGTATGGTGCTTTTGCAATTGGTGCAGCTCCTGGTGTGAGGTCTATCTGGAACTCGATTTGTCACTTTGGTAGGAGTCCAGGTAGATCCTCAAGAAAATCACAAACCACATTGATGCCCCCGATCTTCCTCTCCTTCTTCGGTGGCTTAGCGATAAGAGCTAGTATAGTCGAGTATCCCTTTCGTATACACTTGTTTGCCTTCATACAATATATTATGTTCAGTGGTATCCCTCTCCGTTCGCCTTGGATTATTATTCGTTCCCCGTTTGACGTCGGGATGCGTACAATCTTCTCGTGACATATGATCTCTGCTTGGTTAGCGGTCAGCCAATCCATTCCTACCACCACATCAAAGCTGCCTAGAGTTATCGGTATTAAATCGATACTGAATCATTATTTGAAAATTACAAGACACATCATTGGAATATGTGTTTCATTTCAATGAGTTTCCCGTCAGCTAACTCTACAGTGTACTTAATGTCAAGTGGTGTTGGGTTTACATTAAGCAATTGGCTAAACTCGCTAGATATAAAACTCCTATCAGCACCAGTATCAAATAAAACAGATGCATAAACATTTTTTAAGAGAAACGTATCAGTCACGATGTTCGGATCATCTTTTGCTTCTCTAGATCCAATAACAAATACCCTACCCTTTGTCGTGCTGGCCCCTGCGGGCAGTCTCGGTGCATGTGACCCGGTTTCCCACAGGTAAAGCATCCCCTCTTCCTATCATTGGCATCTGGGTTCGGGTTGGCTCGACAGTCTTTCGTCATGTGACCGTTCTGTCCACATCTCCCACATCGGAATCGTTCACACTGCCCAAAATGGTGGAAAGAACAACGAGTGCATTTAGGGCTCTTTCCTTCATACACGCCCTTTCCTTTGGTGTCAGTGTGTGTGGCTGTGAAGGCTCTAGCGGGTACAGGTCGGTTATGGGATGGTTTTTGTGGAGTGAAGGTCCGATTATTGCTTGGTTCCCACTTGCGCTTGTTGTCGACCCGTTTTAGGTGTTCTTCCCTCTTGGGCAACTTTCCCTGTGCTACGGCTAGGTCATTCAGGCGGTGTGCCAAACGGATAATGGATTGGATAAGAGTGGGGTCTACAGCGGTAACCATACTCTGAATCTGATCAGGCAACCCACTGATGTACTGTTAAATCTTATTGTACTCCGGGGTCACCATTCTCGAGTACAATTTGCACAACTCGTGGAATTGGGTTGTGTAATGCTCTATCTCAGATCCTACCATCGTGTGGACCGAAAATTCTTCCTTCAGCTTCTTGATCTCATTGCGAGGACATTACTCCTCTTGGAGCATCCTCGTGAATTCCTCCCATGAAATTGAGTTGGTTGCTTCCAGACCCAGGGTCTGGACGTGTGAGTTCCACCAGATGAGGGCTTGCCCTCGAGTGTTTTCATTGCAAACTTTACCTTGTTCCCTTCTGCGCAGTCGTACATTGAGAACACAGACTCGGCTTTCTCTAACCAACGAGCAGTCCTACTACCCCTTCAATTCCCTTAAAAGTATGGGGGTGACAACTCAGGAAAGTATTCAATGAACAACCCTTGCTATTGTTGTGGGATCCTACGTTTCAGCAGTCAAGTTCGTGTGTTATAGTTTGCGTTTCGTTTATTACGATACTTAAGTTACAGTTAGTTTATCGTTGTTAGTACCACTGGTCTCACTGTTGATGTGTGCTGCCTCATATTTAGCAATGGCCTTATTCACCTGGCGATTAACTATCGCCTTGATGGCCGCCGACCCTATGATTCAGTTGTTAGCATGCACATAAGTTCCTTTACGAGCTTTGAGTTAGTTTCTATATACAATAGATAAAGTGTGTTACTTGTTATTAGAGTTAGGTGAGAGTTAGCATTCATACAAGCATAACATCATAAGGTTAAAATAAAACATTTCATTAATAAGCTTTCAAAAGTACAATATGCTTTTTAAGTTTGAATATTGCTGCTCAAAATCATTTCATGGGCACAACCCGCCCATTCTAGGTTCCACCACTACTACAAAATAAAGAACGCCTAACACTAGTTAGCTGACGCAATAGTAAAAACCGAGTCTCCACAGTCAACTGGCCCATCTTCCTCGTCCTCGAATGGTACTCCTCTTCGTCTTCAAATGGCTCCTCATCCTCCTCCATGGGTGCCGGCTCAGCTACTAACTGGGCAGCTACCATGGCTTCAGCTGCATCAGACAACTTGTGTGTAGGAATTTACTATCATATTTTTTAACTAATTCAACACCTCATGAATTCTCATTTATGAAACTAATCAACTAATCTCAAAATCACATTAATTCCCCAATTTTCTACAATTTCAATTGTTAGTAATCATCATATAACCATCTACTATAATTCAACACCAATTTAAACATATTAGTTCACCTTCCTCATGAATCTTGCAAAACCCCATAAATACCATGATATCAAAACTCATAGAATGATGGTGTTTTTAGATGTTATATATATGAAGATTACCAACAAACAACACCATATAAGCTTCCAATTTAGGATTTCAACCAGCATACCCACACCTAATGAAGAACCCATAAAACCCCATCAAAAACCCTAAACATTACATACCTAGATGCACTATGAAGCATAGAGAACTCAAATATTTAGTTTCATGGAGGATTAAACCCAATAGTAGGCAATAATTTAGCCACAAATCAAGAAACTTGATTCCTCCTTCTCCTTCCCTTGGTCAACGTACACAGCTCAAAGTAATAGGGTTCCCTTCTATTTTGACTAGTCAAAAACCTTATGTTTAATTCAAGTTCCAGCTATTGTCAACTCTAGTACCTCAATTATTAGTTAGTCTAATAGTTTATAACTAAGTTAATTAAGCTATTCAACACCCACATATAGTTATAATTATCAACTATTATAACACTCATCAAATAAATATACAATTAAGATATTTAAATCTTATAAAACATCCAACACATAAAACGTCATTTCAAAATGTCACTAATTATATTTGTTTTATAATATTTCCTAAATGAGTTTTTATATGAACATGAATCTATAGGGAGAAGACTTCAAAGGGTTTTCAACTCATTGCTTGAGTTCAAGCCCAAAAGTACTTATGCAAAAAGTACATGTCTTTTCTTGTTCACATTATGAAAACCAAGATTAGAGAATAACAATAAGACTCATGATTGAACTTGGTACGGCCATAATCACCCTAAAGTTTTGGAAGCACGACAACTAACGGTACCCAAAGGCAAATTGCATGAGGACATACCGAGTAATGTTGAATTTCAACTCAAATTCAAAACAAATGATTACTACACTTTCATAATTCGTTTGTGGATACCAAATCGAAAACATCTATGAGAACTTATTCATAACGAAACTTGTAAATCTTGATATTCTGATCATCTTGTTGCCGATAAAAAAGTTCAATGATCTTTGAATTTAGTACTATTGGTAAAGCATGAAAAACAATGTGATTCCTTTTGTATCCAAGTGCTTAATCTGTTCTAAAGTGAATGTCGAACATAAAAAGTTGTCATGATTACTTGAACATTCTAAAATAACCATTTGGATGTGGGAGTGAATAGCTAAGGATTTCATAACTAAAGTCCCACGAGCTTTCATAGATTATGACATCATTTGAGTGATAGTTGATCATTTGAAAAAGTGTTGGTAAAATAAGGACAGATGAGCCAGAACCACGGATCCTTATGTACATAATCATTAAGCCTAAACTTTAACCATTAACCAATAACAACTGAGCCTAAACCTTAACTACTGACCAATATACCATAACCATGGAGTCTTCATGTATTCAAACTAGTGAACCTAAACCACGGATCAAGTATTGAAGACACAACAACGAATGAACAAGAACATATGACAACAGTTGAATCTAAAGGATGAAACATAGCCACTGAACACTTTAGTTTAGGTCTATTCGTTGTTGTAATAAATGTATCTGTTGTTATGTAAATTTCCTTTCAGTGCGTGTATTTGTTTTTGTCTGTGGTTGTATATCATCTGTTTGATGTCACTATAATAGTGATATCACCTATGATGTAATTACGGGTATTTAATCCCTGACATTCTCTAATTAATATGACATTGATTTCCTGAAAACCCTAAGAGAACATTCTGTATCGAAATCATAGGTACACAGAGAGCATAAATTGAGAGGGAGACTATCAACCGAATAACTGAATCTAATCATCAACCAATAACATAAAAATGGCCTAAACACCGGTTGTTTGAGCATTAAATGTTCCAACAATTGGTATTAGAGCTTGGTTCTTAAGATTTTATTTTACCGTTAGATCTAAAAAATGTTATTCAAGGTCATATTGATATTTTGATTGTTTAGATTCATTTTGTATTTATATTTTCTTTTTTTGACTTGTTTTGATTATGAATTCTGATATTTATTTGGAATCAATTTAATAAGAAACTTGAAAAATTAGTGTTCTATCGAGTATTTTGAGTTATTCTAAGATCAACAATGGTGGACAAGGTCACCTCTCTTGATCCTCATAATATTGGATCTTCAACTAAACACCTATTCGCGTTCTTCATCAATACAATATATGGAAATGAAGAATGATCCATTTCCTTTCCAACAACCACTGTTGGAGATCGATTATGTTTGGCCCGTATAAACCGATGATCTTGGATTATGAAACATGGAACACCATACCCAAAGATCCTAGGAACTATTTCGAGGAGGATTTCCAAAAGATTGACCTAGATGGTCTAAAGGAACAATTTAAGGAACTCCTGATGTTGTTGCTAACACCAGTGAAATTCAAGCACAACAATATGAAACCTTTATTCAGCTGAACGGTGACTCATTGACTCAGCAGTTTGAGGGATTCACTTCTCTCTTGAGTGAACTCAAACTAGCAAGACAGGAATACCAACCATTTGTTTTCCAAATTGTTTTCTCATGTGTCTATCCAACAAATGGGAAACATATTTCATTGTTATGAGATCTTCACCAGACTTTGGTTCACTCTCACTCACTCAATTTCAAGGGATGTTTTTAACCTACGAGAGATAGATTGATCTAAAGAAGAAGTTGCATAAATCTAGCAAGCCTAGTGATGACTATGTGCATGGTAATACCGCCCTGCTTAATCGTATATCTAACTTTGATGGACGGATCAGAGTTATGATGAGCACATTGACATAAATACTGGCATATCCGCCTTACTTGCTGGAAATGATAAAGCCAAACCTGACTCCAGATAATCTTTGTTTTATCATGTATGATCTTTATCACATCACTAGTGATGATTTTGAAGAAATGGATATTTTAAACCAACTTTCTTTACTAAGCATAAGAACCAATAAAATATACAAAAGAACTCATAAAGTAGGTCATGCCATGTATGTTAATGAGCCAACATCAGACTTTTCACTCATGGCGATTGATACACCTACTGACTCTCAGTCATTCTCTACTGTATCTTCTCAACTGTTGCTCAGGTTTCCCCTATCATTCTTGAAAAACTTTGTTCTGAATCATGTATAAAATAATTTGCTAACATCAAGAAGGAAAATGGTCTATTAAATGATCAAATGATAGAGCTTGAACAACAAAAAAAAAAAAGAAGAATTCAGAGTTTGAGAAAACTTTAAAAGATAAAAATAATCAAATTTCAACTCTGAAAATAAAAAAAAAAAAGGTTGATTTGCAAGCCTAATTAGACTTGATTCAAGAAAAATATCTTGCATAAAAATTAAAACTTTCTTAAACCAAAGTCAATTGTAAGAAATGGGTGGAGTCTGTAATGCCTTTCAGATGCTTCTCCAGAAGCCATTTCAGAGATGTCAAATTTGGAATTAGATACAACCACACCAGCCCTCCTAAAGATTATACTTCGCTTGAAAAAGAATCCAATCCAACTGACATTAGCTCACCAAATTTTCAACCTAATATCATTCCTATAATAAATGATACATTTTCTAAGGATCATAACTCATTAAAGCCAATAGTCTTTGTGCGTGCATCAAACACAAATTCAATAAAATTTTATGAAAGTTCATCAAAAGATGCATTCACAAAAGTATTTATTTTCAGAGTTGATGAAACTTGATCAATCCATGAGTAGTTCTTCAACTACTGATAACCCCAATAAGAAAAAAATAAGTCAAACAGTATTGAGAGTGCTTAACCACAAATGCAGCATACTTAAGCAAATGTTCATTACCCTTCATCTTATCCTCATCCACCTCGTACTTTTCAACTTAATCAAAGTGTTGAATCAACTTCACATCCCTTATTGCTTTCAGTTTTGGCTAGGTAGTGATGGAACCAATTCCGGTTCCGGTACGATTTCTGAGAAACCGAAACCATCGTGCTAACCGGTTCGGGTTGTCGGTTTCGATTTCTAAATAGGTTTTTCCCCCACCTCTACTTATCAGTTACCACTACACATTCCAAACGGCTAGAAAGCCTGCACTATTGTAAACATTTTGACATGAATGACGAGATCATATTTTGGCCCAAGTTAAATCAACTGCATTCACCAATGAAAACATCAAATTAACATTCACAAACTATAAATTCTAGTAAAAAGATGATGTCACAGTGTTGAAAAAATGTATAAAGTAGCATGCCCGTCCAATCAACCGGATCGGTACCCATGTTTTTGATACACAAGACAATTAAACATTATGCTCATTTTGCTGCCCTACAAGCTGCAAAAAAATGCCTCAATCTACCCAAAAGAATATTACAATGAGAACATATATCCACACACTACAAAGGAAAAAAAAACACCAACAGACTTGACTATAACAAATTCAATCCATCTCCCTCCATAACAATCAAATTTACGCCCTCAAAAACAGATCTACAAGACAACCACCGTTCACTAGAGTCATCCATCAATCAATAAGAACCCATTGGCGGCATCCCAAAAGGAGGCATTGGCGGCATCCCCATACCCATGGGTGGTGGCGGCGGCGGCATCCCCATTCCACCCATACCCGGTGGAGCAGGTAATGCAAGAGGGAGTAGTTGAGCATACATATTCTGCAAATAACCAGATTTTCCATTATTTTTAAAATCAATTAGGTGTAAATAAATGAAGTCTGGCTCATAAGTTACTCAAGATCATATCGTTAAAAAGCTCCAATGAGCACAAGTCTAAGCCTGAGCTCTAAAATATGGCTCATTTAGTTCTCGAGCCTGAGCTCAATTCACATATCGAACTTGATATGGCTAGAAGTCAACAAAGTTTTAAATTATATTTAACAAAATAACAAGTATATTTATATAAAAAAAATTTTATAAAAATTATGATGAAAATAATTAAACAATATGTATTATGTTATATATGAAAACTTTAATTATAATATATATAAATTAATATTAAAAACTTATAAATTAAATAATTGAATAATAAAGGCCCTAAGCTCAAGCTTTTAAAAAAACTTTTACAAGCCTAGCCCGAGCTTTAGAAATAAACGCTAAACAAACCAAGCACAAACTCTCTTAAGTTAAAAGAAACCGAGCTAGAGCTTTAGTGAGCTCAGACTTAGCCCATTTACACCCCTGAAACTAATAAGCACAAGATTAAAGTAAAACTACATACATACATATATATATATATATATATGTGTGTGTGTAATATAACCTGTTGTTTAACAATATCCTGTTCCTCATTCTCCTTCGCCTTACTTTCCTTAATTGCTTCGATCTTGTCTTTGATGAGTTCATCAACCTTACCGGTATATTCCCGAATAAACTGCAGGAAAACATAAAGTATTGATCTTCAAACCACTAGCTTGATATGATTAACGTTAATCAATTCACACATAACAGGAAAAAAAATCATAATAATGTCCGACAGTTCACCTGAAGCAGATATGGGAAAGCAAAATCAATCATATTGTTCAGCCATGCTAGCTCAAGAGCAACATCAGGACGGATCAGATCATAACAAACAAACAAACAGGACGCAAAGCATTCCTTCTTTCCCTGCACATACGATACATCAGATTGTTAACCAATTGGTCCACTTTTAATTAATGAAAAACCATGAAATTAAAGTTTTCATACCTGCTCTATGAAATAAACAAGCAACTCTTCAGCCAATTCACGGTCCCCAGATTGTGAAGCGGTTTCCATTGCATCTTTGTAAACCTTATCTTTTTTAGACAGTGCAATAGACTGCTTCCATCTACCGGCTTTTTTGTAAATATATGCAGCCACACGCCTCATCTCAAGAAGCTCGTGTTTCTCAATCTGTTACAACACACAGAGCAAAGATAGAATACATGCAGAATTGCAGATGAGATGAATAACAACTGATATTCAGATGCTCCTATGACTAGCAAAAACAGTCCCTAAAATATATCTTATTGGTTTATATTAGTAGCATTTAATATAAATTGACTTATTGGGCCTCCTCAAAGTATACCTGGCAATCTTGACCCATAGCAAGATAAATTGATAGAATTGGGTAAACAATTATTGCATTTTGGATTGAAATGGGTAACATTATGACATAGTAAGGGTTGAGATGGTAACACCTTAACACAAAGCATGTTAATATGGGTAACTTAAAAATATGTGAACATAATGGATTTAAATGGGTAAGAATGATCGATAATATATTTTGAGAAAATCATTAAAAATTATTCAAATAAACTATTTGTTTAGTGACAACTCATTTTAACTTGAGCGAAATTGATTTTTTTTAAAACGACCTGTTTAAACCCAAACGGGTTTTGCTTAAAACCCGTCTTGACCCGCACCCATTTTGACTCGTTACCCAACCCAACCTGCCCATTATTCCGGGCATACTCCAAAGCATATGTAACTACTCATAAGATTATAAGTTTTCTTATATATGTAATCACCCTGTGGTACTTAAGTAAAAAAATATATATTTTTTGCCCCCCTCTGAAACATGGCCTTGTGCAGCCGCTCACCCTGCAAGCCCCTCTGAGACGAATCTACGTTAACACAGAGACAAAATGAAGTTTTCCAAGCCCTACCTTCTGTGCGAGACCAATCTGGTCAAAGTTATCATGCAAATCAATAGATTCACGCAATCTATCATAATCTTCTTCTTCAACGTATATTTCATTCAACGCCTCATTCACAGCAGATACATTATTGCTTTGAACTGCTACCATGTATGGTTTAACTAACGGAAGTTGACCCGCCTGTAATTCTTAATGTCAGAAAAAAATAAATGAAAAAAGAAAACATAAACAATATAATATGGCTTCTAACGACGAACCTTGCGCATGATGTCCACAACACGTGTATGGTCAACACGGAGTGCAAGGACATTAAGAACATCATTAATAAGGTCAGGATGTTCTTCTAAATAGAAATGAACCGCCTTGTAATAAAGCTCAACATTTGCGACTTTAACTGCAATATCCTTGAACTGCATATGATCCCAAGCATCTGGGGAATGATTCATGACGGTTGTAGCCGCATTGTCAAACTCATCATATTGAATGTATAAATAAGTAAGTTCTTTCCAGTGTTGTTGCTCATCACAAGCACGGATTAACTTTGGAATGTTGAGACGGGTTGAAAATAGTTTTATATGCTCCATTAATTTATCGTGACGGTATCTGGCATATAAGACACCCAGCTCAGTGAAGATGCCCATATGAGCACGTTCAAGCCCTAAACCACTCTCCATGAGAGAGATAAGCTCATTAAAGCATCCTCGGTTTTGGTAGTATTCACTCACCTCTTCCAGATCATCCACCTATAAAATTCAGAATACCATTAAACACTTGTCGAAAAATAGAAAATGATAATAGCCAGCATTTTTCTCAATCAAAGGTACAAACATTCAGAACCTCAAAAGCATGCAGGTTAAAGTAAAAATTTAAAGTATACATATATATGACTTAATCTCTAAGGGATCATGCCTACAAGAGAAAAATATTGAAAGTCGCCCACACTGTAATTTTTATGCTTAGATTCCTCAAAGTAATAAATTTTATTCAAAAACTAGATTATCATTTATATAATATTATTTTTTTAATCATCTTTGGCATTATTTAAATATTAAAAACATTATATTTATTGATACACTCAGAACCAAAACTCTCATTCTTACCGACATTATTTTCATATATAAGACACGTTTATTAATATAATTTTTTAACTTTTTCCTGGCGAGGTGTTGTAAGTCAACCCATCCACAGCCCATTTTGACCGATTACCCAGCCTGTTCTTTTTGGCACGTCTACTTGCAAACAAAAGATGTTGAAAGTCAACCCACCCTGCAACCGTTTTGACTGAATACCTAACCTGCTCATTTTTCCACTTCCATGTGGCAGACATTTGAACAACATTGAAGAAAGAAAAAAAAAACACATTCCACAAGACATTAAATGGTTAATATTAGCTACCTACCTGCACAATAATGTTGAGCCCGCAAATCTGAGCCAAGCGGAACTCCTCAGCATCAACACAAGCAAAGCAAACTTCTTTCCATGTCTTTGCACTATTTGCTTTACGAGCAGCATCAACAGCACCTTGAAACTGTTGTAGCCTCACAAGTGTAACAGCAAGCTTAGCCCAGTTGGAGATAAAAGCATATATTATCTTAGCAGCTTCATACAATGCTTCATCAAACAAACGGTCACCAACATTATGGAGATTAGCAACATTTGGCATAAGGATAAATTCCTCAATATCACTCAACCTTTCGATCTTTGCATATGCATAAATGAGCTCACTGTCCACCTTTGGCTCCTTGATCTTGTTTCTAACCATTAAAAGATACTTAACCAGATCATGGTAACATTCCGTGTCTTCAGAGGCACGAATAACATCTAAGAATTGAGTAGCATCATCAGCACGAATGAATGACTCAATTGCATCACTAACTAATCCCTCCCTAAGCTGCGCTTTTGCCACCTGACTCCATACAGCATCTTCCTCAACACGGTATGCAAACTCAACAGCCCGTGGAATACTTTGAATGTTGTCCAACAAAACATCGACTGCTTGAACATTTAAGTTGAATTTCTTGAATATTGCAAATGCTTCTTCGAAAAGTTGTGCTTCTACAGCCACCTCACCAACAGCAGGTCCATCAAAGTTATCCAACCTATTGATGTAGTCCATAACTCGTGATGGGTCTGCTTTAATGGCTGTCAATATAAGCAGGTTTTGAAGATTGAAATTCCCACTGAAAGCAGAGTTTTGGAGGACGATTTTCTCGAGGAGCTCGATTAGTTCATGAGGAAGATCAGCAGTCATAAAAGCTTTAACAGCAGCAGAAACCTGCTCAGGGCTCTTGCTCTCTGGCAAAGCAGTTGAAACAACCTGATCAATTAGTTGTCTTCTATATTCATTCTCTGGGTTGAGAACCTTCTCCCAAAGATCACCATCCATCCTCTCCACAACATACCTAACACAACAAAATAAGTTTGGATTAAGAACCTTCCAAAAAAGGGAAGTGTTGAATTATCAGTACCTTGCTTGTAGTTTGAATAGAGAATTTTTGCTTGTGACATTGATGAGTTCATCATCACATTGGCCTCTGCGATAAGCAACGACAGCGAGGGTAGGATCACGCTTCTCACAGTATTTCCCCACAACACGAGAATCATAATATGGGTTAGTGGTAAGGAAATGCTCTGGGTTGTTATTGCTATCAATGATAATCTTGCCCAAAGCATTATGAACATGTACATCTTGGCTTCCTTCACTCACCAAATGCTCTAAAAATTGAGTTAGTAACCTTAGTCGATTCCTGTAAGCCACAATTATAAAGAGTAGGTATAAGAAAATGCTATTTTAACAGAATGAAAATTAGGCTTAACTAGGCAAAACAGAAAACCAACCTCTTTTCACACTCCTCTACAAGAGGCTCAACTGGAAGCAGAGAACGAACGGACAAAATTAAACCTTTTATGAAATCTTCAGGGCATTCATCATCTAAAAGCTGTCCAACAACTTGTGGAGCATTCCCAGGGTTGACCTACACATATGCCACAAAAGCACTAAGATTTTTAACAGAAATAGATAAATTATAAATGAAATTTTTTAAATAGCATACCTTTTGAACATAACCTTCAATATACCGAAGCATGTTGTTGGTATAGAGGTAATGAGTGAGATCCGGAACAAAGCCAAAGCGATCACAGACATTGATCAATGGCCTTGCGTCAGGAAGCTTGGCTTCCATTAAAAAGTTCTTGGTCTTTTCAGCATCATAGAAATTTGATTCCCTTGTTACACGTTCAACCTCTTTAATCTGACCAGTCTTTGCAGCCGCCTCAATGTACTTGAAGTGTATGTCTGGATCCTCACTGTAACGTTGAGTGTTCGTAAACTTATTTATAGAAGTAGTGTTTTGGGATATACTAAAATATCTAAACTTATTACCTAGAACTCAAATACGACCCCAAAAAGAAGTAGAGGCCTTCGTATGATTTAAATTGCTCGAAAAGTTTGATGCATGATTCAACACCAAGTTGCTCACAATATTCCTTTGCAACCTACAATCCACACAATACTATCAGTTTGCAACTATGAAGTTCAAATAACAACCATTTATATAGAAAGAGTAGTTACCTGAACAATTATCTGAAGGTTACCTCTCAAATTGACCAGTAAAAGATCCTTCATGCACTCAAGTGCCCATTCCTTCGACAGAGTTCCAAAAAATTCTACAAGAGACTGAAAGGGGAAGCTAGTTGGATACTATTCCTGCTAAAAGCAAGATGCTACACAAGTTGAGAAAAACAAACCTGTGGCTCTATTGCATGCGTATTCACAATGACACGTTTGATGTCTGGTAATTCACTGTAATGCTGCACACAAAGAAATAAAAATGGAGATACAGATTTAAATGAATAAATACAGGTTTCTGGATGTTAGCCAACCTGAAGGGCTCGGACATAAAGACCTGCTTTCTCACAAAGTTGAGCAATTCGAGGGCGATCATAGTGACTGAACATACCATTAGCTAATATGGCATCAGCAACATTTGGGAATGTTACAAGGTTGATTTCAAGGACCTGTATAGGTTTTTTTAAAACTGTAAGGGGGAACTATCTTAGATAGCTAAAGAGTATTTTAAGAGCATCGATGATGTAACCTTAGTTTGTAGGTGAGCATGTTCTGGCAAGTTGGGTTTCAAAACATCCAAAAGGAAAGCTGTAGCCTCTCGTATCAAGTTCCTCTGAAGAGACGAAAAAAATGCATTTAAAATTGGTTTTAAAGAAACTAACTAATCTTGATATTGATAACCATTTACAAGGCAACAGTTTTAAGCATAGTGGTTAAAAGCACACAAGGTGCATGCCTACGTGCTCAGGCAATCTACGACTCAGATACAAGGCACGGTTCTTTGTATATGCAACAGAGGTGCATGCCTCTAGCTCAGGCAAGCGCATGAAGAATTTCAAGCATTCTTTTTAATTTCTAGTTTATAGCACAACAATGTTTCATTAATTTTTAAATTTTTGTTTCACAAATGGTTTAAAATTTTTATGTTTATAATTTATGTGTGTTGTATATACATAACACGACAAAGTTTCATTGGACTTTTTAACTTTTTGTTTCACAAATAGTTTGTGTTTTTATGCTTATTTTATATACATGTGTATCTGTGTATATATTTTATATATATATATATATATATATAATGGTTTTAAAGTTAATTATGCTTATTTTATATATATATGTATATATATATATACACACACACTGGCAACAGACAATGCCTTAATTGTGCCTTGTGACTTTGACTACTATGATTCAGAAGATGTCGAAACATGCCTGAAGGAAAAGATCTGTAATGGTGTTGTAATCAACAGGACAACCTCCTTCCATTTGGGACATCATTAAAGCAAAATTGACAGCTCCCTGAAAAAAAAAACATTGCCAATCTAACTTTCATGCACTTGAATGTATGGCATCACAGATAACATTTTTAAAGTTTGAGAAAACACATTTTTAAGCAAATTAATGCCTGATTCAAAACTTTCTGGCTATTAAATTATTCACAAGAATACTATTTTCTAAAGAAGCTGCAATACCTGTGGGTCTGTACGAAGAATTGTTTGCAGAAGGAACAGATAATCAGGTGAATATCCAACCTGTATCAATTAAGAACAAATTTTATAAATATTTTCGTCAATATGAAGTGTATTCAAACTATTAAAAAAAGAACATTATTTGTAATGAGTAATGCCTACCTGCTTGGAGTAAATGAGTATTTTGTCAAACTCCCTTCGCTCAGCAAAAGCTGCAACAACTTTCGGGGTTGCTCTCGCTTTAATATAAATTTTCAATGCAAGATCATTATCCACCGTCTGAAATTCAAAAAAAAAAAAGAAATAGTTTGAACAGTTAAGACAACATTTAGCTGATGCAAGTAAATCCAATACTTTGGAAGAACATAATACTCCAAACCTTTACAAGATCTCCAAGTTCCTCACTGCATTCCAGTTTGTCTTCAGCTAACCAATTTTCTAGAAGATTCTTTTTGTTTTGATTGACAACTAAGCGAGATAGTTCCAAGGATTCAAAAGCATTTAATTTTCCTTTCGTCAAGAGGGTTCCAAAGTACTGCAGTAGAGGTGGTGTTTGTCCAGCTTGCACAGGTACACTCTGAAATTATATAACGGTCATAAATCAAAAAAAAAACAATGGAAAATCAGTTCACTAAAAACAACCACAAGTAGGGTATGAAGTAAATACCTGGAATTTTGCAACTGTATCTGGTGTACGGAGAATGCCTTGAGGAGATTCAGCAGCCAGTTCAGCAGCTTCTTTGTATTTGGTTTGCGCAAACAGCTCTTGGAAACGTTGAACAACCTGAGATGCCACATATATCCATTATTTAATAATTGCCCTCTAATAACACCAACTTATTTCAATAACTGTGGCCAACTGACCATTGGTATCTAAAATATATTTAACTTTGATTGCGATGTTGTAAAATGAATACTCAACATTGCCTAATAAACTCACGTATGATGCTGCTATACAGTAAACAAAAGACATAACTAAAAAGGAAATAAGCCTTACAGTGTATTCTCTTAAATTTAAGAACCCATGCCAATACCCAAACATTAACATAAGATATAAATAATTGTCATAAGGCTGGAGCAATAAGAAAGTTTACCAAATTCTCTGCACCAGGTAGGTTTCCTCGTTTGGCAAGATTAACAGCAAGCTCTAGGTTGTTTAACTGAAACAACACATATAACTCATACACCAATTGCAAAATGAGCATATTAATCATTTATATGGATAAAGGTTGGAACACTTACCTGTCCACTAACAAAAGGGACAATTGTAGATTCATTCACAGTAGCAAGCAAAACCTGTCCACGTCTATTTACTGCATAGAAGCCTCCAACTGATGAAGCTTCAGACGTCAGGAATATAGGATCAGGGCTTATTCTGTTTCTGTAAACTGCAGTAGCGGTTTCAAGATCATATACAAATAAGAGACCCAGCTTGGTGATGACATAGATCAAACCATATTTGTTGGATATCTGCAAATTCAGATTTAAATATCAGAACATATTGCAGCTCACTATCCCAATGAAAACAACAGGAGGTACCTGCATGGCCACAGGAAAATCATCTGCAAAGTCTGGAGGAAAAAAGAGATCTGCTTGTTTCTTAGTGAATGAGGGCTTCCCTGCACATTTAATTACAGTTATAAAAGATAAAGATGAGAACCCAATCTACATGGAAGACTGCAAATAGAAGTCAAACAAAAAAACCAAGTTTACTGAAATGGAAAGACATGTGTAGAGGATAAAACCTGGTTGGGCACCAAGCTCAATAACATGCAGCTTCGAAGTAACCTGTCCTGCATTAGAGCTTTTTGTTGCAAAAGAAATGAGAATTGAAGGATTCTCATTGCCAGGAACCTGTACGCAACATAATATTAGGTAATAAATATTGCAACTTAGCTTATAAATGATTAATATTATATAATAAAAGAAAGCAATTTTACCTTCAAGCTGGCAAATGATGCTGCATGTGCTTCAAGAGCTTGACTACGCTGCTGATCAACGGAAAATAGTTGCATATTTCCTTTAACTAGCTGAGGTTTCTGTTAATATTAAATACAAAGGGAAGATTATGACAGAGTGGAGTAGGTAAACAATCTGCTGCACACCATGCTTTATGATACATCAACATATAAAAGTCAAATGTAATCTTACTAGTTACTATATATATATATATATAGAGAGAGAGAGAGATACATCAGTAAAACATAACTTGTTTACTGAACCAAGTGACATGTTAAATGTGTGCATATATGTACTAACATGAAACAAACAGTAATTACAATTCAAAACAGGCCATCAAACCCAAATCATAAGAAATACAAAAATATAAAATGCGCACGAATTATTCATGTCAAATAGAAGTGACGTTAAATATGGTCCTAAGTATTAAAACCCTTAAAGATAAAAAAGATCCACTCAAAAAAACAGTTATAAGAATTGAACATAATATTTAATGATAAAAGAAATGGAATGACCAAAAATAACTAAAGAATAACAACAAACCTCAGGTGAGCCAGGAGCAATTCCAATCAACACCAACCATTTCTCAGATGGATCACATTTGTAATTAATTATCTGATTGTTTGATAAATTGGCAGTCCTATCAAAAATCTTCACAGGTTCAGAATCACCTGCATACAAAGATATTGACCGGCCAAGCTTAGAAGCTGCAAACTTACAGCCTCTAACTTACATATGACAGAACATAAAAAAAAATATCAAGTAATCTCACTATAGGGAAAACAAAGGCAGCATACCTTCAATTGACCAATGATATACCGAGGTCTGGGTTACCATGCCCAGCATCTTAGGTGTAATCCACTTCCAAAAAACTACCTGAATATAACATTGTAGTAAAATCGCATAAATATCAGATTATCAACATTAGCAAAAAGAGGTAGACAAGTTACAGATTCAGTGAACAATTTAATAAATAAAATTGTCACCTGCTCAGGCATTTGATGAGACTTCATTTTAGCTTTCATCTCAATATTAAATATCTGTAGGTGATCTTGAGTTGTCCCAGGAAGTTGAGCTTCAAAAATTTAGAAGCGTTAATTAGCAGTATAGCTAAAACTGAGCTCATTATTTCTCAACGGACCTTATCATGAGGTGCAACTTGATTGGTAAATTAAGTTGTACTGGCATGAATAATTTTCTGATACTTTTCAAAATTTTAAAATAAATGATAGAATACAGTTCTCAAAGTTATGTGTTTGGTAGGCCTTCAGGACATGTCTGCTGCGCTCGTTTAATTAACACTAGGGAATTGGACATGCATTTTAAGCCAGTGCATCTTGTCACAATGATGCTAAAATGGTCCTTAATATAGACCAACTAGCACCAAAATCAAGAAAATAGAATAATATATAAATGAACAATCAAATTAGATCATAGATCAACAATATCAGTTACCACGAAATAGAATAATATTTAAATGAGCAATCAAACTAGATCAGAAATCAACAATATCAGTTGCCACGAGCCTGTGGATTTAAACTTATCAGAACTTAGAAGACAGACATGACCAAACCGATTTCTTCAAAAACCCATGACCTAATAAAGAAAAGTAGTGTACCTTTTAAAGCCAGAATCTTAGAAATTGGATTCATAAGAGCCGAGTCAGCAGTGATTGGCCTCCTTAGTGGCTGCATTGGCATGTTCATGTCGATGATCACCACGCTATTTTGAGGTGATGTTTCACGAACACATATAAACTTATCCGACTCCATCGTTACGTTTGTAAATGTAATGAACTGAGGGTTGATCCCTATGCTCGGCAACTGCAACATCAAAATCAAATCAAAATCATGTCCAAAAGTAGATCACTGCAAACCACACTTTCAGAAACATATCGATCGCTTCAATCCACAGATCTGGAAGTATACAACGTCGATTTTCCATTCCTCCGAAATATAAACAATATGAGGATAGAAAATCCAGCAAAAAAGTACTTCGAGTAAAACTAACCCTAATTAAACCCGATTGATAACATTTTCAAAACCTAGTCAGTGGAACAATATGATCTGCGAATCTACCAAATCTATACAACAATAGGCTACAGATATAACGAAATTGTGAAGAAATAGATGCATACCGTAAGTGCTTCTTTCATCGTTATCGGTGCGTTAGCAGCCGCCATGGTGACCGGAGAGAGGTCGAAACGACGACGGATCAGATGCGGTTGTGATCTGTTAGGGATTCGATTTGACTGACTCGCCGCCGGCGACGATTTTCAGACCACCGGAGAAACAAAATCTGAGGTGCTATGAGAGATCTAGAGAGAGAAAATCAGAGGGAGAGTGGGAATTGTTGAAGGCAGACACTTGAACAAAAGAACACCGCGACAGTGAAGATACCTTATTACCTTCGATTTGTAAAAACGGAAATGATATAAGCATTTATAGAAAATTACACAAACACCCTTGTATTATGTTACATTTATAAAAAGCATCCCAAAACTTCTTGACTCAATTTAGTAGTTCAAAAATCAATATCAACATACTTGATAAAGAGGCTATAATAGTGTAGGTCAAAAGTTTGAAAGACGAGAAAGGAAACACTTGCATAATGTTTCACTTACCATTTGTTTTACATAAAGATCGAATTTCCTTGCGGTCTGATGTGTGCAGCTTTACCTAAACATTTATGCAAATGGTTATTTTCACATCTATAAATCATAACCTTGTGACAAATAAGCAACTTTATTACTTGCATCCATGACTTTTATGTTACCTCAATATTCAATGACTTTTATTTTCTAAGTATACTAGCATTATTAATATTTTTACACAACAAAATAGGAGTGAACATGGAGCTTAAATCGGCCCAAATCATCCGGAGCCAGATGATTTTCATAATTGACGATCGGGTCGTATTCTTCAGTTATTTATTCCAATCGGTTACATCAAAAAACGATATCGGTTTCGATCGATCACCAACTTCCATTTGAAGCAAATTTTCAATCATTCGTGCATGAAAAACTTATTTGGAGCAATGTTTCGCATTTGAAGAAAGCATGTGTCTGGATTGTTTTAAGGTAAGGTTTAAATCTTGAGACTACGCACAATTATTCAAAATATTGTTAGAAATTTTGTAAATTAGCATCATTTTTAATCAATCATGTGATTATATGATTGAAATAAATCAAACTTTACACATTTCTTTGTTTTTTGAATTATGCACACAAGGTGATCATAATTATCACACCCCAACCAGCGGAAAATATATTAAGATATGATTTGTAATTGTTCAAAAGTTCGTAGTGCTACTTTAAAGCTTGAATATTTAAGACAACCAATATAATATTTCATTCAACACAATTTCATAAAAAAAAACGTTTGATTACAAATATCATTTTAAACTTTAATCGTTGCTGATGTGGATTTAACAGAGTGTCACATCATCTCTTCGTTGAAAAGAATTCGTCCCGGAATTCAGTTCATCCTATAGAATAGGTATCAGTGTTCGAGTCCTCTCCATCTTTCCCAATGAAGTCGTGGCTATGTTCGAGTCTTTTTAATTTCGTGGTCCTGTACCTCGATCGTTCCTTCGAAAGGACATAAGTGTTCGTAAATTCGATTTGTCTCAAGTGGTATTACTAGCGTCTCATCCGATTGACACTACTTTATGTTTGAAGATGTGAGACGTTTTGTATATTGATATGTTCGTTCGGTAAGTGTAGTTCGTAGGCCATGGCCGATTCGTCGTGCAATTTCAAAGGTCTATTATATCGTCGGTTTAACTTTCCTCATTTACTGGATCATGTCTTACCCTTATAAGGCGAGACATTGAAAAGAGATTTGTACTCTACTGGGACTTCCATGGGTTTGCATCTATTGTCAGCGTAGTTCTTTTGACAATCGTGCGCTGCCGTTAGGGGTGTGCAAGAAACCGAAAAAACCGACCAAAAAAACCCAAAAACCGAAATAACCGACCCCAAATATAAACAGACGAGTTTGATATAAGTTTTCTAAAAAAACTGAAAGTTTGGTTTTGGGTTTACCTAAAACTAAAACCAAAAAAAAACCGAAAAAACCGAATGCATGTGTATGTATGTTTGTATTTATGTATGTATGTATGTATGTATGTATGTATTAAGTTTCAAAAATTTTAATAATTTGTAAACCGTTTATTTTTATTTTCTAAGTTTTTGATACCAAAAGTCATACAAATCGTATATTTTATTATGTTTTATGCTTATGATACAAAAAAAACATTGATTTTTACTAAATTTAAAGATTTTTATATATAATTTTAGATGTTAAGTAATTTAGTTCTTCAAATATTTTTAGTACAAATATAATATTTTGATTTGTTTTTTTATAAGCATAACTTTAGGCCGAAAACCAAAAAAAACGAAACCTGAACGAACCCAAATGGGTTTTAAAAATAAACACTGAAAAAACCGAACCCAAACGGGTTTAAAAACGTAAAACCAAAAAAACCGAAATTTTGGTTTTGGGTTTGGACTAAGCAAAAAACCAACCCATGAACACCCCTAGCTACCGTCATACGGTCTTCACATGTGCACGATCTGCCCATTGTTTTGTACATGAGTTTGAGACCACTGAGTAGGCTTTCACCTACTTCGGCCCATTAAATGGGTGATCGGTACTTGCTTCTATCAAGTGCTTCAAGTGGTGAAGTTTTTATACTCGAGTGATAACTGTTGTCGTAGGAAATCCAACTAGCTGAAAAGTGATCCTCCTAATTGTTCCTAAGTCGATCGCACATGCCCTCAGCATGTTTCTTATTTCTTTTTCTGTCGGTATGTGGGTGATACACAGTGCTCATATTCAGTCTTGTTCTCAATCTTTTATGTAAGGACTTCCAAAAAAGCGTGCCGTGAATCAAACATCACGTTGGAAACTAATGAAGTTGGCACTCCGTGCTGAGTGACTATTCCCTTTAGTAAGGTTTGGGTTAATCTACCTCGCTTGTCTATCTTTCTGATAAGAAGGGAATATACAAATTTTGTTATGCCACGTTCGCTTATTAACGAACAACCAAATAGTCAAGCATTCATGAAGGTCCGAGAGTTTGCCTTTCATTTCTATGTTTAAGTTTTGGCAATTCTCTACCTTAGAGTGTTCCCGTTGTGTCTCCCTAGGTGCGGAGACGGAGGGGTCATGTGATATGATCGCGATGAGTTTAATCATAAGGACAAATTAGTACGCCGGGTTTCATAGTTTGAGTGCCGAGCAGACGGTTTTCAACCCTTGAGTAGAATAGGAATCATATTGTGTTATGTGATTGCTAAAGAGGTTGATAATCCGTGAGAAGTATAACTGTCGTGTTTGTGACACCCGGCAATTTCAGGTAAATTGCAACTCTTACACTCTATGTATTTCACATTCATACTTGTTGCATTTCATTTAATTATGTTTAATTAGATAAGTCAAACACAAACAACTGCGAAACGATAGTTCAAGGAACTATCGAATCGTACATTGCACATTGGTTTTGGAAACCAAGTGTGGCAAACACAAACTTAAACGCAAAACAATAATTCGGGGAATTATTGGATTGTGCATTACATGTTGATAATGTTTAATCAAGCATGCAAACTGTTCGTAACAGAAAAGATAGTTTGAGGAATTATCGAAACACACACACGAGTCTCACGAACGTTGGTGATCAAACAATAATCAAACAGCTTATGTGTTACTATGTGAATAAGTGCTAAACATGTATTAGATGTTTAGGATAAACGTTAGGAATCGATCACGAACGACATCGAATCAACATAATCGAAAAACTAGAAAATAGATCCTTCGTGGTACACCAAGCATCCTCGGCGAGATCCTCGGCGGTACGCGGAGAGTGAGCGGGAGTTTTAAACTCCGGATTTCTTGGCGGTACGCCAAGGCCATGCACAAGGGTCTTGGTGGTACGTGGCGTGTTTCGGGATGAAAAATTAATATCATATTCATCACGGTACGCCGAGGCCATGCATGATCGGCCTTAGCGGTACGCGATAAGTCCCAGACGACAAAACATTATAAAAACCAACCCCATTCACTTTCTATCCGGTTTCTTTCCATTTCCTCCGAACTTCTACCCTCTCTCTCGACCAAGGCTATCTGAAATCAAACCCCCAAGCCTCTGGAATCACCATTGGGACCATCTTGAAGCATCTTGAACCATTGGAGCTTCAAGGAAAAGTCCTGGAAGCCATCCCCAAGCAAGAATGCCTTCATCAGTCACTTGTAGCTTCTGTCTAGACCAGATCTATCCATTTAAGAGCTTCTAAGGTAGTTTCCTAAACTTATCTAGTGTTAGATTGTCACACCCCCAAATTCCCACTCGTGGTGTCAGTCCACGTGGGCGTGACGTGTCCAGAATCACAGCTCATGGTCATATAGAACAACTCTATATGCGTTTACAAATCCAAAGTTTGACACATACACTTAATAAAATAGTTTGCAGCGGAATTGATAAAGTAATGCAGCGGAAAACACTTGTTTAAACATCGAGAGTAAATTGTCAGACAACACAACGTTTGGTACATAAACTTAAATGAAATTGTTTTTCAAAAGATAGATATCATGAATGCGGGATCCTATGCTCAAAATCCCTAATGTGCATTCCTGCTCCATAGCCTGCTAGTTACCTGAGAATACAAGTTTAAGAAAAAGCGTCAACACAATGGTTGGTGAGTACACAGATTTTGATATACATATAGTAATGAAAGTGTGTCATGCTGTTTATCAATGTTAGTACCGAGCCCTAGGCTCCAACTGTCAGTGCGTCACTACCGAACTAGACTTGTTTGTCCTTGCCTCCGCTATGTCTCGTATACATAGCAAGTTAGGTCAGAGTTTGCACGGGTTATGACATCCAGTCAACATGGTGCCCCGTGGGGTTAGTCATTCCCTAATGGATCCATCCAAATCTACCACGTTGTTTGTACATTAACGGTAAGACTTTGTGAGGTCTTGTTACGAGTTCAACACTTAATGTTTGTCCAATAAACCAGCATACACAAAAATGTTTGTAATAGCAATAATGTTTGACTCGATGCAACTAGTATTCTCCCCCTATTTAAAAGCGTTTGAAAAAGAGTAAAGAGGGGCCGTAAACTCACCTTAGTGATGAAGAAGTGTAAATAAGCGTAAGCTCCTGCGTCGAAATGCGTGTCGGTCACCGGCAACCTATATCGTGTACCGTTTCGTGAGTTCGTGTAAGTGACCGTGCTAGTGTTTGTGTTAGTGCTCGTGTTTGTGTCCAACAACCCTTGGTTGTTCATGTTTGCCCGTGTCGGTCCACAATGACCGTGTTTGCTCGTGTTGGTCCACATTGACCGTGTTTGACCGTGTTTGACTAGAGTTGACCAAGTTGACCGTGTCAAGTCAACGACCCGTTGGTGAACCGTATGACGGTTGTGAATCGTGTAGCAAATGTGTATGTGTTCGTCGTGTGCAAGACGCGTAACTCGCGTCTATAAACAACTTACTATTTATAGTAAGTTTCCATTTATGGAAAGTTCACAAAGCATAATGGTTTTAGAGTTCTAGCATGCTCGTTATTCCTACGTGATCATGTTAACACATAACACATCATCATACGAAGTCCCATAGATCGTTTATAGCATGTTAGCACATAAAAGTTTCCTAAAATGGAAAGTTTCCATTTTTAGCATACATGATATTGGAAACCATCTAACTTAGCATCTAAGCATCATGTATAACATAATAAGTCATTTAGCATGCTCAAATCATACAAAATGTTCACTTGTTGGCATTTCCAAAAATAAAGTTACTATAAATAGTAACTTCGAAATTTTGCATGAAAATGACCATTCTACCATTTCTAAACCATTTCCATGTTACAAAGCATCACAATAAACCATTTACCATCATGTAAACATATCAACATAACCCAAATCATTAACTATCAATATTTCATCAATAAAAGTTACTAAATATAGTAACTATGTCAAAATGACCATAACCAACTTCTAAATCATATTCTAAGCACCAATATCATCCTAAATACATTCAAATAACATATCTAGATACATGCATGCGCATCATTTCCACCAAAACATCAATTTGAAATCAAAAAGTTACTATAAATGGAAAGATTCATAAAAATCATGTTTTAATCATCAAAATCACGATCTAGTCTTGCAATATCACTTATGCATTATCAATAATCATCCCAATAGCAACAACATCATCTAGAATGTCCTAGATCATACATGCATGACATATTTTAAACATTTTATGAATAAATCATGAAATCCTTACATACACATCATCATGGATCATCATCAAATGTATTCTAATCATGTTAGATCATCATAAAACACTTTAAAATCAACAAACCCAGAAGTGAATCTCGTGCATGTGGTGCCATGGTGCTTGCATGTGGGTTTTACCCCTTGCATGTGTGCTTGTGGGTGTTTAGAGTGCATATAAACCATAGAACTACCTCGAATGCTCCACGATTTGATGAAATGTGATGCTAACAGCTCCTGGAGTTCTCAAACCCTTCTCCTAGTCGTGAGGATGGTGGTGATATTGGTGCAAAGCTCCAACAATGGCTTCCTTCAATGTCTTCAAGCTTGAATCTCAACCCAAACTTCAACTATGGTGTCAATGGAGGTTCTTTGAGTGTTTCAAAGGTGTTGTAGGTGTTCTGGAACAGATAAACTCGAGGGGTGGCGTCTGAATTCGATTGAAATGATGATATAGAGAAAATGATGGATTTTGTGTTGCTCAAGAAGATTTTAAGCTGTCAGGGATGTCAGGCGTATCGCCTGGCGTGGGTGAGTGTGGCTCCGTCGTTACGCGCTGGTGCACTGGTTGAGGCGCTCATTAATTCATCCGCACGGATCGCCCCATGTCAAGGTCTCGGGTCAGGCGTACCGCCTGGCCCAATTGTCAAGCCCAATAAGCTTGTTTTGTTGTTCTGGGTCCGTTCTCGCCTATTTCTCGACTGTAAAACATTGTTCGAGCGTCGTCTGGACCCTAATAGCCAATTATTAGCCAAAATTGACTTGTGAAGTGCTTCTGTGCTCAAGTGTTGTGATGTTCACCAACGTTCGTGTGTTTTGACACTTGTGTGTTGTTTGTCGATAATTCCTTGAATTATCTAGTTGTGTGCCAATGTTTGTACTGTCGTGCCACGTGTCACACTAAATTAAACTAATTCTAGTGCCACGTGTACATAAAGCATTTAAATAAACATTTAAATAAATAATAAACTGACCTGGAATTTACGGGGTGTCACATCCTCCCCTTGTTAGAAAGAATTTCGTCCCGAAATTCAACTTGCGTTGACAGTGTTTGTCTGCTCCGCGAACAGGTGTGGGTATTTTTGTTTCATCTGGTCTTCACGTTCCCACGTGAATTCCGGTCCTCGTCGCGAATTCCATCGCACTTTTACTATCGGTATCTTACTGAGTTTGAGCTTCTTGGTTTCCCGATCCATAATCTCCACCGGTTCCTCAACGAAGTTCAATTGTTCGTCGATCTGAATTTCCTCAAGAGGAATAACAAGTGTCTCATCAGACAGGCACTTTTTGAGATTCGAGATGTGAAACACGTTGTGCACGCTGCTCAGCTCGTCTGGCAGGTTTAGTTAGTAGGCCACAGGGCCTATGTGTTTTGTGATTTCGAACGGTCCAATGTATCGAGGGTTCAATTTGCCTCGTTTGCCAAATCGTATGACTCCCTTCCAAGGCGAGACCTTGAGTAACACACTGTCCCCCACTTGGAACTCCAACGGTTTGCGTCGTCTATCAGCATAGCTTTTCTGTCTGTCCCGAGCTGCTGCCATCCGTTTGCGTATTTGCACGATCTTTTCAGTCGTTTCGTGCACAAGTTCTGGACCGGTCAGTTGGCTGTCTCCAACTTCCGCCCAACAGATGGGTGATCGAAACTTACGTCCGTAAAGTGCCTCGAATGGTGCAGCTTGGATGCTAGTGTGGTAGCTATTGTTGTATGAGAACTCAACCAACGGTAGGTGAGTCTGCCAGCTACTTCCAAAGTCAATAACACATGCTCGTAGCATGTCCTCCAGTGTTTGTATCGTGCGTTCACTCTGCCCATCAGTCTGCGGGTGGTAAGCGGTACTGATATCCAATCTCGTACCCAAAGCCTTATGCAAAGACTTCAAGAAGTGCGACGTGAATCGACTGTCGCGGTCAGATATAATCGAGATTGGCACTCCGTGTCGAGTAACCACTTCCTTCAGGTAGGTACGAGTGAGCTTGTCCAGCTTGTCAGTCTCCTTGATGGGTAGGAAATGTGCGGATTTCGTCAGTCGGTCTACGATAACCCAGATGGTATCGCATCCACTTGCCGTCTTTGGCAGTTTAGTGATGAAGTCCATGGAAATCTGCTCCTATTTCCACATTGGTACTTCCGGTTGTTGAAGTAACCCTGATGGCTTCTAGTACTCAACTTTGACTTTGGAGCACGTTAGGCACTTACTCACATAAGTTGCTATCTCGGCTTTCATGTTCGGCCACCAGTAGGTTGTCTTCAGATCGTGATACATCTTGTCAGAGCCTGGGTGTACAGAATACCGGCTCTTGTGAGCTTCGTCCATCACTACTTCTCTCAATCCCCCGTAGCGTGGAATCCAAATTCGATCCATTAAGTAATAAGCTCCGTCGTCCTTTGCTTAGATTTGTTTATCCATGCCACGCATGGCTTCAAGGGTGAGGTTTTCAGTTTTCAAGGCTTCCTGTTGTGCGATTCGGATCTGATTTGGCAATTCTGAATGAATCGTGAGTTGTAGGGCACGCACGCGTTTTGTTGTTTCCTTCCGGCTCAACGCGTCGGCCACTACGTTTGCTTTGCCTGGATGGTACTTGATGGCGCAATCATAATCGCTGATGAGTTCGACCCATCTTCGTTGCCTCATGTTTAGTTCCTTCTGGTCGAAGATGTGTTGTAGGCTCTTATGATCGGTAAATATAGTGCATTTCGTGCCATACAAGTAGTGTCGCCAGATCTTTAAAGCGAATACCACGGCTCCCAACTCAAGGTCATGAGTTGTGTAGTTTTTCTCATGCACCTTCAGTTGCCGTGAAGCGTATGCTATCACCTTCTCGCGCTGCATCAACACGCAACCGAGTCCTTGTTTCGAGGCGTCACAATACACCACGAAGTCGTCACATCCTTCCGGTAGGGATAGGATGGGTGCAGTACATAGCTTCTGCTTCAACAAATTGAAAGCAGTTTCATGTTTGTCTCCCCAGTCAAACGTCTTGTCCTTATGGGTCAGGTATGTCAATGACTGAGCAATCTTCGAGAATCCTTCGATGAATCTCCGGTAGTACCCGGCCAGACCTAGGAATTGTCGCACTTCAGTCGGGGGTCTTGGGTGCTTCCCATTTCTTAATGGCTTCGATTTTGGCTGGGTCTACGTGTATCCCTTGCTCATTCACCACGTGTCCAAGAAATTGGACTTCGCGAATCCAAAAGTCGCACTTTGAAAACTTCGCGTACAATTGCTCTTTCTTCAATAACTCTAAGACTAGCCTCAGATGTTCAGCATGTTCCTCCTAATTCTTTGAATAAATCAGGATGTCGTCAATGAACACTATTACGAACTTATCGAGGTAGGGTTTGCACACTCTATTCATGAGGTCCATGAATACAGCTGGTGCATTGGTCAGTCCAAAGGGCATAACCAAGAATTCCTAGTGCCCGTATCGGGTTCCGAAGGCAGTCTTAGGAATATCGTTTTCCTGTATCCTCAATTGATGGTAACCGGATCTTAAATCGATCTTTGAATAGTTGCTTGATCCTTGTAGCTGATCAAACAGATCATCTATTCGTGGCAATGGGTATCGATTCTTGATCGTCACCTTATTCAGTTCCGTGTAGTCGATGCACATACGGAAAGATCCGTCTTTCTTCTTTACGAACAAGACCGGTGCTCCCCAAGGTGAGAAGCTCGGTCTAATAAACCCCTTGTCTAACAGTTCCTGCAACTGGTTAGACAGTTCCTGCATCTCCGTCGGTGCTAGTCGGTATGGAGCTTTAGCAATTGGTGCTGCTCCTGGTGTGAGGTCTATTTGAAACTTGACTTGTCTTTTCGGAGGTAGTCCAGGTAGATCCTCGGGAAATACGTCGGGAAAATCGCGGACTACAGCGATGTCCTCGATCTTCCTCTCCTTCTTCGGTTGCTCTGTGATGAGGGCTAGTATTGCAGTGTATCCCTTTTGTAGATACTTGTTTGCCTTCATGCATGACATGATGTTCAAAGGTACTCCCTGTCTTTCCCCCTGAATCGAGATCTGTTCACTGTTCTGAAACGTTACTCGTACGATCTTCTCGTTGCATACAATCTCGGCTTGGTTAGCGGATAACCAATCCATTCCAACGACTACATCAAAGCTTCCGAGAGTTACCGGCATCAAGTCGATTTCGAGTTCGTGATCCGCCAACACCATGACGCATCATCGAAAGACGTGTTGTGTTTTGATTAGCTTGCCGTCGGCTAATTCTACAATATATTTATAGTCTAGTGGTGTTGGGGTAATATCTAGTAACTTGCTAAACTCACTAGATATAAAACTCCTATCGGCACCGGTATCAAATAATATGCTAGCATAGACATTATTTAAAAGAAACGTACCGGTCATGATGTTTGGATCGTCCTTGGCTTCTCCCGAGCCAATCATAAATGCTCGACCCTTGGCCGCTCCACCGCCGGCCTTCTTCAGCTGAGGGCAATCCCTCCTCATGTGCCCCGGTTTTCCAAATTCATAACACCCTCTGAGGGTGTTCTGGTTGTTACTGTTATGGTTTTGGTTGTGGTTGGGGTTGTTGTTGTTGACAGGAAACTTTGATCTGCAATCTTTGGCCATGTGGCCATGTCTTCCGCACTTTAGGAAACGCTATCGCTCGCATTGCCCAAAGTGATGGTATGAACATCGGTTACACAAGGGATATTTTCCCTGATACACACCCTTTCCCTTGTCATCGGGTTGGATGGCAGTGAAAGCTCTGGCAGGTGCAGATCGTTTCTGTTGTTGTTGGGGTTGATGCGATTGGTGGTGGCTGGGTTCCCACTTCCTTTTCTGACTTTCTTGAGGCTTCAGGTGTTCGCCCCGTTTGGGTAGTTTGCCCTGAGCTACAGCTTGGTCGGTCAGTTTATGGGCCAGTCTGATCAGTGGTTGGATGGTGGTGAGGTCAGAAGCGGTCACCATGCTTTGGATTTGCTCGGGCAGTCCACTGATGAACTGCTCGATCTTTTTGTACTCCGGCGTCACCATAGCCGGGCATAGTTTGCATAGTTCGTGAAATCGAGTGCAGTACTGCTCGATTTCAGATCACACCATCTTCAGTACCCAGAATTCCGCTTCTAACTTCCTGATCTCATCACGAGGACAGTATTCCTCTTGCAGTAGTCGGGTGAAGTCGGCCCATGGCATGGAGTTAGCACCGTCCAACCCCAAGGTTTGCACATGGGTGTTCCACCATGTGAGTGCCGGTCCTTCTAGTGTACCGGTTGCATACTTAACCCTGTTCTCTTCAGCGCAGTCGCACATGGAGAACACAGATTCCACTTTCTCCACCCAGCGGAGCATTCCGACAGCTCCTTCAGTCCCCTTAAACTTGTGCGGGTGGCAGTTCAGGAAAGATTTAAAGGAACATCCTTTACTATTGTTGCCTTGCGATCCTGTCAGTCAGAAACCAATGTCGTGTGTTAGAGTGTACCAACTACACTATGTTAGTCATATCAGGCGAATGTTAGTACCGTTGTTGGTGCCATTGGTTTCACCGGCAAGTCGGTTTGCCTCGTACTCTGCCAGTACCTTGTTGACTCGACGGTCAACCATCATCTTAATCACAGCAGCATCCATTGTTCGCCTAGCAGGGCGTGCATGTGGTCCTCTTCCCGCCATAGATATTCTCTATACGGAAGGGATATAATGTCAGTTAGGATGAGTCAGAGCGTTAGCCAATGTTATGTCATGTCAGGGATTATGATAGCAACAACCATAATGATACCATAGAAGTGAATCTCGTGCATGTGGTGCCATGGTGCTTGCATGTGGGTTTTACCCCTTGCATGTGTGCTTGTGGGTGTTTAGAGTGCATATAAACCATAGAACTACCTCAAATGCTCCACGATTTGATGAAATGTGATGCTAACAGCTCCTGGAGTTCTCAAACCCTTCTCCTAGTCATGAGGATGGTGGTGATAGTGGTGTAAAGCTCCAACAATGGCTTCCTTCAATGTCTTCAAGCTTGAATCTCAACCCAAACTTCAACTATGGTGTCAATGGAGGTTCTTTGAGTGTTTCAGAGGTGTTGTAGGTGTTCTGGAACAGATAAACTCGAGGGGTGGCGTCTGAATTCGATTGAAATGATGATATAGAGAAAATGATGGATTTTGTGTTGCTCAAGAAGATTTTAAGCTGTCAGGGATGTCAGGCGTATCGCCTGGCGTGGGTGAGTGTCGCTCCATCGTTACGCGTGGGTGCACTGGTTGAGGCGCTCATTAATTCATCCGCGCGGATCGCCCCATGTCAAGGTCTCGGGTCAGGCGTACCGCCTGGCCCAATTGTCAAGCCCAATAAGCTTGTTTTGTTGTTCTGGGTTCGTTCTCGCCTATTTCTCAACTGTAAAACATTGTTCGAGCGTCGTCTAGACCCTAATAGCCAATTATTAGCCAAAATTGACTTGTGAAGTGCTTCTGTGCTCAAGTGTTGTGATGTTCACCAACGTTCGTGTGTTTTGACACTTGTGTGTTGTTTGTCGATAATTCCTTGAATTATCTAGTTGTGTGCCAGTGTTTGTACTGTCATGCCACGTGTCACACTAAATTAAACTAATTCTAGTGCCACGTGTACATAAAGCATTTAAATAAACATTTAAATAAATAATAAACTGACCTGGAATTTACGGGGTGTCACATAGATCGTACATACAATGGGTAAAAACCCACATGCATGGACATCCACCCACATGCAACTCCATGTGGCTAGTTTATACGAATTTGTTGGTGATTTGATATGTTATTTGATATAGATCTACTGATTTTAGTGTAGATAAGTGTTTGGATTGAGTTTTGATAGGTTATTGTGTTGATTTTGAAATACTTACCATAAAAGGAAACTTTTATGATGCATGTAGTAGATTTGTCATGATCTAGACATGTTAGATATGTCTAGATGTTGTCAAATGCATATTGAAGTGTTTAGAAACACATTTGGGTATTTGATTTTGTGAAAAACATGGTATTATAGAAACTTCCTATAAAAGGAAACTTTTTGAAATCAAAAGAAGGGTTTTGATGTTTTAACGTATTTTGGTGATTTGTGATCCTTGAGATCTAAGGATATTGGAAACTTTGCTTTTTGAAAACGGACATTTAAACAGATACTTTCCAAATAAGGAAACTTTATTTGAGCAAAACGCCATAAACAGTGATTTACGTGCAAACGGCATGTTTTGAGAGTTTAAACGTGTTTTTATAAACATATTAGAAGTATTGATTTTATGAAATGGGATTCCATAACATTACTTTACAAAAATAGAAACTTTCTAAATATAGAAACTTTCCCGAAACGGAAACGTATTGACTTACGAAACTTGATCTATGTGAAAGCATCATGATTAGATTCATATGGTGCATGTTGGTGTCTTATTTGAATTAAGACACATAAACAAACTAAACACAACAAACGTGTCACCAACGATTCGTATAGTCAACACAAGCCAACACACGCACACTCGGTTGAGCACACCGACACCTGGAATTGTATGGCTTACAACACCCCACAAAACACATACTCACACCTATATGGTTATAGGTGCATACTAGCAAGTGCTAGAATTCGCAAGACGCGAAAACATACATACTGGAACTACTTTACCAGGTGAATTCACGACCCCTTTATTATCTTTTCTGGTTTTGGGGGAGAAAACATTGCATGATAAACTGTTTTATGAAAAACAACTGATTTTGATTATGTATGGACATGCTTTATCACTAAATGTATATGTGTGACACACATCATAAACTCAAAGTCCTCGCAAACACCCTTTGGACCATTAGTAGCGCGGAGCGCCTAGCGTGGAAATCTTGGATAGTACTATTTGGGCCTGACAAGCCCCACCCATCGTGCCTGGGAGGTCAACCTGACTGGAGGTCGGAATGGGTGCAATATTGACCAACACACTTTGCCATTGTCTTGTGATGGACATGGCAGGAGACACAACTGTCAGCTTCGGTACGAACCCACATATAATATAACTGTATTGACTAGCTATCAATCGATACTGCATTGTAATGATATGTAATCCAGCAACATTTACTTTAAACATTTTGATGTTTACCACTTATAAAAAACATGTGCTCTCACCAACCTTTGTGTTGACCCTTTTACTCGCATGTTTTCTCAGGTAACTAAGGCACACACACAAGGATATAATGCTAGGCTGGAGTCTCATGCATTTACTTAGTTCTTTAGGCTTTGATAACAATTATCATTTTATTTAGTCATGTAATGTTAATTACTTAAATCGCTTCCGCAAACTATTACTCTCTATTGTTTCTGAAAACTGTTTTAAACTTATGCTTCCGCAACTTATATTTTCAATGTTGTTTTGACAACTTAAACCTTTACTTTCGCAACTCTGATTTTATAAAACTATTTTGTCTAAGTATTTGGATGTACGTATGCAACCAGACATGCTGGTCTCGCAATTATACGACCGGAGACTGCGATCCTGACTAGTCTTGTTCACGCCCTAACAAGGCCGGGAGGGCTGGGGTGCGACAGTGTTCTCATGTGCCATGTGTCACACTAACTTAGTCTAAATTAAGTGTCACGTAGTAGCATCAACTTAAATAATATTAAATAAAAATAATCGTTGCTGACTGATGTGCGTGAAACTATATATTTATTAAATGGATTTTTCACACAGATTTTACTTTTAAAAATGGTTTTTACTAAGAACTAAATCACACACAATAGGCAAGTGTACCTATCGCATAGCAATATAGCTTATGGTAAGAACCGGATATCAATCCGTGGACACGATAGCTCTCGATACTAAATCTCGGTCAATGTTTAGCAACACATGAAAGGTTGGGTTTGTGAATTTTTTGATATAATAACTAAATAAAGAGATTTTTTAAAATTTTTTAAAATCTAAGAAAATTCCCTAGATTATGATTTCACTTAGTCTAGTGATGCGATTACTATGAATTGGTAAAATCATATGTTGACTAGATTCCGGTCAAAGATATCTAATCCTATAATCTTTTGGAAAATTAAAATGAAGAACACATTCTAATCACCTAGGATTATTCAATGAAGTCTAATGTCAAGGTCTATGTCAAGATTTAATCAAGAATTAGTCATCCGTCAAGAATCTTAATTCTACAACTTAAGGAAAACTAATATGACTTATACACACTAATCACCCTAAGTTGCATAAATTCAACAAGGTCACAATTTCTTCCAACTTACAATCTATGAACACAATCATGCAAATGAGGTCATTTGGCCATAATTTCCTAATTCACATGTTAATCGTATTCAACAAATCATAATATCACCATGGTTTTTCCATACTTTAGTGAAAGAAAGTATACTTATGCAAGTTTTATAACATTCAAGAAACCAATTATCATTCCTAATTGTCACACCCCGGGCCGGCGGGAACGGATCGTGTTTTCCCGTCGGGCGGAATGTTCCCGGGGCACGATATCATTGTGTTGATAATCAAATGATCAGATTGTTTACATAGCACATGAGATATAAATGAGAAATGCTAATCATGACATGAAATAGAATTACAAAGTTAAATTACATTGTACTTCATAATTTAACTAAGTAAATCTAATCAAAAGAATCAATGAGTTTATATCTTGATCTGTACAAGATATACAAAAGTGATTCAAAGTTCTGTCATATCAAAATGTATGCAATCAAAAGAAAGCTAGGTCTTCTATGAGTCCACTAGCTTATCATTTGCATATAGTATCTACACCTGTCCGTCACCTGAGAAAAACATGTAATTTAAACAAAGTCAACACTAGGTTGGTGAGTTCATAAGTAAGTAAGTTGAAAACCATTGAACTGATCATGCACATATTCACAATGTTATATCTGTTGCTTGTATATTTGTTCACCTGTTCCATCCAATGGCCTCTCCTTAGTTATATGTACAAGTTGTATATCGCCTAGCTTAGTATGCTTATATATAGGGAATCACGAAAAGGTCAAGCCCAGACGCTATCCCACCACATACTTAACCAAACTCCACACCACTTGCGATACAACTAAAGATATCCACTTCCCAACTATCCGAATCGTCCGTTGTGTCATCATATGTAGAATAATAATATAGTAAGAGGGGTTTAGTTATCAAACCGAAGTATTGATATACCCTCGTTGAATTAAGGAGTTTAGATTAATTAAATCTGATCCTTGTATTATTCTATTGCTTGTGAGGTTAACTTTTATATTACACTTTTAAATTACTTAAAAGTATTAGTTAACTGTTCATCATATGTCTCCAAGTGCAACGTATAGAATCCGAATGGAATCCATTTTAATCCTCACGTAATCAGATTAAAATGCATTCCATTCTCTCCTATCCCGCCGTGTGATCCCAAAGTTTCCGTGTGGGATTGTATCATGTGATTAACAAAGTCGAATAAGAACTTGTCTTATTACGTTATGATAATCGGGTGTAAATGACAAGAATCCCATGAAGTTACGTTATCATGACCGTCATTTACTGAATCCATGTGTTCCCAAAGTATCCGTGTGGGAATGTTCTCGTGTGTTTAACAAAGTCGAATAAGAACTAGTCTTATTACGTTATGTTAAATAGGTGTAAATGACAAGAATCCCATGAAGTTACGTTATCATGACCGTCATTTACTGTAAATGATAAGAATCCCATGAAGTTACGTTATCATGACCATCATTTACTGAATCCATGTGTTCCCAAAGTATCCATGAGGGAATGTTCTCGTTTCACAGTTAAGTGTAGATTGTTTAAATACTTGATCATGTGGAAATAACTAAGTGTTATAAGTTTAATCTTATAACTAAGTTATTAAAATGTGTTGATGATTAAGAATTATCTTATCATAATTATATGAGTTTCCCTGTTATCTCATAATCATACAAGCATGCATACAATGATAAGCGATAATAAACAATTTAATATTATCAAAATCAAAGTATAAGTAACATGTTAAGAAAACTTTTAAATAAATAAAAGTAAACATGTTTCTCAGCCCCGAGAGTCAAAATCAGTAAAGATTTAAAGTAAAAGGGGCATATGAACTCACCTTGTAGTTGTTGTGTTTGACTTAGCTTAAACAAGAATGTACGCGCTCTTGATTGTACTTGAGTGTATTTTCACGATCCTGTATTGATTTCATGATGTTTATAACTTATTAGTATGAATTATAGGGATTTTATGTGTATGTATGTGTTAGCCATAAGCTTTGGCCAACACTCAAAGTCTTCGGTCTCTGTTGGCCCATCTTTATTTGTTATTGGTTCTTGTAATCCATAGACTTTCTTTGATTTATTCTTGTCTTATCTAGCTTATATCAAAGCCCATTTGTAGTTTCATGAAGTCATGTTATAAGTTACAAGACTTTGTTGCAAAAATTGCCGTTTTGATCGTAATCCCTTGGTTATCATACTTATTAGTGTTGAGTTAAAGAGTTACAATAGTTCTTTAGTCATGTGGGCCAACAATTTAAGTTGGGCCAATGATATTAGGTGTTGAATCATAAAGGCCTTGCCAAAAGTTACAAAAACTAGTGTTCAAGTGGCCTTGTGGGCTTTGTTTTGGGCCTCTAAGGAATTTATTGGGCCCAAGGTGGGCCTAGGCAATATTTGTAGGGCCTAGAGTCATATAGGGCTGTAGGAATCAAAAGTGGACCAGAAATAGGTTGTTGACCAAGTTAATGACAAGTGGCTCCAAAAGTGAGGACAAGGGCCTCAAAATGGGCCTTAAATCAATTTCTGTGGGCCTCGGGTGGATTTTGCTGGGCCCTATGGGTTTTGTCTCGGGCCTTCACCAATAAAGTTCATGGGCCAAGGTGGGCCCCGCTTACATGGGCTGAAACAATCGTGGGCCTTGAATTTGGGCTTTTGGCCAAAATTGTGGCCTTGGGCCAAAGGCAGTGGGCCTTGAGCCCGAAACCGTGGGCCTTGAGCCATTCCTTTCCTGTTGGGCCTTACAAGAGTTAATGGGCCAATTGTAAAGGTGTTGGGCCTGGAGGGGGTGATGTGGGCCTAGATTAAAGAGTCTTTGGGCCGGTAGTATGTATTTGGGCCAACTGAGTTTTTAAAAGCTATAGATGGGTGTGTGGGCTGACATGTAATGTGGGCCTGGATCCATATCCTACTGATTGCTGAATCAATGGAAATGGGCTGAGGTCAGCGGGCCAAAATGGGCCTAGATGGGCCGTAAGAATCTTTGTTGGATCAATGGTGGAACAAAAGAAGATCTCTAGGGTTAGGTCCTTTAGCCGCATAGTGCTTTCAGTTGACTAGGAGTATGATGGCCGAACCAAACATTTACAAGTTCATGGTTTTTGTGTTGTTGGGCCTAACATTTGCATGGCTGTAGATGTTCAACTGAGGTTGGTCGTATGAAGCTGGCCGAATGGGAGTCCACGAATGAAGTTGATGGCGACTGTAGGCTGGCGAATGGGAGCCGGCGAATGAGGCCAATGGCGACTGAAAGTTGGCGATTGTGAAGGTTCGAATGAGTGGAGATGGCGAATGTAGAGGGTGGCTAGCCGATTAACATGGCTGTCGAATGACCAGCGCATGAGGGCTGTCGAATAAGTTAGTGGCCGAAGGAGAGCCATTCGACCCATGGCCATTCGGCCATGTTGCAGCAGCCATTCGACCATGGCGGCGCCGCCCTAGAGCCGCTCCAGTCATGGTGGTGCTAAGGAGGGTGTAGGTTAAACGGGTTCTTGGAGTCGTGGTCCTCAAACAAGTTAAACCATAACCGGTTTTTAGGTTGGGGTAGGTTAAAGGGTTCGAAAACCCTAATTCCCAAAACTTTCTCAGCCTCTTACCTCGTTAAACAGTGGAGATAAGCTTAGATCCGTTGTACTTTCTTGTAGAGGACGTCGTGGGCTACGCGTGGGCGAAAGAATCACTCGAATTGGTTGAGAAACGAGGGAGATATGGAGGAGAGAAGGTCTTCAATGGTGGTGTGTGTGTGTAGCCGGAAATGGAGTAGGAGAGAGGGTGGGGAAGATGAAAAATGAAAGAAAACTTTCATTTAAGGGTTTTTATACCTCTGGTAGTATCCGGGTTCGTTTTGGTTGCTCGGTTCGCAATTTCGTTACGTTTCCGGAAAAATTACGCGTAATTTAAATGGATTTAAATAAAAGGATTTAATTTAATTATTTTGATGAGTTTCAAAATTGTAAAATGTTATTTATTTAATTTTATTAAATTATTTTCGTTCGTGACTTGTTTTCGTTGTCGTTTCGTCAGATCGCGTCACCTTCGCGCGTATTTCGTTCGAATCGTCACCCGAACGAATACGACGATGGTTTTGCTTTCTGACTTTTGTTTTCTACTTTTCAGTCTTTATTTCAGAACTCTAAACTCACAGATATGTTTGTGCGAATCGTCACTCACGCAAACACACTGTCAGTTCGTCATTCTGAAATAACACTGCATTAATGTTTTAATTGTGTTTCCTCACTGTCGGACTCAACTATACATCATGATTTCACATTGTTCTTGTACTGACTTGTCGGTCATCTGATTCCTGTCATCTGTGGACATCAGATCGCAACCGATATGTTTTCTGAATATTGTTTGAATACCGTTGTTTCTCCTGATTTGTTGTGTTAACTGTAATTAAGTTTCCACTTAATAAACACAACTGATGTTTCAAATGTACGTTGTACTTACTGTATTTAAGTTTATACAAAAATACTTACAACGATTTCTTGTATTTAGGATTCTGTTAATACAAGTACTGTTTAAACTCACGTATGTACACATAGTACAAGGTGAAAGTACACATACCGTACGGACTTGCCGGACGATCTGGCACTTGCTGTTACACTAATCTCATGGCATAATCTTAAAAACAAGTTGTAAGATTATAAACAAATGTTTGATCATGGTTTTCCAACATAGTATGACTAAACATTCATCATTCTTGAACACTAATCAACCTACACAAATTTACAACATCATTGGAATACAATCATAACTTCATCTTGAATCTTGACATAAATCCATTTGACCAATTCATAAAATCATCATCACATCAACAAAATTTTCACCATAATCTAGACAATAAAGTGTTTAGCCCATAAGGCTTACAAGAACAATAACAAAGTGGTTGAAAATAACAAGGGACATGATTAAATTAACAAAATGCAAACCACTAGCAAGCAAGGATTGAAACAAGATGGTGTTAGATGCTCCTTGAATCTTCAAGACCTTCACAATCTCCCTTGGATAGCCTTAAAAAATCTGAACAGAAGGTATTTCAGCTCCAGGAAGTCCAACCCTTTGAAATGAGGTGAAAAGCTCAATTTACAGAAATTCTGGAACTTGGCACGGTCGTGCAAGGTGCTACAGTACTCTACTTTTGGTCTGGGACGGTTGTCGAAGTTGCCATTTTCAGCTAAGTCTCGAAAATTGACTCGAGGTGTCAGGCACGTTCGTGCCAAAAGTCGCATGGTCGTGCGCAAGTCGTCATGGCCGGCACTACCTCCATTTGGCCCGACACTGCCTTGCTTTGGCCCGGCACTGGCCAGGCTGCACGGTCGTGCTTGGCTTATGCACAGTCGTGCATAGGCCAGCACTACCATGCATGGCCTAGCACTACCTGGTTGCACGGTCATGCAAGAAGGTGCATGGTCGTGCATAGGCCAGCACTGCCATGCATGGCCTAGCACCACCTGATTGCACGGTCGTGCAAAGTTGCGCACGGTCGTGCAAAGTTGCGCACGGTCGTGCAAAGTTGCGCACGGTCGTGCAAAGTTGCGCACGGTCGTGCATGGGCCGGCACTGCCAGTGCAAGATTTGGCATGACAGTGCGCATCTGGGGATTTGCTCAGAAAATGCTGAAATTCCATACAACGCTTGATTTTCTTCCGAGCAAGGCCGTTTGTCCTACAAATTCACAAAAACAATAATTAGGACTATTTGTGAATGAATTTGCATGTTATTAACGTTAAAACCGGGGGAATTTGAGTCGAATAAAATGTATAATTTGACGTATATCACTGACCAGGATTTTAAGGGCTGTCACATCAAATAAGTCCTTTTGTGCATAATATGATCAATATAAATAACAACTTAACATCATATAATAAAGATTTAAACCCTAAATATATAAGGAAACACAACTTTTTCCCCTCATTTTTATCTCATCTGTAAAACACAACACACAAATGTGTGTGTGATTCCTCACGAACGGAAGCAGCACAGAGAGAAGCGGGTGGCTCCTCCTCCTTCAGCCACCACATTGGTCATCCCTAGCCTCCTCCTTCTCCGGAAACCCTCCAGCCCTCTCTCAATCCTCTTGGTAGTGTCATGAAACACACACTGTTGCGTGTGTGTTTGATCAAGAGGTAGACCAAGAAGGAAGGCCAACACTTCTCAGCTCCGGCGAACCACAACTCCGTCGAGTGTTACAGCTATCGTGCTTGGTCCTCCGGCGACCTCCTGCTTGATCTTACAACCGAGGTTATCACTTCAAGTTGGTTTCCTCGGATGATCGACGGATTTAGATCCATGTTATAACCCAAAACAAGCTCGACGGATTTAGACCCATGTTATAACTTCAAGTTGTATTCTAACTTTTATACTAATTTGATCAAATTATCCCATTTGACCCATTTAGGTTAAACTCATATTAATCTCATCATATGAGTTTTTGACAACTACAGCATCTCAATTTCACCTCTATACATATTTTCAAATTTAGACAGTAATAAAATCATAATTTTCTTAATAACCCCAAATGAGTTATTTTTCCCATCTCACTCTTATGAACCCTAACTTGAGTTCCGTTGCAAACATCATGATCCATACTACAAGGAATGTGTAAAACATACCAAAACAACTATACACCAGTTTAGGATTACATAACTACTCAAAACTCAACCCAATTTCACGTTTCTAGAATCCTAGTTCATAACCCACATCACATCCTTCTATGGTGATTCAAGGATAAGAAAACGTGTTTACCTCAGGTGGCTCACAACCTAGACTCACGATTGATGCTTCGAGACGGGGTGTCTAGTCTACCTTCGAGACCCTTCTTCTTTCTCTTTTCTTTCTCTCTTCTTTCTTTCTTCTATGTTTTTTTTCCTTTCTGTTTTTGGTCGAATGATCTTATCCCCCCCCTTTGACTTTTGTTCCACCGCCTCACATATTGATATATATCTTTTTTTTCTTTTTTGTATTTGTTTTATTTGATTGTTGAAGTCCCACGTTTCCATCTATATATACATAGATATGTTATTTTTTTTCTTTCAATTATTGTCCACCACACATTGCACACACACACACATAGATATTTATGTATTTTATTCTTTTTTTTTCTTCTTACATACGCCATACGCACACATATACATTCTTTTTATTAATATTAATATTATTATTATTTGTTGATGTAGGAAGCCACGTTTCCAAATTTTTATTTTTTTTTAAATTTTATTTATTTATTTATTATTCTACCACTAAATTTTATTAGGATGTTACAAATCTACCCTCCTTATTTAAGGTTTCGTCCTCAAAACCGCTATACATTAAGCAAAAAGGTAAGGGTAGAATTTCTTCATCTCATCCGCTGATTCCCAAGTATATTCTGACCCTCTCCTATGCTTCCACCTTACTTTTACTTGATCAATGGTTTTGTTACGAAGCAGTTTCACTTTATGATCAAGAATTGCAATCGGCTTTTCTACATAATTAAGTTTCTCATCCACCTCAATGTCTTCTAATGGAACGTATGTGGATTCATCAGCTAAACACTTTCGTAAATATGAAACATGAAAAGTGTTATGAATTAGCTTCAGCTCTTCTGGTAGCTCTAAACGATAAGCAACATTGCCCACACGAGCTATAATTTTAAACGGTCCAATAAATCGTGAACTTAATTTCCCTCGCTTACGAAAACGAATCACACCCTTCCAAGGAGAAACCTTTAATAACACAAAGTCTCCTACTTGAAACTCAATCGGTCGTCTTCGTTTATCTGCATACGACTTTTGACGGTCTTTTGCCGCCTTTAAGTGAGCTCGTATCTGATCAATTCGTTGGTTTGTAACTTTGAGTATCACTTTATTTTCAAGTTCTCGCGGACCAGCTTCTCCCCAACAAACGGGAGTACGACACCGCCTTCCATATAACATTTCATATGGAAGCATTCCCAACCCAAAATGATAACTTTTGTTATACGAGAATTCCGCTAGAGGTAGATAGTCATCCCAACTACCTCCAAAATCAATGATACACACTCGTAACATGGCCTCTAGTGTCTGAATGGTTCGTTCACTCTGACCATCAGTCTGAGGATGATACGCAGTGCTCAACAACAGTTTCATGCCCAATTCCTCTTGAAAATTCTTCCAAAAATGAGAAGTGAATCGTGTGTCTCTATCGGACACAATCGTCACTGGTATCCCGTGACGCGACACTATTTCTTTCACATACACTTTAGCCATCTTCTCGGAAGAATACGATTCACTAATAGGAATAAAATGAGCACTTTTAGTCAACCGATCCACAATGACCCAAATCGCATCATACCCCTTTCGGGTTTTCGGAAGTTTAGTAATTAGGTCCATTGTGATATGTTCCCATTTCCACATGGGGATCTCCAAAGGCTGTAATTTGCCATAAGGCTTTTGATGTTCAGCCTTTACTCGCAAACAAGTTAATCATTTTTCAACATATTTAACAATATCTCGTTTCATACCTGGCCACCAGTAATTTACCCGAAGGTCTCGATACATTTTAGTGGCTCCCGGATGAATTGAGTATTTTGATTTATGAGCTTCCTCCATCAAATCGGTTTTCAAAGAACAAGTGGGAGGTATCCACACCCTGCCCCATCTTGTCTTTAAACAGCGACTATCTTCATCCAGATTATGAGCTTGCCCCTTTATTCGGTCTCCTTTCCATATTTTCTTCTTTTAAAGCTTCAACTTGAGCTTCTTTAATTTGATCCACCAAATAAGAGGAAATCACAATCTTCATTGCTGTAACCCGAATAGGTTCATGTTCTTCTTTCCTACTCAAGGCGTCCGCCACCACATTGGCTTTTCCCGGATGATAAAGGATTTCACAATCATAATCCTTGAGTAGTTCTATCCAACGTCTTTGCCTCATATTTAATTCCTTCTGTGTGAAGAAATATTTCAGGCTCTTGTGATCAGTGTAAATTGTGCATTTCACACCATACAAGTAATGCCTCCAGATTTTTAAAGCAAACACCACCGCTGCTAATTCTAGGCCATGAGTAGGATAGTTTACTTCATGAACTTTCATTTGCCTCGACGCATAGGCAATCACTTTAACCCTTTGCATAAGGACACAACCAATCCCAAAATAAGATGCATCAAAGTACACCACAAAATCATCAGGTCCATCTGGTAGTGTCAATACCGGTGCCTGAGTTAACTTGAACTTGAGTTCATTAAAAGATTTTTCTTGATCATCACCCCAAAAAAATTTCACATATTTTCTTGTCAATTTAGTCAAAGGAGATGCAATTCTTGCAAAATCCTGTATAAACCGCCGATAGTAACCAGCTAGACCAAGAAAACTTCTAATTTCAGTTGGAGTTTTAGGATGACTCCATTTCATCACCGCTTGAACTTTCGAAGGATCAACAAGTATGCCATCAGCACACACCACATGTCCCAAAAACTGGACTTCACGCAACCAAAATGCGCATTTAGAAAATTTGGCATATAGTTTCTCCTTACGTAAAGTTTCAAGGACTTCACGCAAATGACAAGCGTGATCACCCTCATTTTTAGAGTAAATAAGAATGTCATTGATAAAAACAATGACAGATCGATCCAACATTGGGCGACACACCCGGTTCATCAAATCCATGAACGCAGCCGGTGCATTTGTCAAACCAAACGACATCACAAGAAATTCATAATGACCGTAACGAGTACGGAAAGCGGTCTTGGGAATATCTTCCTCTTTAACCTTAAGTTGATGATAACCCAAGCGAAGATCGATTTTAGAAAACCACGACGCTCCTTGCAATTGATCAAAAAGATCATCAATTCTAGGTAGAGGATATCGATTTTTCACAAGCACTTTGTTCAACTCTCTATAGTCAATATACATTCTAAGGCTTCCGTCTTTCTTTTTAACAAAAAGAATTGGTGCACCCCACAGGGAGATACTTGGACGGATAAAGCCTTTATCTAAAAGATCTTGTAACTGTGTCATTAATTCTTTCATTTCAGATGGTGCCAAACGATATGGAGCTTTAGCTATGGGCTTAGCCCCAGGAATAAGATCAATCTTAAACTCAATATCTCTATCGCAAGGAATTCCCGGTAAGTCCTCCGGAAATACATCAGGAAAATCCCTGACTACCGGAACATCATTAAATTCCTTTATTTCCTTTTCTACATCAAGAACATAAGCTAAGAATGATTGACCCCCATGGTTCATGTAATTCATAGCTTTAGCTAAAGAACACAATATGGTTCCACCTCGTTTTCTCTCCCTGAATACATACTTCATAACCACCCGGAGATATTAATTGAATAACCTTGCGGTTACATACAATGTTGGCTCCATATTTAGACAACCAATCCATCCCAATCACAACATCAAATTCTCCCAAGATCATTGGAATCAAATCCACCTCATAATCCTCACCATCAATAGTGAGTTTACATCTATGATAGATGTCATACACTAAGAAACTCTTAGAGTCAGCTATTTCTACCTTTAATGGATATGGTAGCTTAGCCAGTACAAACGAATCATGATTCACAAACTTCACAGATATAAAAGAACGACTAGCTCTAGAATCAAACAATATATAAGCAGGCAAGAAATTTATATGAAAAGTACCTGTCACCACATCTGAAGTGACTTTAGCCTCTTCTGCCGTAATTTTGAAGGCTTTACCCTTTGGTAGGGGTATTTCAACCTTCTTGCCACTACCTTGAGCCTTAAAAGACCCACCACTAGTACCTCCTTGACCTGTTCCTTTCAACTTTGGGCATTCACTTCGTCGGTGTCCCGGTTTGTAACAGTTGTAGCACAGATTAAGTGCACTGGTACATTGAGAGGCAAGATGCCCCGACTTGCCACATTTATAACACACAACTGATTTAAAATAACATTCCCCAAAATGTTTCTTTCCACAAGTTAAACAATGTCTAGCTTCTTTCAAAGAACTAGACTTTTTGAGTGAACTAACAAATTTCCCCTTTTTAGAGGACCCACGTCCCTTTCTATCTTTCGTTTTTCCCCAAGGTCCTTTTGTCTCTTTAACTCCAGTTCATGCTCACGAGCGCAATCAATCAATTCAGACAAAGTTTCAAACTTTGATGGTATAAGAAACTCCCGGTACTTAGCATTCAACATACTATGGTACGTGTTAATCCACATTCGTTCAGTCCTAAGAAGATCAGGACAAAATTTAGCTTTATCAAAGAACACTGCAGTAATAGTGTCTATATCCTCCTCCTTGTGCCTCATATGCAAAAACTCCTCAGTAATTCTATCAATGGCAGCCTGAGGACAGAATCGTTTAAGGAACAACTCCTTAAATACACCCCAAGTTAGATCTTTTATACCATCTCGACCCTTCTCCTTTCGGAGAATTTTCCACCAATCTTTTGCTCGTTCTTTCAATTGGTTTCCAGCAAATATTACCTCGTCAGAAGGATCACAATGACACGTTTCAAACGTGCTTTCCATATCAGTTATCCACCTTTGGCTTAGCAGTGGATCCACTTCGCCTTTAAATTCTGTTGGCTTACAAGCCACAAACTCCTTATAAGTAACCTTTTTAGAAGGTTTTTCACCACCCATTTCATCTTTAAGAGTTGCAAACTCTTCATGTATAAAATCTTTTAACGAAGCTTGTAATCCTTCTAAACGAGTTGGTAAGGTAGCTTCAAATGCTTTAGCTACCTCCTCCCTCACCATCATTTGCAATTCGGTGAGTTGTTCTTCCTCATGCCCTAACCCCTTGGGGTTATGTTCATCAGCCATTTTATGACTGAAATAATATAACATATCATTAGTTTACATATTTATACTCCACATATATGCAAACCACATATTCCAAACCACATACTCGTCTTTAACGGACTTATACACTACATATTCATGTGTCTTTATTGAATATTCACACTCTTGCGAATTACTCAATTATTTAACTAATACCGACACATCTGTGATTTTAACCAATCACATACACCCCGTCTTCACACCCTACCAATACTTCCATATACCAATGTGAAATAATTTTCCTAAGGATACGTTCATATCGTGTATATGTTACTAAGCTGGCCAGGCATAACAAGATATGCATCATATACCCGTGTCCTTACGTTCACTGTTTCACACTAGTTAGGAATATTGGTTTATAACAAAACAATTTCCATATCATATAACAATTTACAGATACATCATACCTGGTGAGTTCGGCTTTGTGATCGGATTTCGAATCGAACGACTCTTCCCATCTATCCAGAGTTCATTGGTTTGAGTTTAAGTGTTCATGACGCACTCAAATCCCTCAAACCGTTGGCTCTGATACCTACTTGTGACACCCCAGTCACTTTCATGTCACATCCAGACATTTTTCCCCAATATTTAATAATTTACGTTTAGGTCCCAGTAAAAAAAACAACTTTTATGTTTTACACACCCGTAAACATACTATTTACAAACATCTATTAAAACAAAGTTTACGTATGTTTACATACTCCACACGACATTTATTACACAAAAGTTTCACAACTGTTTGGTTATTATTAAAGTTTAAAACCATTATACAAGCCTTCACGTTCGATTTCCGATCACCATCACCGCTCACCCAATTTCCTTTGTACCTGTAAACACCACATTTAAATTCACCATTAGTTCATTAGAACTAAGTAAGATTACCCCACTATTTCACCAAGTCTATTCCATAATACTATATGGATACACTAATGAGGTTCCCAATAAAATTTTGCAACAACATTCAACCACATACAAAACGATTTACTAATGGGTCGTTTCCACCCAAATTCTCAATAAACCTCCCATTCATGCACAATCGTTATAATTTAACACAACACATACAAGTGCACACAAAACTCCAGTTGTGCACCATATTTTCCAAAAGTCCAAATTAAACAATTTGACTTTTGAATTTTAAATTTCTACATCTTTTGTTCACACACCTTGTGAATCTATTTCATTGGAGTTGCAAGTCTTATGTTCACACACCTTGTGAATCAAAGCATGCACATTACCAATCCACCTTTTGTTCACACACCTTGTAGATCAATTACATTGGAATTGCAAGTCTTATGTTCACACACCTTGTGAATCAAAGCATGCATATTTCCAATTTAACATCTACACATTTGTAGATCACCATTTGTTCACACACCTTGTGAATATTTCAACCACAATAACCATAATCATTTATATTAATTTCAATCAACTCAACGAGTCATGTATATGCTAAATGCATAAATACTTGTAATGTGGACTCACCCAATCCTACAACTACAAGTTCAATCAAATAGGTAACTTACCTCTATCTTCAAAGGATCCTGCTTGATTATCCTCTCGATTAAAATCTCGTTTTCCTGTTAAACTCTATACGGGTCAACATATGTTTATATCCATTCAATCTTCTGTTTGAAATGCTTATATAAATATTTGCATGAATACATATATATATATTTCACATACTATACACATCCGACCCGTTCGAATTTGTTTAACATATTTATCATATTTTGTATGATTACTCATACTGATCATCTTCCACCCAACCTTCAGGTTTCAATTTTTCTAGGATAATTGTATTCTAACTTTTATACTAATTTGATCAAATTATCCCATTTGACCCATTTAGGTTAAACTCATATTAATCTCATCATATGAGTTTTTGACAACTACAGCATCTCAATTTCACCTCTATACATATTTTCAAATTTAGACAATAATAAAATCATAATTTTCTTAATAACCCCAAATGAGTTATTTTTCACATCTCACTCTTATGAACCCTAACTTGAGTTCCGTTGCAAACATCATGATCCATACTACAAGGAATGTGTAAAACATACCAAAACAACTATACACCAGTTTAGGATTACATAACTACTCAAAACTCAACCCAATTTCACGTTTCTAGAATCCTAGTTCATAACCCACATCACATCCTTCTATGGTGATTCAAGGATAAGAAAACGTGTTTACCTCAAGTGGCTCACAACCTAGACTCACGATTGATGCTTCGAGACGGGGTGTCTAGTCTACCTTCGAGACCCTTCTTCTTTCTCTTTTCTTTCTCTCTTCTTTCTTTCTTCTCTGTTTTTTTTCCTTTCTGTTTTTGGTCGAATGATCTTATCCCCCCCCTTTGACTTTTGTTCCACCGCCTCACATATTGATATATATCTTTTTTTTCTTTTTTTTTATTTGTTTTATTTGATTGCTGAAGTCCCACGTTTCCATCTATATATACATAGATATGTTATTTTTTTTCTTTCAATTATTGTCCACCACACATTGCACACACACACACTTAGATATTTATGTATTTTATTCTTTTTTTTCCTTCTTGCATACGCCATACGCACACATATACATTCTTTTTATTATTATTAATATTATTATTATTTGTTGATGTAGGAAGCCACGTTTCCAAATTTTTATTTCTTTTAAATTTTATTATTTATTTATTATTCTACCACTAAATTTTATTAGGATGTTACATAAGTAGAAGAGAACGGGTTCGATCTATGGGTCTCGAGGCTGACCGGGTGATTCCCGACAACCCGGGCTCCGTTCAGTGATTTGTCAAAACTGGTCAAACAGTCAACCGGTCAGGTCAACATCAGGTTTAACATGCTCGATAGTGTTTGTGACTTAAAAACGAGCGCGTTGGTGTGTTTACATCTCGAAACGGATTTACGGTTATCAAAACGAGTTACGTACGTGAACCGATATGGAAGGTATACCGGCACACTAATCCTTTATCATATATGTCACATTTTATTACGACTTGTGCATAGTAATAATTATTCACTCGTGAAAACATTAAGCGAAAATGATTAGTAGTTATATAAGTTAACGAGGTTTAATATTTGGTACTATATTAATAATTGACTAGTTAGTTTAACCAATTGAATGAAGGCCGACATTGAGAGATTTGAGGCGAACACGTTTATTTTAACCAAAATATATCTAATAGTATGATTTGACGATTTTAATTATATGAGACTTGGATATATAAACAAATTGCATGGATTTTATATATGTTTTAAAATGAGCATGTTAATACCAAACCCAACAATTATCGTTTATTCGAGTAGTAGACATTCTCAGAAATCAATACGAAGTATTTATACATTATATAAATGAAATATTGGTTAGAAAAACAAATCTTTTGAATATAATAGATACGTAATTGATAAATAATGTATTTATATATTTTATAAACAGATACACCAACCTATTGGTCTTAAACAAATAAAGGTTTATATATTTAAAGTCACCAAACATTGGCAACCAATTTTGGGATAAACCAATAAACACATAAGATGAGTGTAAGACAATGTTTTATAAACTAATATGTTTTTAAACGGATAGTATACATATTGTTATAAAATATCAAGTTTGTTTAAGGTATAATACGTGAAACTTACGTATAATAAATATGTAAAGCCTTGTAAGTTTTCATGTAGTTTGTATGTATATACACCAATAAATGATATGTAAATAATAATAATTGTTAAGTTTTGATAATTATAAGTATGATTATTAATTATCATATTTTGATAATCAAAAGTATCTATAACAAATGTCAATCCTTAGACAAATATAATCCCAATCAACAAAATAAATAAATGGATCTTTTATGAGTATTATGAATATATACATAATTGATGTAAACTTACTCGATATAAATCAACGAATCAAGTTAAGACAAGTAAGGACACGTTAGATCACGTAACGACCGTTGTGTCGAATAATAACCTGAAACAGACTACCTGAATTAATATATGTTACACATTTGATTAGGATCATGTACTTGACTCGATTGGGAAATATTGTACTAGCTCAGACACACATAGAGTTGAGTAGCACGTTTGGTTACTCCGATTATAATTATCACGATGCATGGATGTTGTTTTCATTGCTACACACAAGGTGAGTTTCATAACCCCTTTTTACTATTTTTGTATTCAAAACTCGGGGGAGAAATCATGCACAACACGTTATTTGAACACAAGTGATACACACACATTGTTATTACGTGAGTCACATTTATCACATTAAGTCCCCTATTTTGTAACCGTTAATTGTGGGTAAACATGAATTATTGGGAATAGTACTATTCGGGAGTGACAACCCCCGCCCATGGTTAGTCACTCTAACTTTGACCGGAGGTCAGATCAAGTGCATAATATTCATCTCAATGCAATGTTTTCCGATAGAACATTGAGATGGGGCAACTCAATCATTTCAAGTTTGGTTATGGGAGCTCATGGTAATAATGGTTAACTCAAATATGAGGTCATTTTACTAAAAATACAATACATTAATTTGTTTTAGTTATTATAAAAAACATAAAACAGATGGATTTATTATCAAGGTTTGTTTTATATTTTAAATAATGAAAAATTGAAGGAAATTGTTTAATAATAAAGTAATACAACTTTGAAAAATTTAGTTGTTATACTTATTTTTTTAATAAATTAATAATATGTTATTATTAAATTTTTAAATTTAAAATAATAGTAAATAAGGAGACAATTAATGCTAATAAATTTTTGTTTAACGATAATGGAAATGTTCAATTTTTTGTGTGGTGATAACATGTGTACAACAGTCATATGTGACAATAGTTTTAGAGTGACATGTGCCATTGAATTTACTTTTATTAGTAGTAGAAGATTATATAGGTAGATTATTACAAACAAATTTATTAACTCTCCTACATTTAATTAAATTCCTAAAATCACTCTTCTCTCATCTCTCTTAAATTATATAAGTTAATTTAATTCAAAAAAAATATTTTTCCACTCCAAAAATTGAATTCAAACAATCAGGATTTTTTCATTCAAAAAATTTGATTTTTTTTAATTAGATTATCAGATTTCATATATGTAATCATATATATACCAGGTTACATACATGCCTAGTTACATTTATGTATATGTAATCATAAGTTATTAGTTATTAAGTTACATATATATTTCAAAATAACATAATAACAAAAGAGAGTAAATTACTAAGATGGTCCCTGTGGTTTGTTAGCATTTACTTTTGGTTCATAAGTTTCATAAATTACCCATATGGTCTCTAACATTTGGCATTTGTAACCCATATAGTCCTTATGTGAGGGTAATTTGGTCAATTATATGAAGATGATTTGGCGACCTAAGGACTATATGTGTTATTAATGTCAAAAGTTAGGGACCATATGGGTAATTTATGAAATCCAGGAACCAAAAGTGAAATACTAGCCAAACACAAGGACTATATCGGTAATTTACTCTAATAAAAGATAAAAAAACAAATTATACTATGTGATTGCATATATGTAATCATTTATATGTGTTATAACCATTGTACATTGTTAATCTTAATAGCAAACATATCAATTTCATAATAATGCATTACTTGTATGTTATTGAACTACAGAATAACGAAAAACCAACCCACCTCATCTCATTACATATATGTAAGAACAAAACATACACGTATAAATCTAAAACGAGACGTAAATACATATGTAATCTGATTATCAATCAAATTACTTGTGGGTTGTTTCAATCATCAATCAAATCCACAATTATTTATCATAAGTCATCAATTATTACCTAATTACATATATGTGATCATAGATGGTGTAAAGACAATGATGAAAAAAACTAGGTGTAAATACATATGTAACCTGATTACGCATATATAAGCATACACACAAACTCGGTTACATTGTGTAAGCATGTAACTTGGAATGTGTAATCATATGCAATCATACAAGTTTAATTACGTATATCTAATTATATAAGTGACTTGCTTACATATATGTAATCATTCTAGAAACAAAACTCAAAAACTAATGTATGTACACCATTCAAAAATAAGTCAAATTAAACCAAAGTATCTAATTACATATATTACACCTAGGGGTTACATATATGTGATTAAACAAAACCGAAATATTAAATGTTTAAACACAAGGATAGCAATATAAACCTTTGTTTTATTATATTTAGATTGGAATTTCAAAACAAATTATAAGCGATAAATTGTAAATATCTTCTCTAAGTTTTTAATTTACAAGCATGATAACTTTTACGTTTTCTAAGTAAACTTTAATTTGATAAGATGAAATTAAGACTTGTAATATACGTGTATATTTTCATTTTAAATATATATTTAATTTGAAAATAATAATTTCCTAAAATAATAGAGATAATGCCCTTTAAAAAAACAAAACACAAAGTATTTAGAAATTATGTGATTGGTTAAGAAGAGTTTTTTTAAAGACAAGAAATTTTCATGTGAACCCTCCTATGCACACACACATATATAAGGAAAGATCAAATAAAATGTTTATTTTGCCTAAAAGGCTAAAACGATTTAAAAACATTCAAAACTGACCCAAACGAACTCCGATTGAATTCAGAAAAAAATCGACATCATTGGAACCGTCTCATCGAATCCTACAATGTTAGCTTTTAGGTTTAACAACTATGTTTAGAGTTTAGGTTTTAGGGCTTAGTTTTTATCTTTTAGTGTTTATCTTTAGGCTTATTGTTTGCTTTTAAAGTTTTCGTTTTGTTAAAATGTTTATATTGCTTTTAAATTGAAGGTGTTATCTTATATATGCTATCAATTGTTGTTGTTTTGGTTACTTTAACAACTTTATCATAATTGTTAAATTTAACTTTGAGTAGGTTTAATGGCAAACAAAAACAAGCAAAATCAAAGTTTACAAAAACAAATGAATGATTTTGAGAGAAGCAGAGCAAGAAAGGTTGAAGAAAACAAAAAAAAATACAAGATTTGGGAGTTAATAGCATAGAAAATTCTTTTACAAGTCTGGCGAAGGGTAAAAAAAAATAGTAAAACTAGACAACACCAATGCGAAAGATGTTGACTATATTCTTGATATGACTGATGATAATAAAAGAGATCACCAAGTTGCCATGCTATCCAAAAGGTAATCATATTATAAAATTTTTAGTTAATTTTATTACATATTACAAATGTTTCTTATGAAAAAATTAATTTTTATAGTAACATCGTCCTCATTATATTACCAATGTTTATGAAAAGAATTGCTAATTTATTGAAGAAACATCTAGTGATTGCTTCAAATGTCTCTCAAAGTTTCCATTGGAATCAAACTCAACAAAAGAGAATCATTCTAAATCAACAACTACTATGGCTAAACTAGTCTTAGGCAATAAGTGCCACAAATAAGAAAGTTAATTATATAAATGGGTTGCCAAAAAGGCAACATGTGCTTGTTGATGAAGATGATGACGAGTATTATTAGACATTTCAAGGTATTATGTTGCACAAGTTCAACTTTATTTTTTAAAACTACATTTCATATTAATTTACTCTTCTATGATTTTAGATGCTAATGAAAAAGATATGAAACTAGATGGTTTAGAAGATGATGAGAATTAAGGGGAGTTTATTAAAGTTTAAGGCAGAGGCGTAGCTTTGAAGGGACGGAGGGGTTGACCGGCCTCCTATTTTTTTTCGTCAGTAGAGTTAATTTTCGAGCTAAAAGGTTAATTTTTTTAACAATATTTAATTTCACCCCCCCTCCTATTGAAGAAAAAATAATTTAACTTCGCCCCCCTATTGATAAAAAAAAATTATATTACCATCTCTTTTAAATAAAAAACAATTTTTTTTTGTAATTAGTAAATAAAAAACTAACTTTAAAAATTCTCACCTATTAAGAACCTCAATTTATTTTGCTTTTCCTATAATTCCCCTAAATATTTAAATTCCACTTTTATTTCCACCTTGACCGCCCCCTATTTTTTTCCCACAATATTTGATTCCCCCCCCCCCCCCCCCCCGATTGAAGAAAAAATATTTATTTTCGCCCCCCCTATTGAAAAAAAAATTATATTACCATCTCTTTTAAATAAAAAACAATTTTTTTTGTAATTAGTAAATAAAAAACTAACTTTAAAAATTCTCACCTATTAAGAACCTCAATTTATTTTGTTTTTCCTATAATTCCCCTAAATATTTAAATTTCTCTTTTATTTCTCCCTTACTTTCTATCCTATTTTTTTTTCTTTTTCTTGTTCCCGATCAGAGGTCCACGCCGCCCGCTCCCATTCTACCGTCACATATTCCAGCCACCGCCTCATTCTCATTCAAGCACTTAGCAGCAACCATTTCACCGACTTGAATTATTTCAAAAGCAACCTATTTTAATGTTAATATTCAGGATTTTCTTTCAATGTAACTGTGAAATTTAGATTAATCAAATTAGTCATGTTTAATCTAAAATACTGTATTATCTTCAAGATGAATGTTCCTTATTGTTTGACCCGACTTGAATCGAATCACTGACCCGTACATTTAACCCGACTAACCGAGACATACCGATCGAATGAGAAAATTTTTTTTGAGTTCACGTAAGTTTTCGCCCTCCGTCAATTATTTGAAGCTCCGCCACTGGTTTAAGGTACTTATGTTTAGATACTTAACTAGATCATCTACTTTGTAGAGTGTTATGAAAACATATGCATGTTTAACAGACCTTGTTATTTATGCAGAAAAATTTCAAGAACGAGAGCAAGAGGGAAATCTTCAAGCACCTAGTTAGTATATATGTTTAGCTTTGCTTGCTAATTTTTTTTAGTTAATTTTATAAATATAAATGTAGTTCTACTTTTACATTGTAGTGGCGTAGAAAACCAAAACCCAACACGCCCTGAACCCTAATAAACATGTTAATCGGGTTGACCAAACTCTTATTAGGGTCATGTTTCGAGTCTTTTTATTTTTAATATGTTTTACATTGACCGGATTAACGAGGATGAGGGGAAGTAAAAAAATAAATTTATAATTGTAGTTGATATCTTTCATTTTATCCATCTAACAGCCTGACCCAAAATGAAGTCCTTCAGCTGTGATTTCCCATAATAAAATACCTATACGAACAATGGAAAAACACTATCTTTATTGAATAATATCTTTGGTTCAAAGAAAACCTAAAACCTTAACCTCTATCTCTCTATACTAATAAATAAAAATATTTGGGGACACTTGTCATCTTATTATGCCATCTAAATTTTATTTTTCCCGCTTCTCTCTCCTCTTTAATTATCTATATTTATTAGTTAATTATAAATAATAAGTAATATATTACTAATTAATTGTTTTAAGATGAAATTATTTATGATAACAACTTATTTTTAATTCTTTAAGTATAATTAAATTCAAATTATATTTATCAAAATATTGAAAAATAAAGATTGACGATACTAATTATTTTTATGAGCGATTTTAAAATTTTTAAAAAATTTAATATGAATGGATGATTTGAATAATAAACATATACTATGTTGAAATAATAGTAGTAAGTAATTTGAAAGAAAACCAAGTTATATGTATCAATATAAATTTTAAGTCAGGTTAATTTTAGTGTGTTAAAAGAAGAGTAAGTCCTTTAATTAAATTTAAGTTTATCAATTACATTACCTAAAAATAATAACACATAGATGAAAACAAATAAAAATTAAAACATAATTTATAAGCATAGATCAATTTTTTTTAAATGTATTAACAAATTATATATTATTTATACAACTTTTATAAAACATGTCTTTAGTTAAATTATGCAATATATGGACTTTTTAGTTACGTAACTTTTTCTGGAATATGTATATATAATATTTTTTTGCAACCCGTGTAATACACGTCTTATTGGCTAAAAAGAAAGATAACTCGTGACGAATGTGTGTAGGCTATATTGAACTTAACAAGACTACTATTCCTGACAATGTCCCTAACATAGATGATTGATAGCTTCTGGATGAGTTATATGGAGCTAAAATAGTCTATTAGTTGGATTTAAGGTCGGGTTATTATCAAATTAAAGGTGCTGACTCAGACATACCTAAAACAGCTTTTCACACTCATTCAGGACACTTGGTTTAAGGTTATGCTTTTTGAGCTGACTAATGCATCATCAGCCTTCTAGGCTATTATGAACGATCTCTTTTGTCCTTTTTTACGTCATTTTATATTTGTACTTTTTTATGATATTTTGATATATAGTTCCGAAATGGAAAAGCATATATACCATCAGGAACAGGCACTAAAATTGTTGCATTGTCACTGTTTTTTTTTTTTTTTTCTGTCAAAATAACCAAATGTTGTTTTGGACAATCTAAAGTGGTTTTTCTTGGGCACGTGGTAACACCAGAAGGGGTTCAGGTAGAACAAGAAAAGGTTTCCGCGGTTTAATCATGACCAATTCTGACTAATGTTAAACATGTTCGAGGATTTTTAGGTTTAACAAGGTATTATCGATGGTTTGTAGAACAACATATAAAGCGATTATTACTCAAGCTTATGCCTTACGACTTTTCTATTTGTCATAAAAATGGAAAAGAGAACCGTGGGACAGATTCTCTACCTCGCAGGCCTCTTTCTGGAGATTTGTTAACGTTAACTGTTCCAGTTTGTGTAGAAATTGCAGGAATTAAAGAGGGACTTCAAACTGATCCATATACCAGTAAAATCATTTGGGAATTACTTATTAACTCAGATTCTGTTCCTGATTTTTCTTTAGTGGATCAGCTTCTCTTTTATAAGAATAGGCTGGTGGTACCTGATGTACCCAATATAAAGCTTGCATTACTGAAGGAAGCGCACAACTCCTTTGGGGAGTCATGGGGGATTTTTGAAAAGAATCAAGCGCCTATCAGCACATATAAAAAAAACTTTAAAAATAAAAATTTATAAAAAAAGTTCTAATAATATATATATATATATATATATATATATATATATATATAACATTAAACACATACATATTAAACATTTACACAGGTTAAATTTTTTATTTTTAGAATTATTTGTTTAAAATAACATAATACATATTTTTAAAGACGTTTTATAAAATAATTAAAAAATTGATTCATAATTTAATCATATTATTTAATAAGTTAAATAAAATCATTAATATTTAATAGGAGTGAAAAGACGAAAAAATCAAATAAAAACATGACATATAAATATTTATTATGAGAGAGAGGAGGGAAAACAATTTTTAAGTGGCCTAAAATGTTGACAAGTGGTATACCAAAACCTTTATTTATTATATAGTATAGATAGATATAGATTTTTGGCAAGAGCTATTCCGTTTGAGTCAAACCATGTTACAGTTGAGCATTACTTATCACCCACAAACACACGGACAAACAGAGGTTGTAAATCGTTGTCTTGAGACTTACCTCCGATGCTTTGCTCATGAACAACCAACCAAATGTAGTTCCTACACTTTCTTATAATACCAGTTATCACACCTCTACAGGTACTACACCTTTTTCTATGGTTTATGGACGAGCACCTCCACCGCTTTTCCCTTGTGTAAAAGGGGAGACAAATAATGAGGAACTGGAACAACTAATTGATAGGGATGAGATGCTAAAGTTGCTTCGTTTCAATCTTAGTAGAGCTCAAGATCATATACGCACTCAAGCTAATTCTAAACGCATGAAACTATCACTTCAAGAGGAGGACTATGTCTACTTGAAAATACAGCCTTATCTTCAACATAAACGTAGCTTAGCAAAATGAAGGTCTGAAAAGTAATCTCCTAGATTTTTTGATCCATATCGTGTGAAAACAGTGATTGGACTAGTTGCCTATGAACTCGAATTACTAGCAGAGGCAAAAATTCATCCAGTTTTTCACGTTTCTATGCTCAAGAAAGCTTATGGATCATTTTGATAACTTACCTGTCAGTCCGCCCGTCCAACCATCTGACATAATCTAACAACCAGATTTTGACCATTCCACCTTTTGCTCTCCAATTCACTGTTTTACGCCGTCTATCTCATTCTTTATAAGTGAAACTCACAACTCATGATAACTAGGAGGCTTGAGATTTGGCCCATAATTTTCAGTGGCATCAATCATCTTTCTAAAATATATAATTAATTAGCAATATTAAATGATATTCCCTACTCGTAGAAAAATGAAGCAATTTGTTTAAGTGTTCTTTCACGGAGCTCTTTGTCACTAGCATCATTTATGCATGTTTCTCTCACATTTGATGGAATTCATTTCCTTTACCTCTTGTCACGAAGATATCAAGCGGATCCTTTACATTTGACTTCATTTTTTTCTCCACTGATATTAGTTCCAATTCTTTGCATTTGAACACTTGGTATCTCAATTACCTCATCCTTGTTTTCGTCATTACCAAATCCACCTAGTTCAAAATCCGACTCATCAAAATCATGTGCAATAACACTCTTTTTGGCTACTCACATATGCTTTCAATTCATCCCTAACATGCGGAGGACACTTGGTGCATGCTTTTACATTTATATAACCTTCTATTTGATGTTGCTTATCTTGATAAATCCCTCCTTTGGCGGAAAAGTTGTAGTACATGCAAGTGACACAATTTGGGTCACGAAGTTCTTTCAAGAAGTTATACTTCCATCCGGTATCATCCTCTTTGATTTAGTGTTTGACGAAACAGGAGGTACAGAACGCATTTTCTAGTATTGTAATGGAGAAAAAAAGCAAACTAAATAACTAAACTAAATTTTATTGTAAAAACATACTACATTTATTAAAAATGTAAAATAAAATTAAGAAACTAAGAAACAAGCTACAGTAATGTTGTATACCAATAAAGTGCAATAAATCATCGTTAACAATTTATGATTTGAGGAACATGAGAAGAAGAAATTGTAACATGGTTCGAACACGAGATTAATAAATAAAATTTGAAAATTAACCTAGTTCAAAATCGAGAAGTATAAAAAAGAAAAATCATGTTCGAACCTGTTATTGAATCAAAATACCGAAGAATAAGAAAGGGAATCGGTTTGCTAACCTGTTATTCACTAAACTTCCAAGAATGTCTTGTTTCATATATATTCTAGTACTTGACATCTTCATATCTTTGATATATTTCTCTTGTTTCATTAAATATTTGAGACTAAGTGAGGCTGTATCTTTTGCCTATGCATTAACACCCCCATTTGTTTGTAGATACGATTTGTGAGACCGAGCAAGAAAATGGTAATGGTATAACAAGCAAAAAACGTGTGGCAACTCGAAAGGTAATGAAAGCATCTAAGAAGAAATTGCCATTGGAGTTCGATTTTCATACGAGACAAGTAATATCTGAAAATGAGTAACCTTTCATGCACGAGTGTGGCTACATTGTGCTTAACAATTGCAGTGAACAATTTAAAGAGTGGTGGCATGTACCGAATGCAGTTAGGTTGCCTTTACGCCACATGGTAAAAGTAAGTTTCTTTTTATAATTTAGTATCACTTTTAACATCTAAATTACTAACCAATTAATTATATTTGTTGCTTGAAAACACTTTTTGATATTGATGTGGAGAATTCAAATGCATGCAAAGTTATTGATAATTACATGTCAATGGCATGGAGACAATACTAAGCCACGCTTGTGGTCACTTCAAAAGGGTTCGAGGATCTAAAGATCTGAAAAGGGGAAGGACCATGCGCCCTTCTAATGTTAGCGATGAAGACTAGGCATATCTTTGTGATATGTGGTGTAACAAAAAAAATACTTGATAACCTTTCAACAATATTAAACTATTATCTTTTTAATCACTAATGAATTTGTGATAATTTTTATGTTTCAGTTGGTCGTGTCCCTAAAGGAAATTGCAAAAAAAAAAGAAGGTTGTGGCACTTGAAAGCGAAAAATGAATAGTAGAAATGGTTCGAAGAGTACAATGCGATATCAACTTGAGCAAGAACATGATTTGGATTCTTCATCAGGTCAAATTGAGATTTGAGACCGGACACATTGGGATAAGAAAAAAAAGTTGGATATCTAGAGATACAGCTGCAATATGTAAATCTCAAGCTAAATATTCATTAAAAACTTTTCCAATTTTTATCTACTAATTTGGATCAACCTGCATTTAAACGAAAGTTTAAAAATCAAATGTAAGTTCTTCCATAGAAAATTCTATTTGATTATTAAAGTTTTGTTTAAATGCAGGTTGATCCAAATTATTAGATAAAACTTAAAAAAAATACAACGAATATTTAGCTTTAGAACTTACATATGTTGCTATATATTCAACTTTTTTTCTTATCACAATGTGTCAATCACCAAATCTCAATTTGACCAGATGAATAATCCAAATCATGTCCATGCTCAAGGTGATATCGCATTGTACTCTTCGAAACATTTCTGCTATTCATTTTTCGCTTTTCACATGCCACAACCTTCTTTTTTTTTTTGCAATTTCCTTTAGGAACACAGCCAAGTAAAACATAAAAATTAGCACAAATTCATTAGTGATTAAAAAGATAATAGTTTAATATTGTTGAAAGGTTACCAAGTATTTTTTGTTACACCACATATCACAAAGATATGCCCAGTTTTCATCGCTAACATCAGAAGGACGTATGGTCTTTCCCCTTTTAGATCTTCAGATCCTCCAACCTCAAGTGGCCATAAAGTGTGGCTCGGTATTATCTTCATGCCCTTGCCATGTAGTTATCAATAACTTTGCATGCATTTGAATTCTCCACATCAATATCAAAAAGTGTCTTCAAGTAGCGAACATAACAATTATATAATCAATTGGCTAGTAATTTAGATGTTAAAAGTAATACTAAATTAGAAAAAGAAACTTACTTTTACCTTGTGGCATAACGACAACCAAAAAAAATTCGGTACATGTCACCGCTCTTTAAATAGTAAACGACAATTGTTAAGCACAATGTAGCCACACTCGTGCATTAAAGGTTACTCATTTTCAGATATTACTCGTCTTATATGAAAATATAACTGCAACAACAATTTCTTTTTAGATGCTTTCATTACCTTTCGAGTTCCCTTGCCACACGTAATGCCACGTTTTTTGATTGTGATACCATTACCATTTACTTGCTCGGTCTCACATATTGTATCTACAAACAATTGTGGGTGTTAATGCGTAGGCAAAAGATACGACCTCATATAGTCACAAATATTAAATGAAAAAAGAGGAATATATCAAAGATAGGAAGATGTCAAGAACTAGAATATATATGAAATAAGACAGTCTTGAAGGTTAGTGAATAACAGGTTAGTAAACCAATTTTCTTTCTTATTCTTCGCTATTTCGATTCAATAACATGTTAGAACATGATTTTCTTTCATATATTTCTCGAGTTCGAACTAAGTTAATTTTCAAATTTTATTTATTGATCTCGTGTTCGAAACATGTTAGGTTTCTTACAATTTCGTTTTCTCATGTTCTCCAAATCATAAATTGTCAGCAATGATTTATTGCAATTTATTGTTATAAAATATTACAGTATCTTGTTTTTTAGTTTATTAACTTTATTTTACACTTTACTGAATGTGAGAGTGTTCTTACAAAATATTTAGTTTGGTTATTTAGTTTGCTTTTTTTCTCCCTTGCAATACTAGAAAATGACTTCTACACCACCTGATTCTTCAAACACTAAATCAAAGAGAAATGATACCGGGTGGAAGTATAACTTCTTGAAATAGCCTCGTGACCCAAATTGTGTCACTTGCATGTATTGCAACTTCTCCACCAAAGGAGGGATTTATCGAGATAAGCAACATCAAATAGGAGGCTATATAAATGCAAAAACATGCAGCAAGTGTCCTCCACATGTTAGGGATGAAAACGCCAAAAGGCCAAAAAGAATGTTATTGCACATGGTTTTGATGAGTTGGATTTTGAACAAGGCGGATTTGGTAATGATGAAAACGAGGATGAGGTAATTGAGATACCAAGTATTCTAATGAAAAGAATTGGAACAAATATCAGTGGAGAAAATAAAAAATGAAGTCAAATGTAAAGGATCTGCTTGATTTGTTCATGACAAGAGGTAAAGGAAATGAACTCCATCAAATGTGAGACAAACATGAATAAGTGATGCTAGTGACAAAGAGCTCCATGCAAGAACACTTAAACAAATTGCTTCATTTTTCTACGAGTCAGGAATATCATTTAATATTGCTAATTAATTATATATTTTAAAAAAATGATTGATGCCGTTGAAAATTATGAGCCAAATCTCAAGCCTCCTATTTATCATGAGTTACAAGTTTCACTTCTAAAGAATAAGGTCAAGGTGTTGAAAAGTGGATTGGAGAGCAAAAGGTGGAATGGTCAAAATTTGGTTGTTCGATTATGTCAAATGGTTGGACAGACGGATGGACACGTAAGTTATCAAACTTAAAAATATGTTATTTTGTATCTATAATGTATGGTGAATTTAAATTTTTGATATATATTACCAACTCAATTGTGGAAGGAAGTTCAAATGATTTATCACCAGATTATAAAGTACTTTTGAAGTTTTAAATTTTCGTGTTCAACATTTGGTACTACTTTTGAAGTCTAAGCATTCGTATGTATCTCTCATACAATTTAACTTTTGGTATTTCAAAATTTTGGTATAGATTACATGATAGTAAATTCTGATTAAAATAGCTTTATAATTATATTTTTACGATTTTAATTTTCATAGCATACTATATTTTTTAATATTTTTTCTTTATGTGTACCTTTCTTACCTAAGCGTTGTTTTTTTTGTGCTTTGCTCCAAGGCTCCAGGTGTGACTAATGCGCCTTGAACGTGCCTTGCGCCTTTGACAACATAGAACACAAACAAGGTGATAGCCAAATTTTTAGTGGATAAACAAGGAATCAAAATACTAAAATTAGGGAAATCTTAACTGTACAAATTTTTATTTGGATGTATTTCATACCTCACAGATATTAGATATTACGTCGTTGAATATTTTGTGTTTTTTTGTTTAGTAAGGTTGTCTCTAGTCATGTGCTAAAGTAGCCTTAGCCTTTTGCTTGTATTCATTTATTCATTTTAATAAATTTTGAATTGGCTGTGCCTTCCAGAAAAAAAAAAGGTAAAATAAAAAAATTACGGTTCGTGTTTAGAAACAAATACAATTCAATGGCATAGTATTGCGTGAGTGGGTCAGGCTATTAGATGGATAAAATGAAAGATACCAACAACAAATATAAATTTAATTTTTTTATTTTTTATATTTCATTACTAGCCTAGAAAACCCGTGTATTACACGGGTTGAATAGTATACATTATACTTTATTAACACTAAATATTAATAAATATTTAATAATTATATTATTATATTTAGGATAGGATATAATTGAATTATTATTTATTAACCTGAATAAATTAGTAAATTGATAAAATAAGAAAGAATATATTTTTTTAATATTTACTTATTTAAAGTTAATAGTATTTGTTAGGAGAGAGAAACGTGAAAAATATTATCAAATTTAATGAGAATGCGACATGTGTCTCCTATTAATACTCCTTTATTAGAAAAGGAAGATTCTGGTTAATCAGGTCAACCAGAAACATATTAATTTATAAAAAAAAAACCTAAAACATGACCCTAATAAGAGTTTGGGTTAGGTGGGGTCAACCCGATTAACATGTTTTGACCAGATTTAACCTGACCGTGTATAGCTTCTTATCAGGGTTCGGGGCTTGTCGGTTTTGGGTTTTCTATGCTCCTACAATGTAAAAGTAGAACTACATTTACATTTATAAAATTAACTAAAAAAATTAGCAAGCAAAGCTAAACATGTTTACCAACCAGGTGATTGGAGTTTTTCCTCTTGTTCTGGTATTTAAATTTCTCTGCATAAATAACCAGAACCAGGCTCGTTAAAGATGCATATGTTTATATAACACTTTACAAAGTAGATGATCTAGTTAAGTAACTAAACATAAGTACCCTGACCTTTAATAAAATCCCCTTCATTCTCATCATCTTTCAAAGCATCTAGTTCCATATCTTTTCCATTAACATCTAAAATTATTGAAGAGCAAATTAATATGAAATGTAGTTTTAAATAAATTAACTAGAACGTGTGCAACATAATACCTTGAAATGTCTCATATTAATCGTCATCATTTTCATCAACAAGCACAAGTTGCCTCTTTGGCAACCGATTTATATATTTACGTTTTCTTATTTGTGACACTTTATTGCTTGAGACTAAATTAGCCATAGTAGTTGTTGATCTAGAATGATTCTCTTTCGTTGCGTTTGATTCCAATGGAAACTTTTGAGAGACATTTGGAGCAATCACTAGTCGTTTCTTTGGTAAATTAGCAATTTTTTTCATAGACATTGGTGCAATATAATGAGGGCGATGTTGCTATAAAAAATAATTTTTCATTAAAACATTTGTAATATGTAATAAATTTAACTAAAAACTTTTAAAATGTGACTACCTTTTTGGGTCACGTGGCAACTTGTTAGTGATCTCTCTCGTTATCATTAGCCATATCAAAATTTTAGTTAACATTCTTCGCATTGGTGTTGTATAGTTTCACTATTTTTTTTGACCCTCCACCAGTCTTGCGAAAGAGTTTGCTATGGTTTTTACTCCCAAATCCCGTAGTTTTTTTTGTTTCCTTTAATCTTTCTTACTCTACTTTTCTCATAATCATTCATTTGTTTTTGTACGCTTCGATTTTGCTCGTTTTTGTTTGCCATTGCACCTACTCAAAATTAAATTTAACAATTATGATAAAGTTGTTAAAGTAACCAAAACAAAAACAATTGATAGCATATATAAGATAACACCTTCAATCTAGATTTTTTTATGGCGATAAAAAACAAAATTCTCCATGTATCAAACTCTATTAAAATTATCATGATGTTTGGAATTCCTTAGTATCTTTCAATGTGTGGGTTAGGGGACTGACACATAATTGGGGGCTTCACATTAGTGAATTAAAACTTAATTGTATATTAAATTTTCTGATTAGACTTAGATTTTTATTCTTCTGTTTGGATAATATATATTCCACTAAGTTTGTAATTTGGAATAGAAATTGGAAAAAAAAATAATAATAACTCATAGTTGCAAGTTGTTAACCTTAATACATAAACTATACAATTTAAGTTAATAGGTGCCTTAATGGGTCAGAAACTTATATTATCTATGAAAGAATGGGAAGAATGTGTGGTCAAACCAAGGTTAGAAGGGGTTGAATTTGTACAGGGGCAGTTTGGGAATATTTGTGAACATAAATGTTGTGATGACATTCATTAGGTAACAAGGATGACACGAAAACAAGTGAAAGCGAAGTTCTAGATTATCAAAAGGAGGTTATTGGTGATAATTTATAATGCTAAAGTGATGGTCATATTGCTGTTTCAAATGAAGAATAGAAAAATAGACTTTATCAAAACAATATTATGATTTATGATAATACTGCAAAAAAACAAACTGTCCAGGAGGCTGCACATGTTGTACAAACAACTTATGCTGATGCTAATAGGATGAATATTGTTGCCGTTGGAAGGTCAGAAAATAAGGAGGATCTGAAGTTTGGAAGTGTTGCATATCAGGAGGCTGTTGATAAGGATTTGAAGGTTGATCTACATCATTAAGATGTTGATCCAATATATGCAGTCACTGGTAGTGAGTTATCAAGTTAATAAAGTGATGATTCGGACATTATTGTGAAACAAGACCTCAAGTGAAGATTGCAAGATGAAGGTCTGGTCAAATTTATGTATTAGAGGAGTGAATGTTAGCCTTAATACATGTTAGACAAGTTAAGTTAGTAGTTGGCTTAATGGGTCAGAAACTTATTGTGTATTATGATCTGGTCTTTTTTAATAGAATTTTGATTGAAGTAGGATTAATCAACTATTAAATCATAAATATAAACACAATTATAGTGCATCTAGTTTTTTAATCGTGACACACACTTTTAGAACCAAGTGTGCACGCATATATACAATCAGGTCATGAATACCATAATCACAAAGTTATTTGAAGCTAATGGACAATAAAACCTGGCATCTTCTACTAAAGTTTGCTATAGACTATCGCAGAAAAATCAAGCCACCAAGCTTAAGTAAGGAGATTTTGTGAAGCATTACAAAATTTAAAAATTGTAAGACTATTTAGTTGTCAAAAAATGGAATGTCTTATTGATTGCAAAATACTATTAGAGGGAAACATCCTCTGGTACCATTAAGACTACTACTCATTCTACAACAAGATTAAAAAATGGCACAAGTTTCTTTTAAAAAAATTGCAAAACTGAAAAATTCTAATAAGTTGATTTTATCTATATTGTATTAGAAGTAGTAGACTTAGTTTATAAACATTATTAATATCTGTAATTTAGCATAAAGCTCTAGTGGGTCTATCCTATCACTCTGCAACTTATGCATATATATCAATCGTATCACTCTGCAAATTATAAACAATCAAAGCAGCAAATAAAGTGTGTATACAACACCCTCCGATTTCAACAGCAAAATGAAATCTCTATCAAACATATAAATTCTAATTGTCACCTAATGCTACTTGCACATGATTTTAACCAATTGCAGAAAGCAGGTTCGTTTTTTTAATTTCTGGTTCTAATTCTAATCGCATTGCATATAGCAGGTCAGTGTTTTTAATTTCTATTTCTTATGGTAATCGAATTGCACACAGCAGAATTTATTTTCTGGTTATTCTCTGGTTAAGTTTCTGGTTTCATTTAACAGTATGTTGATGTTGTTTTGTTTCTGTTTTCGTTTAACATGATGTTGATATTGTTCTGTTTCTCGTTTCTTATTACTAAATGTCTTCTCAAGGTGATGTTAGTTGTTCAAAATCCAAGGTGGGTAAAGGATGCCAGATATGATACAAAAATTTATCATTGCATCATTTTGTAGAGTTTTGAACTCCAGTCTTCAACAAGTAGGCAATGTGTTTGATTCCATTGAATATTCTTTTGACAAGAGCACAATCCAATATAAAGATTGGGGAGGTATAAATTTCGAAGCTGTTAAAGAATTCAAACTTCAAAGGATCTTAATTCTAGGAAAAATAGGAAACTTGATGCTAGAAATTTTATAAATTGAAGATAATATTCAAGAAAATATATGAGTAGATTTATACTATGCAGAAGGGTCTTAGTATAAGCTTAAATAAGTTTGAAGGTGGTAATGCACACTCAGGTAAGTTGATCTAAATTTCATCTTAAACCCAACAAATGGCATGGCTCAAAGGGGCTCTTTTGAGACAAAATACTTGAAAGATGATGTTTAGTTGTCCGTGATGTGGACATATGCGTTGCTAAATGTTAAATTAGAGAAAATTGTGGAGTATGCTGGTGACCTCCTGATGTTATTGGATACTGATCACTATTTTACTACAAAATAACGGATCCATTCCAACAAAAACACTGTAGCAAAAGAATTTTAAGGTACTGTTGTTACAACTCTTTAGTAGGTTGTTATCTATTGTTACTAATCATAGAATTCTACACTATTTTTTGTATGGGATGGTTTAGGCTGTACAAATTTTTTAAAAAATGGTTAAAATATTGGTCAGAATACTTTAGCTGAGGCTTGTCATGTTTTGCTCATTTTTTTTGTATGGATTTTATTGCAAGTGCTGCAAATGTTCTTTATATGTAAGCATCTTCTACCTACATTTACAATATAACTAAGTTCTTTGTATCACTCTGCAAAATTATAAACAATCAAAGCAGCAAATAAAGTGTGCAACACCCTATGATTACTACCCGAAATCAACAGCAAAATGAAATCTCTATCTTCTCCAGATTCTTAGCCTCCAAGAATACCCAAGCAAATAAATTCAAATTGTCATTGTATGGCTGTATGCTACTTACACATGATTTTAACCAAGAATATCTGAACACTGCAGTTTACTGATTAGGAAGAAAAACCTATTCTTAGTTCTAAATAATCAGAAATTTATAATCACTAACCACTAGAACCCTAATTATGATCTCAATTAGCAAATAATCAACTAAAATTTAATTTATCAAAAGCACCCATTTGCAGAAGAAATCAACGGAACATACTAATTTCTCAAAATTAGAAATCCATACCTGATGTTGAAGGTAGAAGACAGTTAGTTGCTTGAGTCGGATAGAGATCTGAACAGACGTGAATTCATTCTTCAATTCAATTCCATGCAGAAGAAGTTCATCTACGTTTCAATGTGATTCTTCAATTTGGGAAGAACAAAACGTAGGCTTGAGAAGACCTGTGCAAAATTAAAAACCTTATTTGAGAATCTGATGCGTATTACACAACTGTATGAAGATGTATAGCATACGATGCGAATTTGGAGGCAAAAATTAAGGAACGAAATTGACTGTTTTAGGAGGGAACATATATAAATTTGCATTTATTATGTTACTAACACGCGTAGTGAAGATGTACTTAAACAAAAATTTTTAATAAAATGATATAATTACATTCGACATAAAACATTATAAACTCAATCATTTTATCATATATGCATAGTTTTGCATAACATAGTAAAAGAGAAATAATAATCAATGAAAATAAATTTAAGAAATAAATATTATTATTTATTTATCTCCTTATTTACGTATATATAATTGTATTTTTTATATATTTTTTAAAAGGTTGCGAAATTATTGGATAAATTTAAGTAAACGGGAATATTGAAGATTTGAAAAACTAAAACCGTATAATTTATTCATTTATTAAATAGTTTCTCTTATATTTTAAGTAATAAATATTGGAAGGAGATTTTTTAATCATATTTTAATACAGTTATTTAGTTAACATGACATATTTATTAAGTTAAGATATTTAGATATCGTGAAGATCTAGTCAACAATTATTTAGCTAACATGACCTATTTATTAATTTAAATTGTTTAGATATCGTGAAGATCTAGTCAATCGGGAGTGCAAAACCTAGCACATTCTCTAGGTTACGTTATCGTTACTAAAAGATCACGGACAAACCGTCTAGGAAATATGTCCACAATTGAACTTGATTGCGGCCATGGTGGTATACCGCGAATTAAAGATACAAATGGTTCTGGTAAAGATATTTGAAGCAGAAAAAATAAATTGTACATTTGAATTGATGGGAAAGTTTTCAAAAACACATGGTGCTTGGGTGCTACTGGTTGTACGTGATGAACATAATCACACCACCCCCGCATTGTATTTTGAGGGTCATGCATATGCAATGCGCTTATCTGAAAAGGAAAATCGTTTCGTGCAAAATTTGACAAAGTTATATGTTAAACCACGCGATAATCTGTCAACATTGGAGAAACAGTTCAAGAACAATGTGTCTTCTCTAAAGACCGTACTCGTCAAAAGTTTAAGGTGGCCGAGAAAGAAGGTAGAACCCCTATGCAAAATGTTATCTACATTTTGCAAAGTAAAGGATATGTTTTTGAGTGTCGAATACACCATGCAACTAATGTGTTGGAAGAATTATTCTTTGTTCATCCAACTCATTAACAATGTGACATGCATTTCCAAATGTGGTGTTGATGGATTCCACATATAAGACAAATAAGTATAATTTGCCTTTTTTTTGATATTGTAGGTCTTCTTCAACTATAAAACATTCAGTATAGCATTTGCATTTATGAAAGAAGAAAAGATAAACAACTACACTTGGTCATTAACTCGACTAAAGTTGACTATTAATGAATCATTTTCTCCTTGTGTTATTGACACTGATAGATATTTGGCTTTAATGAAAGCTTGTGCATAAGTGTTTCCAGAAAGTAATCATTTACTTTGTAGATGGCATATCAAAAATGTTATGATAAAGCATTGCATTCCACATATCAGGTCACAAGAGATTTGGGATGCTTTTTCCTGGAAGTGGAAAACATTAGTCGTGTCTCCAACTTATGAAGCATACATGCAAAACTATAAAGATCTTACAACTTTATTGTGTGACTATCCAGGTATTATTCATGTGTATTTTAAAATTCTAATATTTTTAACAACCAATCATTCTATCAAACTAATTTTATTTTATCATTTTTCAGGTGTTTTTAGTTGTCAACATACTGTTTGGCTTGATAATTTTGCAGAAAAGTTTGTGTCACTGTGGACAGACAAGCATCTTAACTTTGGAAACTCAACAACTAACAGAATTGAGATTCTAAGCTTAAAATGCATTTGGACACTGCAAAATGTGATTTAGACAGATTTGTACTTGTTATTGAAGACGTTGTGAAATCCCAAGAAACCGTTATTAAAGATACTCTTGAAAGAAATAGGGTTATTGTGACACCTCGCAAATTCCAGGTCAGCAATTATTTTATTTTAATAATATGTGTATTATTATTTCATACGTGGCACTAGAATTATGAATGTTTAGTGTGACACGTGGCACAACAGTTCAAACACACCGATAATTCGAGAAATTATCGCACAAAAACTCGCACGTGTCTTGAATAACGAACGTCGGTGAACGGATCAAACCACAGTACACTTTCACTTCACATTAGGTTCCGGGGAACCTAAGTTAGTAGAACAATGTTCATATGTCGAGAAACGATGTCCGTAATCTTGAAAAACGCAAAAATCGGTTCAAAACAATGAAAATGGGCTTATTGGGCTCAGCCGAAACCCATCGCGGTACGCGATGGGCACACAAATGGGCCTTCGCGGTACGCGAAGCTTGGGCGGGAGAATTTGAATTCTCCGAAAACCGTCGCGGTACGCGACGACCGATCATCTTCCACCACCGCGGTACGCGGTGTGTTTCGGGAACAGAATTATTATTTTAATCACCGCGGCACGCGGAGAACCTTTTTGTGCAGACGTCGCGGTACGCGACGACCCTTACACGCATAAAATCTTTATATAACCAATGCTAATCATTTCTGTCGACTCCTACCTATTCTCTCGAAATCCAGGCGACCAACCTTCGTCCCCATCACCTGCAAAACACCTTCTAGCCATTGGGAAGCCATTAGAAGCACTTGGGGAGCTCTATTGAAGCCTTTGGGAGTTGGAGGTGAACTAAGGAGCCTCGATCACCATCTTGCACGAGGTATAGCTGCTGTGAAGACCATTCCAGACCTTCTTGAAGCCCTCCATCTCTATTCCAGCTTCATCTCAGTCTTCTTGAGGTATCTTGAGGTTGTTCTAGCCCCATTTCGTGTTTTTGACACTTAAAATCACACATGCAAGGGGAAATACCCACATGCATCCCTAGCACCACTCTAATCACGAAATTTTGTGATTCTAGATCTGTTATTTGATGATGATATCACTGATTTGATGATTTAATATCGATCTATGATGATCTTGATTGATTTAAATGGTTATTTAATGATTTTGCTATAAAATGGGTACTTTCAACCACATGCATGTATGATCTAAGAGGTTTTACACGATTTTGGATATTGAAATGATGTTATAAGTGTTATTGATGATGATTTGCAAGGTTAGAATGATTGATTTGTCAATATATGGTCATATGGTGATTATTGCTAATAATGGAAACTTTAACATTGTAAAATTGTGATTTTTGATGAAATGGCCATCTTTGCATGTTTAGATCTATAAGTTGTGTTTAAAAATGATGTTTAGAAGTAGTATGATGGCTATTAGATGCATTGTGATATTTGGGATGGTTAAAAAGGTGATTTCTATCAATGTTACTATAAATAGTAACTTTATTTGTGCAAGTATGCGAATAGATGAGTTTATAGCCATATGAATGTGATTAAATCTATTATTTAAGCTAGGAAGGATGTTTTTTAGGATATTATTTGATGTATTAGGATGGTTAGAATCATCAAAGGCATGATTTTTATGAATGTTACTAAATATAGTAACTTTTTGATATGAAGATGCTAGGAATGATGATATTGATGAACGTTAAACGATTAACATGCTTAGTTAAATTAGTTATGATGAAAATAAGTGATATTATGTTCCAGAATGGTTGAAATGCGGGTTTTGCCATGAGTTACTATAAATAGTAACTTTTGAACGCGAAGTATGCTAATTCGGCTATATGCAACTATGTGCTTTGTGATAACATGCTCACTTAGGATAAATATGCATGTTAGAATAATCGGAAAATGATTTATTGCATGACTTGCCTAATGTGGAAACTTTCCTGAAATAGAAACTTACTATAAATAGTAAGTTTCCTCGCGAAAGTGATTTTTGGTATCCGCACACATCACACGACACTAACTCACACATTACACGAACACTTGATCCAAAACCGTCACCAACGGGTCGTTAGGTCAAACACGGTCAACATGGTCAAATACGGTCAACTCGACCCACATAACAACTTGGATGATGTTAAACACGAACACGGTCCTGTGAGGCCCACATGTATGCAACCACAAACTTATGGTACCTATGTGATATAGGTAACCACTAGCCGGCGAGCTACACCGTTCTCGTGAAGAACGCGCACTATTTAACTCAGGTGAGTTTACAGCCCCACTTTTACTTAACAATTGTTTTACTTAACTTTGGGGTGAGAATACTATGCAACTATTTTAGATATATGACTGGTATGTTGTGAAAACCATTTTCGAGTGTAACTATTATCGCTTAAAGTCCTCACTTATCTTTACCGTTAGTTGTGTATCAAACGAGTCGTAATTACGTAGTACTACTGGGTTTGACTAACCCCACTCGGCACCAATGTTGAATGGAGGTCATAACGAGTGTAATTTCGATGGGAATGCGGGTTCAGCGATGACCCGCGGAGGCAAACGTGTAACATCACTGTACTTCCGGTCGTCCGTACATCCGTACGATTGTACTGTTACAATCTGAGATTTATTAGTATTAATGATGAATACATTATTGGATGATTATCACTGTTACTGGTATGCATGTTTATAACATATTATACGCGTAAACCAGGGGAAGTTTAGTTGTAACACAACTAAACAGAACCAGAGAGTTTATCGCAGTTACATTATACTGATTATGGATTATTGGTTTGGAATGAAAATGGATATGGGTTTTGGTTTGAGAATGATAATATTAAAGTTAATAAATAATGGAAGTTTTAATAAGAACAATTACGCGATGGTGAGGTTACGAACATTATTTAAACGCGAATATTAAATCAGAATTATTAACTTAATAACGTATTCGCGTGAGTGACGATTCACACTGATATAATTATTAAGAATAATATTCTGAAACGATATTCCATAAATAGTAAATCGAATCGAAATACGATACGAGCGTTGGATTCGCAAAGGTGACGATCTTTACGAATACGTACCTAAGTAACGCGTTTCGACGAGATAATTAATTAATATTTAACGATATTAAATTAATAAATGGAAACTAAAAATATTTATTAGGAATCACAACCTAAAACAAAATCGAATAAATCTTTATTTAAAATAATTAATTTAGTAAACGAAATCGTTTTACGAAATAAAATTATTTAAATCATTTTAATTAATGAAAAGCAATTACTTAAAACATTTTATGTTTTAAATGTGTCTCACGTTAAAAACCAAGCATAACCGATCATTTATTGCATTTTACGCGATAAAAACGAGACCGAGCACGTGGGGGAAGGATACGCGATATAAGGAAGAAAATGTTCTTCTTCTTCCTCATAACTCACAAACCCTTTCTCTCACTAAACCTATTTTCGTCACCCACGAACACCCCCACTTTTCTCTAGCTTTTCTCTTTCAATTCTTGTCGGATTCCAGAGATCTCGAAGTCCAGACGACCATGTGAACGAAAGCTACAAGTAGACACAAAGAAACTCATCATTTGGATAGCGTTTAGAGGTAAATCTAAGGTTTATGTTTCTGATTTTTTTTCGAGTCACAAACCCAAAAATCTAAGGATGTTTAACCGATTAAACCACTTAGAAAACCATAAATTGAGTTGTTATAAATGGGTAGAAGTAGGGTATTCGACCTGCAACGGTTGTGGCTCGCGATGAAGGTGATGAACAGACATGGCTATTGGGTTCGAAGCACAGGTGGACGAACCTGTTACCACAGCCTGGGAGGCGAACCTTTCCTGGTCATGGGCCGAACCCTTGCCATCAGCGGGCTGCGAACCTTTGTATGTTGGATCCCAGCCGAACCCCACTCACTCACGAACCTCCTGGGCAGGAAAAGATGGTTCCGAACCCTAGTTCCAGCCGCGAACCCATGCCAAGCGAACCCTACATGGGGTAGCCGAACCTGCTGAAGCCAACCACGAACCCTTGTCCTTTAGAAGTGGCCGAACCCTTAGCAGCTCAGCGAACCTTATTATTTGGCTGCGAACCCTTGCTGTGCAGGTACTGGATCACGAACCTTCTCCTTATGCAGCCGAGCCTTTGTGAAACGAACCCTAGCATGCAGCTAGCCGAACCCTATCATGCAGCTAGCGGAACCTTTGGAATAGATTGGGCCGAACCAATGCCTGTTAGGTTACAAGGTTCGCTGCCCATGTGAAGAAAACACAATCACCTTTCAATTTAATTATGGGTTAAGGGTAATTAGGATCAACATTATGAGGTATGAACATACATGCATGAATGAGTATAAGATGCCACCTTTCTATCATGATAGTAACCTTAAATTTTGAAAATTCATTATAATAAAAATGTGTTTGAAAATAACTTAAAACTAGTCTTTTAAATCTGGACTTTTGATCTAAATACCTTGGATAAAGGTGGCCGGTTGATTGATCATGCACGTAAGTATAAAGGATGTGAATAAGTAGAGTTATCATCTTTATACCTATATGTATATATATGTGGGTGTGTATATGGGAGTCCAGAAACCTATTATCCTTATGTGATAGTGAAGAAACTAACAAGTCAAACTATAAACACACAATGACTAGTTATAACAATAGTAGTTAAACTATTTTAACTGAGATAAAACAAACTAAGTTAATGGCACAATTAATAAATAGAAGGAGTCATGTTGGAGTAATTAATCGAAAAGAAAGACATATGCTTATAAACACGAACACCTCTTAAATACAGGTTGATTAAGTTGTTATTGATTTCTCTTACGTGAGCGCGCATACTGCAAGAATACTAAATCTAAGGACTCAGGTGAGTTCTCATAACCTCCCTTTCTTTAAACTGTTTTGTTTTAAAACTCGGAGGTGAAGCATGTATACCAAATTCAAATATTATTTTCATAATACAAGGCTAATACCTGTTTATCAATATGATATTCACATTTAAAATTTATCAATATTTATGGATTATCTCTTACATTTATATATCCGTGTAAACATTGTCATTGACTTCGGTCAATAACAACGATTACATGTATTGTCACAAACTCCGTGAATCATCGCCTTTAACTTCGGTTAATTGCTTTGACTTCATGTATTGTCACGTGGATGTTGTCCACTCCGTGAATCATCGCCTTTAACTTCGGTTAATTGCTTTGACTTCATGTATAGTCACGTGGTTAGCTACCACTCCATGGATCATGTTTTTAACTTATGTTAATTACATAATGACCACGTATAGTCACAATTATTATTTGAGAATATTGATGTTGAGATTGATTGATTGGTTTTGTGGTGATTATCTATGAGTGACTTTGATTATCTATTATTGACGATGATTACCTATGATTGACTATGACTGATTGGATATGTGATTATGTGTTTGTGTATGTGTTTGATTGTTGAGTTTGGAGATTGGTTGGAGTATCTCATACAGGTATTATTGTGGATTTTCTCAGAAAATCATAAGCATTTATACTCATTTTATCTAAACCTTTTATAAAACCATTTTTTTTTAAACTTAAACTCTTAAATTCATTTTATAAAACCTTTTAAGTATAAAAACTTATGATTACTCACCAACTACTTTGTAGTTGACACTTGATTTTCTTACATGTTTCAGGTGATGAAGCTAAGTAGGTTGAAGAGGATGAATTCTCATTTTTGGACATCATCACATAGGATTCTTGGACTTAGCTAATTAACTAAATTTCTGGCGATTAGAGTTTAGTTAGTTTAGCTAAATCTTTTGTGTATTTGATGTATGTAATTCATGATGAACATGATTTTTGTGTAAACATTTAATTGGTTTGATTGATATGTGATGATTTAATTTAGATGCCCACGAACTTTTGAACAATCTACACATCCCTCGTGGCATCCCGAAGTTTCCGCCATTGGTCGGGGTGTTACAAAACGGGAACAGTCTAGTTTCGGTAAGATGAACTGACACACTCCACGGATCGTAGTATCCAACAACTAAACTTAACATACCCAGTATATGTCTGTCTACTTTTCAGTCTGTCTAAACATGTGAACTCACCAACTTTTTAGTTGACAATTTTTGCATGTATTCTCATGTAACTAATGGAGCATACACTAGGATGCGCACTTGAAAGCACTAAGGAGTCTGACTGGCATATAGACTCGTGTCCTAGGCTGATGTGTGCATTTTTTTTGTTTTAAAACACTTTGAACTATGTAGTGTTGAACAATTTACTTTCCGCTGCAACTTTATTTACTTATGATATTAAAACATTTCCGCTGCTTTTGTTATAAACATTCCGCTGCTTTATTTGAAAACTTGTTTGCTTTATAAAACTGCGTGATTGTATAACTCATATAGAGTCGTTCTATATGACCATGAGCTGTGATCCTGGCCACGTCACACCCACGTGGATTGACACCACGAGTGGGAATTTGGGGGTGTGACAGACTGGTATCAGAGCCTTGGTTATAGGGAACTAGGTTTGCATATAGTAAACTTAGACTATAGCCATTGCTCTACACTAGACACTACACTAGAAATTGCACAACAATATTATATATTATCATGTGTTGTTACTTATTTGATTAGAACGCATGAATGGACAACGACAAGGATCAGAACGGGAAGGACTCGAAGAAGCGCTCGTATGAGTACGAGCTTACCGGGGAAGACAAGCAGAGGATCCGAGACATGGTGGAGCAGGTACATACTCAGGGGCCCAAGAGGCTTCGTCCCTCGAGCATTAGGGGACCATGGGACTGGTATCCCACTACCCTTGCTGTTTGGGCGAGGGAAGAGAGAGTACCTAAGTTGCCCTTATTAGGCGACGCATCCACTGGACCACCCCTACCACCGATTGGCATACCCATGGAGCAGGCATTTGCCGCATTGATCTCACGATATAGACATGAGTCGTGTCAGCTACACGTGATGACTGATGGGTTTAGGGATCTCATGGAGCATAGTCAGCAGCTCCAGAGCCGTGTGGAGCAGCTAGAGGAGAGACTAGCACGCATAGGGGGGACACATGATGGTTTGGTCACTAGGACTCAGGACGTGATCCAGCGACAGGAGGAGGTCGCAGCTGACGTCACGGACATCCGTGACAGGACTACGTTGCTCGAGGAGCAGCAGGATTTCTTAGCCGCAGTGACACATAGACACGATGGAAGGTTGGCAGCCGTGGAGGTTGCCAATGAAGAGAACCAGGCCATGATTCAGGCCAGCGATGCCATGTTAAATGCATGGGTCGAACAGTTCCAGGCGGAACAACAGCGTGAACCAGAGCTCCAATTCGAGGGGGAGGATCTCGAAGAAGGAGATTCCGACGAGGATCCCGACGAGGAGGACGATGATGGTCCTGTCGATAGTGGAGATTCACACTCCACGATTGTTTGGTTAGATTTCCTATTTTAGTATTTTATTTCTTTCAGTATTTCACTTTTGTACTCTCAGATGAGCGGGATGTGCTCATAGAAACTTTTGTAGTAGTACCCTTTTGAAAATCATTGTCAAGCTTATTACTAATGGGAATGTGTTTTGCTTTACTTATTATATCTTGACTATGGTTGCTTACTAACATAACATCTAACTTGACTTCTGACATGACAATCGGCTAACACTCTAACTCATGCTAACTAACGTTCTAACCTTTCCATATAGAATCATGTCTGGAAGGGGACCCAATGCCCGCAATCTCAAACGTAAGGCCGAAAAGGCAAGGATCAACATGATGGTCGAACGTAAGGTCAACAAAGTACTCACTGAGTACGAAGCAAACCGACTTGCTAGCGAGACTAGCGGCACCAATAACGGTACTAACACCTGCCTAACCTGACTAACTTAGCATAGGCAACACTGACACTAACACGTTACATTGAACCCCGATGCACAGGATCCCAAGGGAGCGCAACAAAGGGATGCTCGTTTAAAGTCTTTCTGAGCTGCCACCCACACAAGTTCCAGGGTACCGAGGGAGCAGTGGGACTGCTTCGCTGGATCGAGAAATTGGAGTCGGTATTCTCCATGTCTGAGTGCTCGGAAGAAAACCGAGTAAAGTATGCCACCGGGACTCTGGAGGGACCAGAGGTCACCTGGTGGAACACACACGTCCACACCCTTGGACTGGAAACGGCAAACTCCATCCCGTGGGAGAACTTCACCCGGATGCTTCACGAGGAATACTGTCCTCGTGATGAAATCAGAAAGCTTGAGGAAGAGTTCTGGGTGCACAAGATGGTAGGATCCGAAATCAAGAAATACTGTACTCGATTTCATGAGCTGTGCAAGCTGTGCCGGCAATGGTGACGCCGGAGTACAAGAAGATTGAGCAATTCATTAGTGGATTGCCGGAACAAATCCAGAGCACAGTGACTGCTTCTGACCACACCACGATCCAACCACTAATCCGACTCGCCCACAAATTAACTGATCAGGCAGTAGCCCAGGGAAAGCTGCCAAAGAGGGGTGAACATCTGAAACCCCAAGAGCCCAAGAAGAAGTGGGAGCCCAGCAACAACCGAACTTTCTCACCTCAACAACAAACCCAACACCGACCAGCACCTGCTAAGGCTTTCACTGCCACCCAGCCGAACACTCAAGGCAAAGGGGGATATCAGGGCAATAGCCCAAAAAAGAATACCTGCAACTTCCATCACTTCGGCCCATGCGAAAGGGGCAAATGCACTAACTGTGGAAGGAACGGGCACATGGCCAAAGAATGCTGATCAAACCCCAACCCCAATCTCAACAAGAATGACATTTTAAAGGGGTGTTTCACTTGTGGAAAGCCGGGACACATGCGCCGAGACTGCCCGCAAAACAAGAACGCTGGCGGCAATCCAGCGAGAGGAAGGGCATTTGTGATCGGGTCAGGAGAAGCAAAATATGACCCTAATGTTGTCACTGGTACGTTTCTTTTAAATAATGTCTATGCTAGCATATTATTTGACACCGGTGCCGATAGGAGTTTCATCTCTAGCGATTTTAGTAAACTGCTTAATATGACACCAACACCACTAGACTATAAGTACACCGTAGAGTTAGCAGACGGAAAGTTGATCGAAACACAACATGTCATCAAAGGGTGTGCTCTGACACTAACAGACCACCAACTGGTGATTGACCTGATGCCTGTAACTCTCGGGAGCTTCGACGTGGTGATTGGAATGGATTGGCTATCTGCAAACCACACTGAGATCGTGTGCAACGAGAAGATTGTGCAAATTACGTTGACAAGTGGAGAGCAGATCTCAATCCAAGGAGAACGGCGCGGAATACCGTTAAACATCATGTCCTGCATGAAGGCGAGGAAATATCTGAAGAAGGGATACACGGCTATCCTAGCACTCATCACCGAACAACCAAAGAAGGAACGGAAGATCGAGGACATCACAGTTGTTCGCGATTATCCGGAAGTCTTTCCTGACGATCTACCGGGACTACCACCAGCGCGACAAGTGGAGTTTCAGATAGATCTGACACCAGGAGCAGCACCGATAGCCAAGGCACCATACCGATTGGCTCCTACTGAAATGCAGGAACTATCTAATCAACTGCAAGAGTTATTAGATAAAGGATTTATCCGACCGAGCTTCTCACCTTGGGGAGCACCGGTCTTGTTCGTGAAAAAGAAAGACGGTTCATTCCGTATGTGTATAGAATACCGAGAACTGAACAAGGTAACGATCAAAAATCGATACCCTCAACCTCGAATAGACGATCTGTTTGACCAATTACAAGGGTCAAGCTACTATTCGAAAATCGATTTAAGATCCGGTTACCATCAACTTAGAATACAGGAAGAAGACATACCGAAGACAGCCTTCAGAACACGGTACGGACATTACGAATTTCTGGTCATGCCTTTCGGACTGACCAACTCACTGGCAGTATTCATGGATCTCATGAATCGGGTGTGTAAGCCATATCTTGACAAGTTCGTAATCGTATTTATAGACGATATCCTGATTTACTCCAAGACTCAAGAAGAACATGCCGATCACTTAAAACGCGTATTGGAACTACTGAAGAAGGAACAACTATACGCGAAGTTTTCCAAATGCGATTTTTGGATTCGCGAAGTTTAGTTCCTTGGGCACGTAGTGAATGAGAAAGGGATACACGTAGACCCAGCCAAGATTAAGGCAATCAAGAACTGGACGACACCAAAGACTCTAACTGAGGTGCGACAGTTTTTGGGATTGGCCGGGTACTACAGGCGATTTATCGAGGGATTCTCGAAGATCGCACAATCATTGACTTCCCTTACGCATAAAGATAACAAGTTCGAATGGGGAGAAAAACAAGAAGCTGCATTCAAATTATTGAAACAGAAGCTGTGCAGCGCACCGATCCTATCACTACCAGACGGGTGCGAAGATTTTGTGGTTTATTGTGACGCATCGAAGCAAGGACTCGGTTGTGTGCTGATGCAACGCGAGAAAGTCATAGCTTATGCGTCACGACAATTTAAAGTGCACGAGAAGAACTACACAACTCACGATTTGGAGTTGGGAGCCGTAGTGTTCGCATTAAAAATCTGGCGACACTATCTATATGGCACCAAGTGCACTGTATTCACCGATCATAAAAGCCTACAGCACATCTTTGACCAAAAGGAACTAAACATGAGACAACGCACATGGGTCGAGCTGATAGGCGATTATGACTGTGCAATCAAATATCATCCCGGAAAGGCAAACGTAGTGGCCGACGCGTTAAGCCGGAAAGAAACAACCAAACGCGTACGTGCACTACAACTCACTATTCACTCTGAGCTACCTAATCAGATTCGTATCGCACAACAAAAAGCTCTGAAAAAGGAGAACCTTACCCTCGAAGCTATGCGGGGTATGGATAAACAGATGAAACAGAAAGATGATGGAGCTTACTACCTGATGGATCGGATTTGGATTCCACGCTACGGAGGATTGAGAGAAGTAGTGATGGATGAGGCTCACAAGAGTCGATACTCTGTACATCCAGGCTCTGAAAAGATGTACCATGACCTAAAGGCAACTTATTGATGGCCTAACATGAAATCAGAGATCGCGACGTATGTAAGTAAGTGCCTGACTTGCTCTAAGGTCAAGGTCGAATACCAGAAACCCTCAGGGTTACTTCAACAACCAGAAATCCAAGTATGGAAATGGGAACAGATTTCCATGGATTTTATCACCAAGCTACCGAAGACGGCAAGTGACTGCGATACCATCTGGGTTATCGTAGACCGACTCACAAAATCGGCACACTTCCTACCGATTAAGGAAACCGATAAGTTGGAGAAGTTAACTCGAATATACTTGAAGGAAATTGTATCCAGACACGGAGTCCCAATCTCCATAATATCCGACCGAGATAGCCATTTCACGGCACATTTTTGGAAGTCCTTACACAAGGCACTCGGGACGAGGTTGGATATGAGCACTGCTTATCACCCGCAGACGGATGGTCAGAGTGAACGAACCATCCAGACCTTGGAGGACATGCTTCGGGCATGTGTAATCGACTTCGGTAACAGCTGGGAGACTCACTTACCTTTAGTTGAGTTCTCATATAATAACAGTTATCACACCAGCATTGGAGCTGCACAATTTGAAGCACTTTACGGGCGTAAGTGCAGATCACCACTTTGTTGGGCGGAAGTTGGTGAAACTCAACTGACCGGACCCGAGCTTGTGCACGAGACAACCAAGAAAACCATGCAGATACGTAACAGAATGGCAGCAGCTCGGGATCGACAGAAAAGCTACGCCGATAAAAGGCGCAAGCCCTTGGAATTCCTAGTGGGAGATCGAGTACTTCTTAAAGTCTCGCCTTGGAAGGGAGTGATTCGATTTGGGAAACGGGGAAAGTTAAACCCTCATTACATCGGACCATTCGAGATCACTAAACGGATAGGCCCCGTGGCCTACGAGCTACAACTACCACAGGAACTGAGTAGTGTACACAATGTATTTCATGTGTCAAACCTCAAGAAATGCTTATCAGACGAAACGCTCGCAATTCCGATGGAGGAAATTCAGATTGATGAACAACTACACTTCGTTCAGATTGATGAACAACTACACAAAGTTATATGTTAAACCACGCGATAATCTGTCAACATTGAAGAAACAGTTCAAGAACAATGTGTCTTCTATAAAGACCGTACTCGTCAAAAGTTTAAGGTGGCCGAGAAAGAAGGTAGAACCCCTATGCAAAATGTTATCTACATTTTGCAAAGTAAAGGATATGTTTTTGAGTGTCGAATACACCATGCAACTAATGTGTTGGAAGAATTATTCTTTGTTCATCCAACTCATTAACAATGTGACATGCATTTCCAAATGTGGTGTTGATGGATTCCACATATAAGACAAATAAGTATAATTTGCCTTTTTTTTGATATTGTAGGTCTTCTTCAACTATAAAATATTCAGTATAGCATTTGCATTTATGAAAGAAGAAAAGATAAACAACTACACTTGGTCATTAACTCGACTAAAGTTGACTATTAATGAATCATTTTCTCCTTGTGTTATTGACACTGATAGATATTTGGCTTTAATGAAAGCTTGTGCATAAGTGTTTCCAGAAAGTAATCATTTACTTTGTAGATGGCATATCAAAAATGTTATGATAAAGCATTGCATTCCACATATCAGGTCACAAGAGATTTGGGATGCTTTTTCCTGGAAGTGGAAAACATTAGTCGTGTCTCCAACTTATGAAGCATACATGCAAAACTATAAAGATCTTACAACTTTATTGTGTGACTATCCAGGTATTATTCATGTGTATTTTAAAATTCTAATATTTTTAACAACCAATCATTCTATCAAACTAATTTTATTTTATCATTTTTCAGGTGTTTTTAGTTATCAACATACTGTTTGGCTTGATAATTTTGCAGAAAAGTTTGTGTCACTGTGGACAGACAAGCATCTCAACTTTGGAAACTCAACAACTAACAGAATTGAGATTCTAAGCTTAAAATGCATTTGGACACTGCAAAATATGATTTAGACAGATTTGTACTTGTTATTGAAGACGTTGTGAAATCCCAAGAAACCGCTATTAAAGATACTCTTGAAAGAAATAGGGTTTTTGTGACACCTCGCAAATTCCAGGTCAGCAATTATTTTATTTTAATAATATGTGTATTATTATTTCATACGTGGCACTATAATTATGAATGTTTAGTGTGACACGTGGCACAACAGTTCAAACACACCGATAATTCGAGAAATTATCGCATAAAAACTCGCATGTGTCTTGAATAACGAACGTCGGTGAACGGATCAAACCACAGTACACTTTCACTGCACATTAGGTTCCGGGGAACCTAAGTTAGTAGAACAATGTTCATATGTCGAGAAACGATGTCCGTAACCCATCGCGGTACGCGATGGGCACACAAATGGGCCTTCGCGGTACGCGAAGCTTGGGCGGGAGAATTTGAATTCTCCGAAAACCGTCGCGGTACGCGACAACCGATCATCTTCCACCACCGCGGTACGCGGCGTGTTTCGGGAACAGAATTATTATTTTAATCGCCGCGGCACGCGGAGAACCTTTTTGTGCAGACGTCGCGGTACGCGACGACCTTTACACGCATAAAATCTTTATATAACCAATGCTAATCATTTCTGTCGACTCCTACCTATTCTCTCGAACTCCAGGCGACCAACCTTCGTCCCCATCACCTGCAAAACACCTTCTAGCCATTGGGAAGCCATTAGAAGCACTTGGGGAGCTCTATTGAAGCCTTTGGGAGTTGGAGGTGAACTAAGGAGCCTCGATCACCATCTTGCACGAGGTAGAGCTGCTGTGAAGACCATTCCAGACCTTCTTGAAGCCCTCCATCTCTATTCCAGCTTCATCTCAGTCTTCTTGAGGTATCTTGAGGTTGTTCTAGCCCCATTTCGTGTTTTTGACACTTGAAATCACACATGCAAGGGGAAATACCCACATGCATCCCTAGCACCACTCTAATCACGAAATTTTGTGATTCTAGATCTGTTATTTGATGATGATATCACTAATTTGATGATTTAATATCGATCTATGATGATCTTGATTGATTTAAATGGTTATTTAATGATTTTGCTATAAAATGGGTACTTTCAACCACATGCATGTATGATCTAAGAGGTTTTACACGATTTTGGATATTGAAATGATGTTATAAGTGTTATTGATGATGATTTGCAAGGTTAGAATGATTGATTTGTCAATATATGGTCATATGGTGATTATTGCTAATAATGGAAACTTTAACATTGTAAAATTGTAAGTTTTGATGAAATGGCCATCTTTGCTTGTTTAGATCTATAAGTTGTGTTTAAAAATGATGTTTAGAAGTAGTATGATGGCTATTAGATGCATTGTGATATTTGGGATGGTTAAAAAGGTGATTTCTATCAATGTTACTATAAATAGTAACTTTATTTGTGCAAGTATGCGAATAGATGAGTTTATAGCCATATGAATGTGATTAAATCTATGATTTAAGCTAGGAAGGATGTTTTTTAGGATATTATTTGATGTATTAGGATGGTTAGAATCATCAAAGGCATGATTTTTATGAATGTTACTAAATATAGTAACTTTTTGATATGAAGATGCTAGGAATGATGATATTGATGAACGTTAAACGATTAACATGCTTAGTTAAATTAGTTATGATGAAAATAAGTGATATTATGTTCCAGAATGGTTGAAATGCGCGTTTTGCCATGAGTTACTATAAATAGTAACTTTTGAACGCGAAGTATGCTAATTCGGCTATATGCAACTATGTGCTTTGTGATAACATGCTCACTTAGGATAAATATGCATGTTAGAATAATCGGAAAATGATTTATTGCATGACTTGCCTAATGTGGAAACTTTCCTGAAATAGAAACTTACTATAAATAGTAAGTTTCCTCGCGAAAGTGATTTTTGGTATCCGCACACATCACACGACACTAACTCACACATTACACGAACACTTGATCCAAAACCGTCACCAACGGGTCGTTAGGTCAAACACGGTCAACATGGTCAACACGGTCAACTCGACCCACATAACAACTTGGATGCTGTTAAACACGAACACGGTCCTGTGAGGCCCACATGTATGCAACCACAAACTTATGGTACCTATGTGATATAGGTAACCACTAGCCGGCGAGCTACACCGTTCTCGTGAAGAACGCGCACTACTTAACTCAGGTGAGTTTACAGCCCCACTTTTACTTAACAATTGTTTTACTTAACTTTGGGGTGAGAATACTATGCAACTATTTTAGATATATGACTGGTATGTTGTGAAAACCATTTTCGAGTGTAACTATTATCGCTCAAAGTCCTCACTTATCCTTACCGTTAGTTGTGTATCAAACGAGTCGTAATTACGTAGTACTACTGGGTTTGACTAACCCCACTCGGCACCAATGTTGACTGGAGGTCATAACGAGTGTAATTTCGATGGGAATGCGGGTTCAGCGATGACCTGCGAAGGCAAACGGGAACAGTCTAGTTTCGGTAAGTTGAACTGACACACTCCACGGATCGTAGTATCCAACAACTAAACTTAACATACCCAGTATATGTCTGTCTACTTTTCAGTCTGTCTAAACCTGTGAACTCACCAACTTTTTAGTTAACACTTTTCGCATATATTCTCAGGTAACTAATGGAGCATACGCTAGGATGCGCACTTGAAAGCACTAAGGAGTCTGACTGGCATATAGACTCGTGTCCTAGGCTGATGTGTGCATTTGTTTTGTTTTAAAACACTTTGAACTATGTAGTGTTGAACAATTTACTTTCCGCTGCAACTTTATTTACTTATGATATTAAAACATTTCCGCTGCTTTTGTTATAAACATTCCGCTGCTTTATTTGAAAACTTGTTTGCTTTATAAAACTGCGTGATTGTATAAATCATATAGAGTCGTTCTATATGACCATGAGCTGTGATCCTGGCCACGTCACACCCACGTGGACTGACACCACGAGTGGGAATTTGGGTGTGTGACAGTTATCTTCAAGACTAAATTTAACAAACCACTATTTCAAAAGTTGAAGAGTTTTGTTTCACACAATGCCATGGACAAATCTTGAATGAAGTTGATCGATCACTCATATTTGTGCTAACTGTCAGTTGCAGACATGTTTTGGATTATCTTGGTTCAGGTATGTATATTTTGTTAAATAATAAGTTGATATTACATTTTTCAAGCATTTAATCTAATTTTATATGATATTTATGTGAGTGTAGGGTTGCCTATTCCATTAAATTGCATTGATCCTTTCTGGACGAATCTAGATTTGTTACCATCCATAAATGTAGATTATGGTGATGTTAGCTATGACAAGGTTGTGAAAATGTTTGAAGAAACCTTTAATATGCAATTAGTACCTGTCAAGTTTAGCTTAATAAGAAAGTTAAAAGGAGTTATCAATCCATCACAATAAATGATTGTTCAACCCAAAGTAAAGAAAAATAATCGTGGTCGCCTAAAAAAGAAACATGTCAATCATCCAACTCAAGTTCCTTACAGGCACAGTTGTTCAAATGTTAATCCAAATAAACACCTTGAGGACATGAGTCACGAACCAGCAAGACATAGTTCATTCTTAACTGGCTTAAATGAAGAACCGATAAGACATAATTCATTCTTAATAGACTTTAATGAACAACCAGCTGGCTTTCAATCATTCTATTAAGACAAAATTCCAAAAATCTTTCATCCTTACATCACACATATACAAAACATTATAGGCAATGGAAAACGTGGATTTCGAGCAATAGCTTCTTGTCTCGGATATGATGAAGATCATTGGCTCTACATTAGGGAACAACTGTTAGAGGAGTTATTTGACACATATGATGACTACAAAAGGGTTTTAAAAAGTGGAATTGACGAAGTATATAATTCATTATCTTTCTCATCGTCATCTGCACCGCCACAACATTGGATGGTTATGCCTGAGACCAGTATTTTGATTGCAAACAAGTTTGGTGTGATCCTCCATTACTTGAGTAATGAAAGTTGTGTAACTTGTTTTCCTATTTGGAAAGGTCTGGAACATTTTCAACACCATGGGATGATATCAATTGCAAACGTGGGTCACCATTATGTGATAGTACAATTAGAAGGATATTACCATACACCTTACAGTTTAGCGTATTGGATCTATCATAGAGCCCCGTCTGCAGTTGGATGGCAAGATATGTATTCACACCGTTTAGAATTATACAAACAACTCAACCCTTGTAAACATGATAAAACTTTTATACATGTTAAGGATAGTTGTTAGTTTTGAATTATATCATAATTTGTTTGTGTTATCATGTTATTAATATTAAAATATTATTTTATGTTAATATCAATAGTATTTATTTATAATGTACCATATTTTTTATGAATGTGTTATGTATAAAATATACATTTTTTTAATAATACAAGAAATAAATATGTTTATTATGTTAATAAATTAAACATGATAACTAATAATGAAATTAATAAATAAGACATGACAATTATTAGATACTCATAATTGAGACATTAATATGACAAGTGATGGCGCATAATTAATAATGGTGGTGCAAATAGCGCCACCCATACAAATCTACCGATACTAATAAATAAAGGTTTTTGTGCCACATGGCATGTTTCTAGAGATTCTCAACATTCATTTCCCTTCTCTCTCTCTTATTAAATATCTAATATTAAACAATAATATTAAATATACTTTTATTACATTTTTGAAATAAAAAAGATTTTTTAATGCATTAAAATATATTAATATTAAAGATACACTTTTATAAAAAAAATTTATAGAAAAACACAATGTTTAAAGAAAAAAACTATAAAAAAGTTAGTATTTAAAAAAAATTATTATTATTTTAATACTTAAAATATTAAATTGTACGAAATTGTAATCGTATTTTATATTAAAAATCATCTTATATTTTTCTAAATTTTCGTTGATAATTATTCGTTATATTTATTTATTTAATGTATGTAATACACGAGATACTAACCTAGTATCCTAATAAATAAATGTTACGGTACATGTAGTCTAGTCCATTTGGTTTCCCAATGCCATTCAATCTTATTTCCAAACTAAATCACTATGTTAAAGCTTTTAGCTTTATTTACTAAGATTCAAGTTTTACTGTTGGAGTTCAACACCATAAATCATCGTCTCACTATTTTTTCATGTTCATCACATGTGAACATCAATGCTATCTTTGCACGGACTCGTTCATAAAACGAATGTAAAACACTTCTATTCTAACTGATTATATTTCAATAGTAAAATAAAAACAAGGCAAATTGGCTTTTAAGAATCCAAACTTTGATCAATTGGCCGCTGCCGGTCCCAACTATGAAAATCCCCATTAACGGTTTGAATTTTCGACATATTTACCTGTGGCGGACCACCGTCAAAAAAACCCTAATGACGTTAACTTTTTTTCAAGTTTCAAACATATTTTTGAGGGTTTTTGTTCAGATGGAGAATATGAGTCGAATGACCTATAACTTACCTCGAAACGTTACTTCAAATTTCCCAATTTTGATGTTAAAACTTTCAATTCATCAAAAAAATCATCAAATTAGGATATTTAGAGCAATGTTTCGAGGTAAGTTATATGTCATTCAACTCGTATTCTCCATCTGAACGAAAGCCCTAAAAAACCGTTCGAAACTTGAAAAAAGTTAACGCCATTAAGGTTTTTTTGACGGCGGCCTGCCACAGGTAAATATGTCGAAAATTCGAACCATTATTGGGTATATTCATAGTTGGGACCGACAGCAGCCAATTGATCAAAGTTTGGATTATTTAAATTCAATTTGCCTAAAAACAATAGAAACACAATATTATTTACAACTAAAATAATAGAAAAAATTTTGTAAGAACTTAGGAAGAAAAAAAGTTTCAGCTAAAGTTTTGTGTTTAAAACAGTTCTCTTGAAACAAATTTTGAGTTTTGTAAGAGATGTACTTTTAATTTTTTTTATTACTTTATTTGACATATATTTGTTGAATCGTTTATTTTAACTTAACTTTCTTTTTTTTTTAATATACGTAAATAAAAATTTTGACATGTTGAGATGCACCATACATCTTTTTTAACACCAATAAAAAAAATATACCAAAAGAGATGGTGTTTGTAGTGTATTGATTGGTGGTAAAAAATAACAACAATCATCCGTTATACACTAACAAAAGCTCAAACACCAAAGAGACACTGCCTCAATGGTACCTCAAGATTCTTTCAAATGGGAAGTCTTGGGTTCAAATCCCTCCCACAGCAAAAAAGGGGTCTGTGAGGGGTCAGGGAGTTTTCGCAGTAGGGTTTCCTCCTGGGGTGGTTGTGGTGGCTCATGGGAGGTCCATTTAACCAGACCTTGGTGACATGGCTTGGAAACAGTCGGTTCACACGATTGAGACCTTCGCCGTTAGAAAAAAAAAAGCTCAAACGAGTTTAATTACGACTTCCTATAAAAAATTTCTTCCATCATCATATAAAAGTAAACTCTTTTTTTAATAATGTGACGGGTGTCGAACTCATAATCTTATAAGAAACAACACTATACTAACATAACTCTAATGATTTTGTCAATCATAGTTAGGGCTGCACAAATCGTTTTTTTAGCAAACCGAACTAGGAACCGGTCCAGTTTGGTCTACGGATGGTCAAAAACGGTTTGGGTGACACCGGTTCGATTTGGAAACCGGTGTGGGATATGAGGATGTCAAACCTATAGGAACCAGTTTGGATGGGTTTGAAACCGGTTTGGAGGGGTTTGAAACCAGTTCGGGTCGGTTTATGTAACATCACTGTATTTCAGGTTGTCCGTACATGCTTATTTGTACTGTTACGACCTGACATGATAATTATTAATGATGATTACTATGAATTATTGGATGTCATTACTGTTGGTATACATATTGAGAACATATTATTATACGCGTAAACCATTGGAAGTTTAGTTGAAACACAACTATGCAGAACTAGAGAGTCTATTGCACAGGATTATGGATTGTGGTTTGGATGGAAAGAAATTAGGAGTTGTTACTGTTTGATTGCTAAACATAGTCAAGGACACATGGTCATGGTTTATCGAAATAGCGGTGGGACGGTGGCTGGGGCGGTTGCGACTGACCCCTACATATGCCCTATACATATGCATATATCGGTCTATCACGGATGTGTCAGTGATATGGTTTAGTGGGTTTTGGATTGGGATTTAAAATATTAAAGATAATTAAATAATGAAAAGTATATTGGAAATGTTTACACGATGGTGAGGTTACGAACATAACTTAAACACGAATATTAATTCAGAAACATTAACTTAATATTGTATTCGCGTGGGTGACGATTCACGCGAATATAATTATAAAGAATAATATTCTGAAACGATATTCCATAAATCGTTAATCGAATTGAAATACGATACGAGCGTCGAATTCGAAAAGGTGACGATATTTACGAATACGTACGTGAGTAACGTGTTTCGACGAGATAATGAAATAACATCTAACGATATTAAATTAATAAATGGAAATTAATAATGTTTATTAGGAATCACAACCTATAAATAAATCCGAACAAGTTGTTTATTTAAATTATTAATTTAATGAAAGTAAACGGAAGTATTTTATCTAAATGATTTTCATTTAAAATCATTTCGTTAAAAATGAAACTTATTTATTTAAATGTTGTATGTTTTAAATGTGTTTTACAATGAAAACCGAGCATATTATTAGTTTTATCGCGATAAAGACGAGACCGAACACGCGGGAACGGGATGGGCATAATAGGTGGAAGACTCCACCATCTATTTCATTTTCAGAAAGTCTTTCTCTCTCTAAAACACCCCAACCCGTCACCCCTTTCTCTCTATACTTTCTCTCTAGTTTATCTCACTCGTTTCTTGACGGAATTGAGAGATCTTGGTGCCAAGACGACCGTGTGATCGAGGAGAACAAGAAACCCAGAAGAAACTTAACGTTTGGCTAACATTTCGAGGTAAATCTCGAGTTTTACTTTTTGTTGTTCACTAAAACACAACCGGTTTTCATCCTTAGTATCTAAACGATTTCTATATCTTGAAAACACTAAAGCTAAGTTGTATGAACTTGAAAATATCATGGGTGAGTTTGTAAGAACATAGAATTCGAGGATGAGGGTATTAGCGAGCAAATGCAGGGCTGGTTTGTGAAGCACCACATGGCCGAACCTGGATCATGCATCAGATCTGGATCTAGCGAACCTATCCTCGGCAAAGGCTTTCCATCCGCGAACATTGCTAGTTGGGCCGAACTTTCTTCTCCCCTAGGCCACGAACCTGTATCAGCAAGTTTCAACGAACCCAAAGGTGGCTGAAAACCCTAGAGGCTGCGAACCTGTTGTCTTCTTTAGCCGAACCTCATGTCAGAGAACTTAAGGCCGAACCTTATGTTTCCACGAACCTGTTAGCCGAATGTAGTAAGCCACGAACCTGGATGCTTTGCATTGGCCGAACCATAGCACTCGGCTAAACCAGCCGAACCCTAGTGGCCAAACCTATTAACCAGCGAACCTCCCTTGTTTTTCCAGCGAACCTATTAACTACAAATACTAGACCAACGAACCTAGGAGCTGGGTTCCTATGGGCAACGAACCTATTAAGTAAAGGCTTAACTAGGTGTAGTTGAATCTAAGTTCTTAACAAGTTAAGGGGAGACTACATTAACACACATAAAAATTTAGATAAATAATATAACATGAGGTTTTCTTATGCATGCATAAGTAATTTGAGTTACCACCTTTTCCTTTATGAAACTTGAGTAGTAGATTTATGAGATTGTATACATTAAATATATTAAATGAGTAATCCGAATATAGTTTTTCTAAGTTAAAATTTAACTTTTGATTAACTAGGAACATGGTGGTTCATTTAAATTAATGTTGCATGTATAAATAAATAGGGATATGATTAGGTGGTTACCCTTAAATATACATACCTATGGGAGGCATACTTAAGATCTCACAAATTGTTTATCACCATTAAATGATTTCAACCAGCAAGTCTAAATTATTTATTAATGATGACGAATGATAGAAAATGTGGAGTGATGCATTTTAGCTTTGAATAAATACACTAAGTTATCGAAACAACTGATCATCAAAAGTAAACACTTATGGACATTTGAATTAAATGAAACACAAATACTTATGAATATGAAACGTATGCAAATTACAGATTTTTGAGTCGATTTTGATTCTTCTTACGCGAGCGCGCATTATACGAGAACATTGATTCTAAGGACTCAGGTGAGTTCTCATAACCTTCTTTTAAACTATTTTGTTTTGAACTCGGAGGTGAAACATGTATACCAATTTAGATATTATTTTGATAACACATGGGTGATACCTAGTTGATCATTATGATATTCATATTATGGGATTATCATTATTTATGGATTATCATTGATTTTCATAACTCCGTGTGACATTGTTGTTGACTTCGGTCATCAGCAATGATTGCATGTATTGCCACTTGGATTATCACAACTCCATGAGTCGTTACTGTTGACTTCGGTCATTCGCAACGATTACATGTATTGTCACGTGGTTTGCCACCACTCCATGGATCATTGTATTTAACTTCGGTTTATCATATTGATTTCATGTATTGTCACTTATACTAATTGAGGATATTGATGATTGAGACTGGTTGAATATGAATGTGATTGATTATCTATGATTATCTGTGATTATTTGAAATATGTGACTGTATGGTTGTGATTGTGTGTTGGGTTATGTGTTGGATTATATCACAGGTGCTCATGTGGAATTTATCATAAAACTATAAACCTTTACAATCATTTTGTAAAACATTTCTTTTAAAATATAAAACTTATGATTACTCACCAACTACTTCGTAGTTGACACTTGATTTTCTACATGTTTTCAGGAAACGAGGAGAAGTAGGTAGAGCATGATAGATCTACATCTTTTGGACATCATCACTTAGGGTCTTGGACTTAGCTAAAATAACTGAAATTCTGAATACTAGAGTTTAGTTAATTTAGCTAAATCTTTTGTGTATTTGATGTAACTAGCTCATGATGAACATGATTTTTGTGTAATTAATTTGGTTGATTAATTGATATGTGATGATTTAATTAGATGTCCACGAACTTATGAACAATCTACACATCCCTCGTGGCATCCCGACGTTTCCGCCATCGGTCGGGGTGTTACAGTTTAAGAACCGGTTTTAAATGTAAGATCCCGAACCTATGCCAAACCGGCGGTTCAAACCGGTTTGTAAACGTTTGTAAACCGATTTGTTGAACCGAACCGGTTTTTGTATGCACCTCTAATCATAGCCTACATAGAAATAAAAAGCCTTCCAAAATCCAAACAACTACAACAAAACTCGTGTCAATTATAGTTGGGCTTGAAAATGAAATTCTGTGGGGCCATATCCATGGTGCAATCCATCGACTCCAAGGTAACGGTGGCACGGTGCACAAATCCATTTTTTTTTGAATCAGTTCCTGAACCCAATTCAATTCAGTGGGATCTTTCATTCACATTTTTTTCCACCAAGAACGTTTTATAAAACTTTTTGACTCCCGGATTTGGAGTATCCTACTTTCATAACATTCTAAAATACATAAATATAAGACAAAATAGTTATAAAACCCTCATCTTTTGCTACAACTACATAACCCATTTCAACCAATCATAAACTTACACATAAGCATTTCATTAAAATATTAAAAAGACCATCATAGTCATTTTACCTTTACAAGTTCCCCCCTCTTTTTTAAACATTAATAACTTTTTTATAATATATTATTTTTTTAAAAAAATTGCACCATTATATTCGTCTCATTTTTCTCTTAATTTCCGTTATAGTCTCGACTATTTTTTTTTATTTTTTTTAGATGCTCTATATTTACATCATTGTAACGAGCTTAAATATAACAAATTTATTTGAAATTTTTTTAAAAATGATAAATAACAGTGATGTAATTTACATTGACGTAATTTATCGTGACGTAATTTACATTGACGTAAAATTCGGTTTCGGTTTTTTCGGTTAGTTCGGTTTCGGTTCGGTTTTTTTTGGCTTTTTGCTCATCACTAATTTGTAACGAGCCTAAATACAACAAATTAGTTTGAATTTTTTTCGAACAATGATAAATTATATCACTATAATCATCATTGTTAGAGAAAAAAATCAAAATAATGTGTTATATTACATCATTGTAATTTATCATTGTAATTATCATTGTTAGAGAAAAATAAAAATAATGTGTTATATTACATCACTGTAATTTATCATTGTTAGAAAAAAAAATTCAAAATACTGTGTTATATTTATGCTCGTTATATCGATGTTAATAATGGAGAATGAGAAAAAAATTTAAAAAAACTAGTCAACATTATAACGGGAATTAAAGAGAAAATTACATCACTGTAAATAATGTGTTACGTCACCGTTAATTATGTCATTGTAAATTACTTCATTTTGTGTTACATTACTGTAATTTACTATTGTTAGAAAAAATTTCTAATTAATTTGCTATCGTTAAGCTCGTTACAATGATGTAAATACATGATATCAAAAAAAAAAAAAAAAAAAACTAGTCGATACTATAACGAAATTAAAGAGAAAAATGAGACGAGTATAATGGTGCAATTTTTTTTAAAAAAAATAATATAGTATAAAAAAGTTATGAATGTTTAAAAAAAAGGGGTAAACTTTACATAAATGACAAATGCCCTAAATGCCCTTCATACTAAAGACAAATGAATTGACACTTAGCACGATTTTACACACTTACCTTTTTCAAGTAACCATTGGATGATGGTTAATGGGTTGTACCAAAAGATGAGGGTTATAAAAAATTCCATCCCATAGTTATCTATACAAATAAGATATACAAATTAATAATAGATTTAATTTAGATTAAATGAAATCCATGATTCAGTATATTACTTATTAAATACATGTATATCTTAATTCAAATTATGTTCTATCTGAATTGAATTCAAAATCTTTAATTGGAATTGATTTTATTCGCTTGCGGTTTTGGTCACCAAAATCAAAAAACAGGTAGAAATTGAGCCAGTTCCGGTTTTTGACGGTTTTTATCCGTTTTTGTCCTCTTTTTGGCTGGGTTAAGTGGAACCGGTTCCGGTTATTCCTATTCAAGTTTTGATTTATGTGAAAAACTAAAACTGTTTATACCTAGTAGTTAAGGTAGGATCTATTTTGATTCCGGATAACGTAGTCGGGTTTGATTCTAGCACCATTTTTTTGTCACATAACCAATAAATAATAAACCTGCTAAGTGGTTCCACTTCAGGCGGTTGCACTAATGTTGTAGACTTGTAGATGCAGACTCTTAATTGGTTCCACGCTAAGTGGGTATTTATGTTTTTCTTGTAACCAATTCTGAAGATTCACCGATCATCGAGTCATAGAGTCACATACATGGAAACTTGAAGTCGTAAAATATCTACCTATTTCCCCTTTTTCTAATTTATGCAACTTATATTTCGGCTTAAAGGTGGGCAAAAAAATGGACCCGGAACCGACAACTCGAAGCGGAACCGGTCATACCTGAACCGGCGGGTACAAACGGGTCCGGTTTTTCAAACAAATCAGAACCGAAACCGAAACCGAAACCGGAACTGGTTCCACCTGTATCCGGCCAAAACCCGAACCGGAAGCGGCCAAAATCCGAATCGGAACAGGCCAAAAGCCGGTCGAAGCCAGTTGAAACCCGGAACTAGAACCGGAACCGGGTCTTGACTTTGTTAACCGGAACCGGTTCCAAAAGAACCCGATTTGCGCACCTCACCTCTATTTCGGCTCATATACACTAAGCCCATATACATGTTGTCCAATAAGAAACTAAGCCCATAATTTTTTTTTTCTTTTGGTAATCATATTTTACACCAGTACACCACCTCCACCGATTCTCCAATGTAGTTTCCTATTCCTCCATGGGGCAAACCAAAAATAAATTTACAAAACAAAAAAATAAAAAAATCTTCTTCAATTTACATGTAAATAAAAAAGTGAAAAAAAAATAAATGTAAAATTTAAGATGTCACGCACGTGTCACGAGTGAGAAACAATGCGTGCATAAAGAAATTCATTCCATGTGTCTGGTAATCCCGGTAAGCACCAATGAATACAATCTGCATAAATAGCTGGGTTTGCCTTTTGTTCATCAGTCAACAATTTACCTTGACGAATAGTATAGATTGAGGTGTGTGCATCTTTTCGATACTCTGAAAGAGTGGTTATGTTGAGGAAATGTGCGGGAAATTTCATAGATTGAATTATATTTGTAGCAACTGTGAAGAGTCGTCGGTCTGTGCCAACAAATGGTGTGGTCGTGTTTAGTATTGGAGTTGTCTCTTTGGCGCATTTGATGCCGTCAAGGTTGTTCCAGTCTGAGCTCCTAATTTTAATAAAATAAAGTTATAGTAATATTTGTTTCTAGTAAAAGGCTCTTTTCATTTTGTTATAATTAATTAATTGATATATAAATATTCATGATGCAAAATTCGCTGTTTGCATTTATTCTGTTTTCTTATAATAACATACGTTACATACTTAAAAAATCATTTTAATTTTTTTGATAAGGTTGTCCTAGGTTTTTAAACTCAAATAAGTTTTTAATGTATCATTCCCATACACACATACATATATAATTTGTAGAAATTGCGAGAATGATTGTTAAAATAACTCATAAACCGACTCAAACATACTCTCATTCAGTTCGTTCCAACTACATTAGAACCAGATCGTGAAGTCATAAACCCTAAATCATATCCCTAAATTTAAACCATAATGCCAAATGCTAAAAAACATTGACAAACAAAAATGACACAATAAAGAGCAGGAAAACACAATGGGTTGAAAACATAAATTTTAAAACATAAAAGGTAAACCATAAAAGTTAAACCCAAAAACTACATCGTAAAACAAACCCTAAAGTTATACCTTAAATAATAAACTATAAAACTAAATCGTAAAGTTAAACCCTAAAGCATAATGACAAGCAAAAAAGATACATTGACGAACATGAAGATAAAATGAATTACAAAACATAAATTTTAAAACTTAAAAGTTATACTTTAGGATCTAAACTCTAAAACAAAAACCCCTAAAGTTAAATCTTAATGCACAATAACAAGCACGATAAACACAATGACGATAATCAGGAATAACAAAGTGATGACAAAAAAGACAAAATGAGCTGAAAAAATATATTTTATAACCTAAAGGCAAAACTGTAAAATCTAAACTCAAAAGCTAAGATTATAGAGTTCAATAAGATGATTTTAATGTTGCTAGAATGAGTTGATTCAGAGTTCATTGGATTTGGTTTTTGGGTGATTAAATATTGTTCTTACAATTTTTGCAAATTAAACACATTTTAGTAGAACCCAACAATACACACACTAATAAATAAAAATAGGCAAATTGGATTTTAACAACCCAAAGTTTTAGGAGTTGACCTTTACCTGTCCCAACTTTGAAAATTGTCAAAAACAGTCCTTACTTTCACACTATTTTCTTCTTGTTGATCTTCGTAAGAAAAAGGTTAACGCCGTTAATTTTTTGGAATTTCAAATGGATCTTTGAGGGCTGTTGATCAGAATGAGAATACGAGTCGAATGATGCATAACTTACCTCGAAACGTTGCTCCAAATGATGAAACAGTTCTTCAATGAGGTGTTTAATGTATCATTCGACTTGTATTCTCATTCTGATCAAAAGCCCTAAAAGATCCGTATGAAATTTGGAAAACAGTTAACGTGTGAACTTTTTTAACGAAGGTTCATCAAAAGAAAATAAAGTGAAAATAAGGACCATTATTAGCGATTTTCAAAGTTATGATCGGTAGAGGTCAACTTCTAAAACTTTAGGTTGTTAAAATCCAATTTCTCTATATTATTTAGGTAACAACAAAGGGTTTGATTACAATTTACGACTAATGCTACACTATTATCCATCTAATTGATTTTGGACAACCAAATTCACATGTCCGCACGTTTGAAACTGAGTTGATGTTTGAAACTAAGTTTTTGATGCCAATATTCCAACTCAAAGATGTAGACTTGGTAACCGACTAGAGATGATCCGGTAAAACCGAAATCAATGTGATCTTATTTTTAGGGGTGGTTTTGACTTATTAGGGGAGGAAAAAAGACACTAGCATTTGTAACAAATTTCTTAGGTTTTATATTTTTAAATATGTATTAATATATAAGCAAATTAAATTTAACTTGAACCACATATTTATTTTAACATTTCAAATGGTCGAACAAATATAGTTTTGGGGTTTCCTTTGTAATATTGAATTTTCACAAAATAATATATATATTATATTTAACTAAATAGTTTCCTTATCCTAAAAATATTAAGAATCATTATTTACCATTAGATTATGAGATCAAATTTAAGAGGGAAAATTTAAAATTTTAGAGAGTAATTTAGTCATAACCACTTCCCCCCATATTTTTTAAACGTTCATAACTTTTACAACCAATATTATTTTTTTAATAAAAATATATCATAAAAACAAAAAAAAAATTATCTTTAAAATAAGTATAGTGTTGCTATAAATATGAAATTTTTTCAGCTCATTGTGTCTAATTATCGTCATTGTGCTTTTCCTAAACGTTTGTGTATAATTATGTTTTTGTGTTTTTGTTACAGGTAATTGTGCATTTTTTTAAAAAATCATTGTGTTATTCATACTCATCATTGTGTCATCCTTGCTTACATTATGTATGTATTTTGCAACATCATTATCTATTAAATTGTTTAGAAAAACACAATATTAACGGAAACACAAAAGACACAATGACCTATACAAAAGACACAATGATATGCACAAAATTGTTGATACTCGTCATTATGTCTTTTTTTACAGGTGATTATGCTTTTTTTAAATATCATTGTGTTATTTATACTCGTCATTATGTTATCCTTACTTGATATTATGTATTCCGCGACATCATTGTGTTTTAAATTGTTTAGAAAAACACAATATTGAGCAGAAACATAAAAGACATAATGACCTGTATAAAAGACACAATGACCTATATTAAAGACAAAATAACCTGTACAAAATTGTTGATACTTATCATTGTGTATTTTTACAGGTAATTGTGCTTTTGTTAAAGATAATTGTGTTATTAATATTCGTCATTGTGTCATCTTTGCTTAAATTATGTATTCAACGACATCATTGTGTCTCTTAAATTGTTAAGGAAACATACATTGAACAGACCCAAAAAAAAAACAATAACCTGTACAAAAGACATAATGTTCGGTACAAAAGACACAATGAACTAGAAATCAAAATTTTTTCTACGGCAACACTATACTAATTTTGAAGATAAAAAAATGCTCGTTTTACGATGTTTTTTTTTCAAAAAATAATTTCATATGTAAAATTTATGAACGTTTAAATAAGTTAAAGAACTTGATAAAAAGTCAACAAAAGTAATCATTACTAAAATACTTTTAAATAACTTGATTTAATCATAGCCATTAATTAATGATCTAATGGCTAAAGATCCTTCTTAGGTTTTTGGGTTAAAATGCTTATTTAGTTTTACCACACACACACACACACACACATATATATATAGGAAGATTTATAAAAAAAACTCCTTATTTTAGAGAAAATCAAAAAGCTCAATCTAACTAATAATTTTTTTTAAAAAATCATATTTTTTTATTCTAAGGATATATATGTTACAAGGAATTTTTTTAATAAAGATATTTATATCACGAAGTTACGTATATGTAATTCAAAAAGTTTTGCATGTAACTCATAAAGTTACATATATGTAACTTGTATATATGATGTACAAGTTACATATATGTAATAATATGAATTCAATATTTTTAAATTTTTTTCTTTATCTTTATATTTTTACCTTCTAATATAAAGATATAAAAAATAGATAATAAAAAAAAATTAATTGGTAGTAATTGTGGTTAGTTTTCTTGGTTTTGTCCGAAATGAAGGTTTCCCATTAACCCTCAAAAATATATAAGGATTCACTAATAAAAAGCAACAAGTTTTAAAGAATTTAAAAAACTGTATTTATAATAGCCACATTATTTAATGAGTATAAAAATAATTTTTCTTTAAAGTGAGAGGAGTTACTATTATAGCATTTAAATATGTGGCTAGAAATGATTTCTTTAGTTCTCATGTAATATATATGATTAGGTTAAAGTAAAAATGGTGAGATTGGTGAGAAGGATTGTGGGGTTGACAAGTGTCATTTTCCTAAATTTATAAAAAGAGTATTTTGGTCATTGTGTTTATTGTTTCATGTCATTGTGTAAACTTCTCTTTCTCTAGCAAAATTCTCGCACAAGAAGAAAACCAAAAGTTTGGTGCTTTTGCTAAAAATCAATATCCATGGTTGCTTAGATCCTTAATGCAAACTTAAATTTTAGTTCTCCTTGCATAATACTACACATTGGTAAGTTATTTGAAGAATTTTGATGGTAATTTTCGTGGGTCTCTATGGGTGTGCCTCGGTTTAGAGTAAACACTCTGAATTTGTTAGTTATTACTTGGCTTATGATATTTGGATACTTAAAATCAAGTAAACTAACTGAAATCATAACCATATGGATTGGATTGTAACTTGATAAAATGGCTTTTTGGGTGGACTTGAGATTTATGCATGATATGATGAACTAGTGATAAATTCATATGGAATTAGCATGATTATGAAATATGAGCTTATAAATAACTTTGAATTCAAATGGGTTTGTATGAAATTCTTGGTTCTGAAATCAAATTGGGATTTTGTACGTTTAGAAAATGGATTTGGGTGTGTGGATGGATTTCTGCACACCAAGTGTTTGATAAAACACCAAAGATTTAGTTTTTGGTTAAATTGGATATATGAACAAGGATTTATGCATAGAAACTAAATGTATCATGTACACCTAAGTTTTGGAAAACCAACTAGGTCAATTAGACAAAAGAATGAATGAATTAAGTGATTAATACCTAGATTGTATGTTTATGTGAATTTATGTTATCTAGGAGCTGAAGTTGTCAAACAAAGACCCGAAAAAGGAATTAGTTGACACAAATACCACTATGGGTCGAGGCGAGTTACCTACTCATTGATATGCAACCATAAGATATATTAGTGTTAATGTGTTATGCGATTATGATTGGTGTAACTTCTTGTAATTAGCGTTGTCATAACGGGTCACCCGTTAAGACACGAAACACGAATTGGGTAAACACAAACACGACACGAATTCTTATTGTGTTTGTTTTTCCAAACACCAACACGACCCGTTAAAAACATGCAAAACACAAAATGACCCGTTAAGAAACTTGTTTACAATTAACACTATAACTGATCTGTTAAAGAACATGTCAAAAAACATGTTAAGGAACCCGTTAAGGAACAAGGGTTAGACAATTATAAATTTTTAGAAGCTAATTGGCTACCCATCTATTTTATTACATTATTTATTTTAAATTCTAAACATGTCTTAACGGGTCTTAACGGGTCTTAATAAGTTTTACCTGTTTAGACATGAAAAATAAACAAGTCTAAACGTGTCGACTAGTTTTAGACATGAAACATGTTAAGGGTAAACACGAAATATGTTAAAATCGTGTCGCGTCATGTCGTTTTAACATGTTTGTGTCTAAAATTGTCAACCCTACTTGTAATTGACATGTAGTAATTGTGATGAAATGAATGGTAAATTGACCATATGTGTCATGAAATGTTAAAAACATGAAATGACACAAATAATATTGGAATCCTTATAGATTGTGTTTGTCATGTAAGTCCATAATAAAATGACATTGTTTTTTTTGGCATGCAAGTCCATAATGAAATGACATTTGTGCTTGTCAAGTAAGTCCTTCATGAAATGACATTGTTATTTGTCATTTAAGATCAAAGTGAAATGATTTTTGAATTTGTCATATAAGTCCACATTGAAGTGGCGTTGGGGGTAATCCACATATAGGTGGGTTAAAATTGTTAAATTAATTGAATAGGTAATTTTGACCCATTAGTGATTATTTTGTAAATCAATTGAGATTGATTACTCTGATAATTATGAAATTATGATCATAGATAAGATTAGAAATGTGATGTATTGAATTTTAAATGGTTTTTGAAACCTTGGAATGATTAGAAATGGTTTAAGGTGTTAAAAACTTGAAAAAAAGAGAAAAATTGCTGAAGGGGGCATACAATACGTTGCAGGCGTGTACTGTACGCTGAAACACTGTATGGTATGACGAGGAGCTTCTATTGTACTGCCGGGGTCTGGCGTATGGTACGCGAGAGCCGGAATACCATACGCCAGACTGTGTAATTTTCCCGGATTTCGCTTTTTTGATAGAATTGATTTTGAGGATCGATGGTGTTAACTCACTTAGTTATTATGAACTAACAATTGACAAAATTTGGTGTATTCTGGTCAGAAATAGGTCAGCTATGAGATTTTGATCAAGCACGGATTTTGGATTATCGAACCAATCTTTGTCAAACTTGTTGGAATGTTTATATATATATTGGTTTTAACTATGTTTTGGTATAATGTTTTGTGAATTGGATGTTAAAACTTATAGTTTGACAAATTCGATAATTAGTTAAGTTTTAAACTGATTTGGTTAACGTTATATGTTATAAACTGGGACCAATTTTGTTACTCTGCAAATTATACTGAAATGTGACGTTTTGACGATTGGGGTGCCACATCATACCCTTTAAATTGCACATATCCACTTATCTAAAGTTTTGAATTACATATATCATCTTATCTAAAGAAGTAAAATTATATAAAAAGGGGATATACATAATTAACTTTTGACTTAGGTATATATACGTAATTAATGTGTTACATAGGGGGATACATGTAATTAGGAGAGGGTTTCTAAAAAAAACAATCATTTTGGATGCTAAAAAAATTAATCACAATCGTTATTAATTTTTTTTTCATTTTTATTTCTTTTTATTATAAAGCAACAAATGTAAAAAATAGAAAATTTAAAAAATATGTATCTCATGTTATTACATATATGTAACTTATATAGCAAAACTTTTTAAGTTATATAAACGTGATTTATTAATTTTTTTTGTTATAACATTTCTAACCTTATAATAAAAAATTATGAAAAAAAAATTAATTTTTATTAGTTAATATGAGTTTTCTTAGATATTATCAAAATGAGAAGTTTTTTTTATGTATATTCCTCTGTGTAATTATTCCTTTATTTAAAGCCAACCAATTAAAATATTACATATAACTTAAGTAACGCTGGCAAAACGGGTCTTAACGGGTTTTAACAGGTTTCAGACGACGCGAATAATGAAAATAGAAACATGAAAACGACTTGTTTAACACATGGTTTGGTGATTTAAGCATGACAGTTCTATATTTTATGTAACAAAAAACAAAAATGATGAAGTCTAACCTCTTAATTTTATTATTTTTAAAAAAGTAAAAAATCAAATAGTAATTTTTTTGCTAAACAGGTCTAATCGTGTCTTAACAGGTACCAATTTTGCCAGCCCTAAACTTAAGCAAACAATTTTTAGCCGGCACAAAAAAGGGAAATTATGTGTTTATAAAAACAAACAAAAAAACGCCATGTAACGACTAGGTTTAGATTTTAGCCAGTTAAATTTAGCTAGCACATAAATCACGTAACGACTAGGTTTAGATTTTAGCCCGCAAATACATGTTTGTTTTGAAAGCATGGCTTTATGTGCCGGTAAAATCGACTAAATTTTAGCCCAAAAGCTAAAGCCAAATGTTTATTCTGGGTTTTTTCTTGGTTTAACGTTTTCCCTTAATTAACTGTGATATATACCAATGATCCTTAGCTCAAGCGGTTGAGGGAAGGTACCCTGTGACTTCAATATTGGGGATGTCACGGGTTCAAGTCCTGACATGAACAAAATAGGGGTTCCATGCTAGGCTAGGGGGTTTTCTCTCACCTATGGTGGGTTTCCTCCTATGGGGTGTGAATATGATTGGGTGGGTCTATGACCCGTCAGCGATCCAAATTGCCGTTAAAAAAAAATTGTGATATATATTTTATAACAATTTATTAAACCATAAATTTACCTGATATGGAGAGGAGACATGCTATTGAAAAAAACCATGGTGCGATTAGGGTTTATATTTTGATCCACCCAATCAGCCCATGTCTTCAGCACTCTTGCATATGCCACTGGTCTATCGACTTCTTCATACTCTGTTGCACCTTCATCAAACCATCCTTTTCTTTTTTTATTTATTTATTTATTTTTTTTTTGCAAAATTAAAAATAAATCAAGTTTTAGTAAAATATGTAGGGTTATAATAAGAATAAATATAAGTTTTATTTACATGATTGCTTACAAAATTTTCATTTTTTTAGTGTTCATCCACCAAATGTATGTGTTGAAGACCAAATAATCAACATTTTTCCAATTTTGACCATGTTTTGTAATTGATTCTGGCATTATAATTCTGTCTAATATGCTGTGCATGTCTGGGTCATCAGAGTTTGATTCTACCAGAAATGGGGCCCAGTAAAATTCCACCGTTGCATTGTAATCCTGAAAATATAAAAATTTTAAATTAAAATTTGTCTTATATACATACAATTTAGTAAGGGTCCCTTGCCTTTTTTAATGTAACATTTAATTAACACTATGCAGTCTATACATGTCGTATATATTTATAAAAAGTAGGTTACATTTGTATAACATTTTTTCTTATAAAAAACGTATGACCTACTTTTACACACATTGTTTCAATAATGATTTTTCTCGTAAACGTTTTGTATATGATCTATATACCGCATGTGTATCTATACAAGACCTATATAAATTCAATCATTAATGATAAGAAATTGTAACAAATAGTAATTAACCTCATATATACCACGTATGTATATTACAATAATTTAAGATTTGAAAAACAAAAGTAATTGGAAAGAAATTTAAAGATTTAAATTATACTCTCCAAGAAATGTAATTATCTAAAGTTTGTATTGGCATATTTATGCAGAGACTTTTAATTTTTTGCTAAAAACTAAAAATAATTATAAAAAAAACTACATATGTTTTAAAAGAATATTAAAAGTAGTTTAATTAAAAAAGTATCAATGTACAATCAAGTAAATTGGGATGAAATTCTTCAACAAGGTAGATTGAAATTAAAATAATTAATTTAATTACTTTATATTTTTATATTTGTACCGTACTTTTATCAAATATATTTATAGAATACACCAAATTATATTTAATATCTACCTGATTTAAACATATTATCGTAAATACATTCAAAATATAAAAACATAACCAAGTTTTTATTTTTTAATAGATGAAGTCTCTGTCAGAGTGTCTATTTATTTTTGTGTATGCATGTGTTTTCTTAAAATTTTAGTTTTATATAGAAGAAACCTTTTTATTATATGACGTCAATAAAAATATTAAATATTTAGAAAGAAACGTTCACAAAGGAAACTGATAATTCAAGATAAAATACTTCTAACATTATACATGAGTAATAAAGCAGTGAAATCTTGTTTCAAACTTTCAAATTTTAAAAACTTTGTTTTTAAAATATTTTATTTTCAAAATTATTTTTTTTGAATGAATTTTTTATAAATATCTTGTTATTTAAAAACTTTGATTTTTTTTTATTTTGGTTTTTTAGAAAATTTTCTTTTTTTTATAAAACTTTTGTTTTTAAGAAAGTAAATATTTTGTAAATTGCCTGAAGTTAACCGAAGGATTCTTTGTAGGACCATTTGCCCTTTTCTTTTGGTAAATGCTAGAGACATCATTATATGCTAAGTGGTCAAAAAGCGTTTTTCATTCAAAAGCTTGTATAATTTGTGTTAAGTTATCATTTTCTAATGCTGTTAAAAAAGTTATTATTTTCTAATAATATATTATTTTTATTTGCATTATATCTTATGACATCACTTGCCAAATCTTTGTTACTACTTTACTTTTCTTTTATTCAACTTTTATAATATGAGTTTTAAACCTTGTTGCATAATAAATTTAAAAATAAACTTAAAGATATACCTGGTAATCTTGAGCTATAACAAGATAAATGAATATAAATGGGTATGTATTATTACATTTTAGGTTGAAATGAGTAACATTATAAAATAGTATGAGTTGAGATGAGTAACACCTTAATACAAAGCTGGTCAAGATGGACAACTTAAAAACCATGTGAACATAATAGATTTCAATTGGTAAGAATGTTCAATAATATATTTAAAGAAAAAATTATTCAAATAAACTATCTGTTTAATTACAACTCATTTTAACTTAAGCGAAATCACTTTTTTTTTTTAAAACGACCCGTTTAAACTCAAATGGATTTTGCCTAAAACTCGTATTGACCCGCACCCGTTCTGACCCGTTACTCAACCCAACTCAACCCTTCCATTTTGCTAGGTATATTTAAAGATCATATAATCACAATACAATATAAAGATTCAAGTATATTTTTAAACATTAAAATCATAAAAAACTTTCTCTATACTTTTACTAAAGTTGCTAGAATATTTTTTTTTCTTAATTTAACAAAACTCAACTTTTATTTAATATTTTGTTTTTATTAAATCTATTTAAATTAACTTTCATTTATTATTTAAATTATTTAAAATCTTTTTACAAATGGTTGGAAAATGTTAAATTAACTTTCATTTATTATTTAAATTATTTAAAATCTTTCAACAAATGGTTGGAAAATGTTAAATTAACTGACCAAAATGTAAGATATATGAACCTAGTTACTATTCCTTATTATTATTATTCGTAAAATTAACTTGATATAATATATAAAAGCGGTAAATAAAATTAATTAATTGATAAAGAGTTTCATAATTTTAGTTTAAGCCAAATTTAAAGAGATATTGATCACTAAATAAAAAATAAGATTCATATATGTTATATTTATGTCATTTAATTATAGAAAGTTAACAAATATAAAAATATTTCATAATTAAACAAATTTTATAAGTATTTGAATAATGAATCTCATCTTATTAGTTTTAGTTTTGCATAATTCTTGTTTTAACTTGTAAAGTAACATATTTTATAAAGATTACTAAGTATCTAAGTTAGAAAAAAAAAAACAAAATATAATTCTTTCTACTTTTGAAGTTTTCAAATGAGAAGTTTAATTTATAATCTTGATGGAAAGAGAGGGAAGAAACCTCGATTCTAAAAATGGAGAGTGACCCTGTTTTGATCAATCTCTTTCTACTCGAATCAGCAACCGATTGAATCAAACACACCATCGATTCCCACTGATTTCGATTCAACGAATCACCAACGAACATCAATCTCTTGTTCTTCAGTTTCTCGATCAACAATTTCGCTCTAAACCTTCATCAATTCCACAAATCAAACTTAAAATCATGAAAAATAAAAACCCAAATCAAAATCAAGAAAAACAGAGCAACTTTACTTTGGTAAATCACAATCTTTAGGCTGCCACCTCCAATTCTGATACATCGAATCCTGCCTCCCATTCCTCAAGCAGGTCACCTGATTCGTCAGAAACACACACTCGTCTTCTTTGTATAAAGGGTGTGTGGAATCGTCAAATACCCAATTTCCATCGAAAATATCGCAGCTGTCGGGTGGAAATTCAATGGTTTCATCGAATTCTGACGTTGTGGTTATCGAATTACCGGAATCACCTGCGGCAATGTTCGATTCTGGAAGTGGGTTTTCACGAGGTTGGATTCTGGAGAAGGGGAATTGCGTTAGCGATTTGACGTCTTCGTTGTAGAAGACGACTCCGACGAGGAGAACCGCCAGCAGGACGACGGAAACAGAGAGGTGGCTATTTTTCCGGTGATTCATGATTTTGAATTGCAGATTTTGATTGGAACAGAGGTGAGGAAGACATTTATGGGAAAACAAATTGATGAATTTGGTGAGATGTGATTGTCTTGAATTTTTGTTAAAAAACTATGGTTTTAGAGAGAGAAATAGAGAGTTGCAGAGGGAAGAGTGAGAAGAAAGGGTTGTTGAAGGTGGGTGTATGGAGATGCCTTTCAAAGACGGTAATGAAAGGTATTGTTTCCAAATAAATCGAAATTTATTAGTGCCATTTGTTTCTTTCTATGTTAAACTAAGGTTGAAATCAAAAAATTTAGAATAAATTATATGGATTAACAATTTCATCTTTCGTCACCTGGTTTACTAAATTACAAAAAAAAAAAAAAAATTATTACTTTTAACTGATTATATAATTGGCCTGTGAGACTTAAGAGTTTCCAAACTTTTCTTTATATTTAGAGTGAACTATAATTTGTGTTTTCGAGGTTTACCTAAAATATCAATGTGTGTTCGTGTTGTTGAAAAATTGTCATTTGAGTTCCTAAACATTCATTTTATTGCTAATTATATATCCTTGTTGTAACTTAAATGTTTAAACAACTTGTAAATGACTATTCTACCCCTTCTTTGTTTCAATTTTAGTCCTTAAGGTTATAAACCTTTGCAATTTGTGTCCCTAGACAAAAACTTATTCACCACTTCATCTTCTTCCTTGCACTTGAGTTTCTCACCTGTTTTTGTTACTATAAATCCAACAAAAAACCTGCTCAAACATTTAACTATTACAATGTAACATCAAATACGGTATAATTTTATCATTTCATATCTGAAGAACACCAAATTAGATACTAACTAACGAAGTAGCTTACTAAACTCGTCTTAATCAATCCGACTAACTTAAAAAACCATAATACTAAGGATTAGGGGGTAAAATCATTACAAAAAACCCCCTAATTTAGTCAAAAACCACGTAAAACAAACCCTAAAATATATCAAGATTTTCTTGTGCTTCTGCACTAATCTTTCAGTCTTCTATTCAACATCCAAATCCCACTTGAAATAGTTCCACAGGTTGTTAACCACCCTAATTTGAACCAAGAGGTAACCATCGGTTGTCCTCACAAGCAATCCAACCACAAAATTACAAAATTGATCCCCATTAACACTCAGTAAAGGTTAAAATCGCGTTTACAGGGGAGATCATGTTATTGTTGCCGAAAAATTAGGGGGAGATTGATGAATCAAAAGAATCAGACCTTTCACGAATTGTGTCTTAATCCTAGTTTGCAGATTCAGAGGATGTGCCATAACAAGAAATGATGTGGACAATGATCGAAGCAATAGCCAGATCGAAGCAGTAGCCGGAAACAAAGAGAAAGCAACGGTGAAACGTTTTTCTTGTGAAGAGGGCGGAAGAAATTGAGGGGGGGGGGTTGAAGTATATAGAAAAAGTTAGGGCTACAAATGAGTAAACCCCCTTATTCTATACGTAAATGATTATAGTACCTTTATGACTAACAGTCCTGGTAAAGTGGTTAATGGAATATAACAGTTCCGCTCATGGAAGGGACACAATTGACAATAAAACAGAAGTTCAGGGATACAAGTGGCAATTTTTCAATGACATGGATGAAAGTTGATGTTTTGACTAAACCTCATGGACGAAATGGTAGTTTACTCTTATATTTATATATATGGGTTTAATATACAATTTATCAAACTTTAAAGATTTCAAAAATATTTGAACGTTCCTTTTTCACATGTATTGGTAACGACCTTGGTGACAGTTATGGGCGAACCATTCAACTGATGTGCAAATTATAAGCATAGTGATACGATTATGGATAAGATCATTGTTGAATATTAGATGTCTGATTATCGATAAAATCATTGTTTCTATCAATGTACGATACATAGAGTTACACTATGGAAGACAACAACTTTAAGGTATAAAGATGTTAGACATTTATAAGGTCATGAATTGCCGATTTAGATAATTGGTGTTTTATTATTTACGAAGTAATAAAGTTATGGAAATTGGTTATTTTGATAATTAATTTGATTAAATAAATAAAGTTTTTTATTATTTAACAGAGATATATCTGATTATTCAATAAATAAGGAATAAAGTAATAAACCAGTTAATTGCTTTAGGGTTTTATTTGTAAATGTTTAATAAGGTATTAGATTGTAAATAAATTTATTATATATAAAATTGTTTACATCATATTCAAAGTGTGGTTATTCCAAAATAAAACTCCAATTACTCCCTCTCTCTTGTGTGTCGATCGACACACTTACACCTACTCAGGTTCGCGACAGCCGCACCCTCGAAGGCTATCGCACCTCTTGTTGCCTCCACTTTAGCAGCCACCACCATTGTCATATGTAACGACCTGTTTTGGGAAATAGTATAAAACAAAAATAGTTGATGAGATGTTAAATTATGTTTATGTGTTCCGATGTTTTATCATATTTAAATATCTTAATTATTAAATCATGGGTGTTTAATTAATATTTTATTATATATTATTTTTTGGTGGGTGTTAACTACCCTAATTAAGTTAGTATTAAACTAGTTAGATTAACTAGTAATTGAGGGGCTGGAACTGTCAATAGCTGAAACTTGAATTACACATAAGGGGTGTAAACTAATCAAAATACAAGAAAACCCCATTCTTAAGGTGTGTACGTCAACCAGTAGAGGGATTATAAGGAGAAATCAAGTTTCTTGATTTGTGGCTAAATTCTTGTCTAATCTTGGGTTTTATCCTCCATGTAACTAAAGATTCAAGTTCACTTTACATCATGCTACATCTAAGTATGAACTTTTTTGGGTTTTGATGGGATTTTCGTGGGTTTCCCATTGGATGTGGCTAGGATGGTTGAAATCCAAAATTGGAAACATGTATGGTTTTAGTTGTTAGTAATCTTCACATATATAACATCTAAAATGTCACACCCCAACCAGAGTGTCACACCCCAAAATTCCCACTTGTGGTGTCAGTCCACGTGGGTGTGACGTGGCCAGAATCACAGCTCATGGTCATATAGAACAACTCTATATGCGCTTCAGATACAATGTTTGACATAAAAGTTTAACTAAAATAGTTCGCAGTGGAAATTCATAAATCATAGCAGCGGAAAGTAATAGTTTAAACATTTGCAGCGGAAATGTCATTGTTAAGCAACGGAAAAATAATGTTAGACACTACGATGTTTAATACATAACATAAATAATATTTTTTTATCAAATGACATAATGAAAATGCATGCGGGTCCTATGCTCGGTTCCCTTAAGTGCATCTTGAATTCCATAAGCAGCTAGTTACCTAAGAATACAAGTTTAAGAAAAGTGTCAACACAATGGTTGGTGAGTTCACAGGTTTTGATATACATATATATTAAGAAAACATGTGTCATGTTGTTTATCATATGTTAGTCCCAAGCCCTAGGCTCCAAGTGTCAGTGCGTCACTACCGAACTAGACTTGTTTGTTCTTGCCTCCGCTATGTCTCGTAATAACATAGCAAGTTAGGTCAAACTTTCATGTGTTATGACCTCCAGTCAATATTGTGCCACGCGAGGTTAGTCACACCCAAACGGATCCATTCAAACTCAACAAGTTGTTCGTACATTAACGGTAAGACTTTGTGAGGGCTTGTTACGATTACAACACTTAATGTTTGTCTAATAAACCAGCATACACATAAAAATGTTTGTACCGTATTAATGTTTGACTCGATTCAACAAGTATTCTCCCCTTATTTGAAAAGCTTGTAAAAGAGTAAAAAAAGCCGTAAACTCACCTTAGTGAAATGAATACGCAAGCGTAAGCTCCTGTTTGTTGAAAGTGTGACGGTCACCGGCTACCTATATCGTATACCATATGTGAGTTCGTGTATGTGACCGTGTTTCGTGTTCGTGCTCGTGTTTGTGCTGGTGCTCATGTTCGTGCTTAACAACCCTCGGTTGTTCATGTTTGTCCGTGTCGGTCCACATTGACCGTGTTTGACCGTGTCAAGTCAATGACCCGTTGGTGAACCGTGTGTCGGTTGTGAATCGTGTAACATTCATGTTAGTGCTCGTCGTGTGCAAAACGCTCAAATTGCGTTCATGGACAACTTACTATATATAGTAAGTTTCCATTTATGGCAAGTTTCATAACACATATCGATTTTAAGTTCTAGCATGCTTGTTAAGTCCTACGTGATCATGTTATCACTTAGCACGTTGTCATACGAAATCAAGTAAGCATATATGTCACATTTGCATACAAAAGTTTCCTAAAAAGGAAAGTTTCCATATTTAGAATGATTATCATCGAAAAACATCTAACTTAGCATTCAATCATTATGTCAAAGCATATTAAGTCACTTAGCAAGCTTGAAACATACAAAATATTCATAAATTGATATTTCTAAAAACAAAGTTACTAAAAATACTAACTTTGACCATTTTCATTCAAATGATTATTCTAACCACATCTAATCCATTTTTTTACATCACATAACATCATAATATGCCATTTTAAATCATCCAAACTTATCAATCTAGTTCAAGTCACTATCTATCATGATTTTGGCCACAAAAGTTACTAAATGTGACAACGAGTACCTAACCGTCCGGCAAGTCCGTACGATATGTGTACTTTCACTATTTACTCTGTGTAAATACAGAGAACAAACAGTTGTGTGACAACAGAACTCAGAATACAAACAACAGTTGTATGTGTTTAAGTGGAAACTTAGATGCAGTAAATACAACAACTCAAGAGAAACAACAGTGTACAAACGAATGACAATAACCTATCGGTTGCGATCAGATATCCATAGATAACAGGAATCAGATGGACGACAACACAGTACGAAAGCAAGGTGAATTTAATAATAACAATGTGAAAACAGGCAGTTTAGTTGAGTCCGTCTGTGAGAATGTTTAATGTAAAACAATAATTCAGTATGGTAGACGAATAATAAACCGACAGTGTGTTTGTGTGGGTGACGATTCACACAAACGGGTCTGTGGGTTTAATGTTCTGAACGATAACTGATAAGCAGAAAACCAAATCAGAAAGTGAAACGTACGATCGTGTTCGTACAGTTAGCGCTCTGTACGAAAGCGAGCGTAAGTGACGTTTACTTACAAAACGACGAAAACAAACGATTACAAACATTAAAATAATTAAAATAAATTAAAAATAATATATTCTAGAAATTTACACCAAAACCCTAATTTATATCATTAATTATGTAAAACAACTTGTAAATTACGAATCGTAATGAAATAACGAAGATTAACAATTTAATCGCGATCGAAACAGTAAAATAAAGAAAACACAATAATTTATGTTTTTTTTACAATTTTGAAACTCATCAAAACAGTTCAAGAAAAGCTACTTATGAAGAACACGTAAAATACGCGCGTAACGCGCCGGAAACGCGACGAAGACGCGAACCGAGCAACGAAAACGAACCCGAACACGTGCGGAGTATATAAAGCCTTAAATGAGGCTTTCTTCCTCATTTTTACACCTTCTTCTCTCTCTAAAACCCTAAACTCGGCGCACCTTTCTCTCTCTAGATTTTGAAGCTTCAAATCCAAAGAACTCACTCATTTCTTGATGGATTTGAGTGTTCTTGTTGCCTAAACGAAGATCTCGCCTCTCTCTATCCGAAAGTACAACCGATCGGAAGTGAAACCCACTGAAATTTGAGGTATTGAGCTGCAAAGATAGCGAAAACTAGGGTTTTCACCCTTTATTCAACCCATCAACTTAAAACCGGTCAAGAATCTCTCTACTCGAACCCACACCCTCGAAACTCAGTTCGTACATACCACCACCATGGAACACCATTATGTAGCACCTTTGGATGTTGGGAACCTCGCCAGGGCGGCGGTTGGCCGAATGAACTCCTCCAGCCGGCCGAAAGGCCCAACGCCGAAAGAAGGGGGCACATGGGGCTGAGGCGACCGAAAGAGTCTATGGGCGAAGGACCCTCTTCGGTGATGCTTCATTCGGTACCCACCTGAGCCAATATTTCAGTCGGTACTCTCTCATTCGCCAAGCAGGCTTATTCGGTCACACCCTCCTTCATTCGGCTGAGGACTAAACTCATTCAACCAGACACCTCATTCGTCCAGACAATACCCATACGGCCGCAGCATCACCTTCAGACCAAGTACACACACTTGGCCCAAACCCTCAAGTTCGGCCCAGTTATCCGATCCATGAAACTGGTTCAGACCCAACATCATCACATAGCCCACCAGTTTGGCCCAAGGCCCATTGAATTGGTCTAAAGTCTATTGTTCAGGCCCAACATCCTTAAGCCCTTTCACTGCTTCGGCCCAAGGGACTTATTGGCTCAGCCCACACTAGTAGTTCGGCCTGACATCACTAGACCAAACCCAATCCTTCGGCCCAAGCAACAACAATGGATCTAAGGCCCATGGACCTTAGTTTGGCCCAAACATTCGGCCCACATAACAAGTGTAATAAATCAATACTTATAACCAATTAAAATGGATTACATGCATGGGATTTCTTGAATTACTACAACGATGGTGGATTTTGTGAAATTATGAACTTCACAATACCTCCAACCTTATTCTTTGGAATTAATACAAAGGATTTCAAGAAGGATGAAACAAGATGAACATGAACCATTCAAAAAATGCACTTACAATATACTAAGGGTTTATAACATTTAAACTAAAACCTAAGTTGTGTATTTATACACAATAGTAAGTCTCAAGTTGTTATTACAAGAAATAGGTTCATGTCGAGTTAAACACAAAACCGTAACAACATGACAAGTTAAGTAATCAAATTGTTTAAAATGTTAGTAAAATCCGTAACAAGAGAATTTGGGCCGAATGATGACCAAGACTGGTAAGTGCTAGCCAACTTCAGGGCTAACACAAACACACACACGAATCCCAACGACTTATACTTACAATTTACAAACAACGTGAAATCAATACAGGATCGTGAAAACAAACACAAGTACAATCAAGAGCGCGTGCATTCTTCGTTTAAGCTAAGTCAACCACTTCAAACATAAGGTGAGTTCATATGCCCCTTTTCTAATCTTTACTGATTTCAAAGCTCGGGGCTGAGAAACATGCTAAACTTTTAGTTACTTAAAAGTTTCTTTTAACATATTGCCTATATTATGATTTAGATAATAATTGCTTGTCTTTATTATCGTTTATCAATACATGATTGATTGTTTGATTATATCATACCTGAAATAGCTAGGATGCTACATGCTAACCTAGAATGGTGACACATTAACACATAGGATAATGTAAGTTTCTAGGAATATATCTTACAACTGTGCATTATTCTTACACGATAGAACAACGGGGAAACCAAGGGATAACATACCAATAACAATTACAAATAACAAGAATGATAATCATGATAACGTAACTTCATGATAACAAGATCATTCACACATTACTAACTTTGTGTATAAGACAAGTTCTTATAACACTTTGTTCAAGTTAGTAAGAACACTCAACATCGAGATAACAGTTGAGACAATTACTGGTGATATCGAGGAGAATATTATGAGCACACGCTTTCGAGATGGCATTCCCCACATATACTATTACTACCTATTAAGGCTCTATTTAGAGCACATCCTATAACCGACAGAGTGTGCCGGTTACACAACCACAGACCAGTCCGGTAAATCACGAACACTAATCACTAGGGCTTTGTAACGACCTATTTTAGGGAAATAATGTAAAACGAATATAATTGGTGTATAATTATATTTGATTTCAAATTATGGGTGTTTTATAAGATTTGATTATCTTAAATATTATATGGTGGGTGTTTTAATAATAATTGTTGATTTCAATTATATGGTGGGTGTTTTCTAACTTAACTTAGTTAGTTATAACTAGTTAGATGTAACTAGTAATTGAGGGGTTAAAATTGTAAATAGCTTAAACCTGTGCAAGACTTAAGATGGGTTGACTTGTCAAAATAAAAAAGAAAACCCTTGTTCTTTGCTGGAAACGTGAACCAAGGGAAGGGAGGAGGAGAAAACTCAAGAAACTTCAAAGTTTGTCAAATTGGTGCTTGAGTTTTGGTTCAATTTTGCATGCAATCAAGGATTTAAGTTGTTCTTGCATCAAACAACATCTAGGTAAGTTTTTTTTTGGTGTTTTTGATGGGATTTTCGTGGGTCACCATTGGGGGTGTGAGTTTGATGGGTAAAACTCTCAAATTTGGTGTTTTGAGGGTGTCAAATGTTGTTAATGATGTTGATAATCAAGTAGGAACAACTTTTGATTGTTTCTCCTTCATAATTGATATGTTATGATAATGGGGGATTGGGGTTTTCATGGAGTTTATGAATATGGTGTTTAAGTTAGTGTTTAAAGGTGGGGATTGGATGATTATCACTATATTGTTGTAGTTTGTGGTGAAAATGTTGAGATTGTTCATTTTTAAACAAAATAATGGATGTTACATAGATGTGTTAATGATGAATGATCATTAGAAGAAAAACTTGTGCATACATGGTGTTTGATGAAATGCCAAGTAGGGTAATTAACTTAAAAGTTGGTTTAAAACCAATGGTGATGTGAATTATGTGGGTTTATAACATCAACAATGGTGAATTGATATGGTTAAGGGTCAATTGGAAACAATTTAGATTGAAAATGGTGACATTGGGGTGAATGGGTGTATTTTGACTAGTTGTAGTCAAACTTTATATTAAACCTATTAGTTGTGATAATAGGAATTGATAGTGAAGGTGTGGGTGGAACCAAACGACCCGGGAAGGAAATTATTATAGAGGATAGCTCGTTGGATCAAGGTAAGTCACCCAAATCTTTTACTTGTTATGTGTAATGGTGTTATGCATGCATGAATGTTATAGTGAAAGATTTGACTTTTGGGTGAGTTGGTGATTATGATCTTGTTGTTAGACAATAATGAGCAATAGGTGATATATGTTGCTTGATTATTGTTGATATGGTGTTCTAATGCTAGTCTATGATTGACTTAGTGTTTATTTGAATGTGTGGTGGTTGTATGCAAATAGTTCACAAGGTGTGTGAACTTATACTTGAAATTGACTTAATCTTGGTGTTTTGAATCACAAGTGGTGTGATCATGACATTTGATTATTCACATGGTGTGTGAATATCCTTTGTTGGGTGTAATCAAGTTTGTAAAACACAAGTGGTGTGGTTTACTTAACTTGAGAAATCTTGTGGAATAAGATTTCAATAGAGTTTTGGGTGCAAACGACCCATTAGTAAATCGTTTGATATTATGACCATGATGGTTATAAATTGGTGAATTAAGGTGTTTAATATGATTATATGGTGTTATATAATGTTTTTGGGGGTATTGGAATGGTCGGAATTGAGCGTAATGGGTCGAGATGGCGCAAAACATAAAAATTGGTCGTGCAGGTGGTGCCTGGAGTATCATACGCCAATGGATACGCCATTGGATACGCCAATATCATAAAATTTCTGTGATACGCCCCAGATACGCCAAACTCATACGCCAAGTGTTGAATTTGACCAAAATTGACTATTTTGGTCATGTAAGCTCGTGTGGGCGGGCATGGTGATCTTACTTAGTTCTAATGAACTAATGGTGACTTAATTATGGTGTTTTCAGATGAACGAAAGGGTTGAACGCGGTCGTGATCGGATTGTCTTGCAAGGATTCGGATCAAACATGTTTGGGGTTTTTCTTTGTTGGTTTAAAACAAAGGTTTTTGTGAACAACTCTAATGTAGTTTTTGGTTGTTGAATGTTTAATTACCATCAATTATTTTGTAAAGTCCATTAAAGTGTGGTGTTTAAGGTGTTAATTACATTTGTTGGTTTGAAAAATCTGGGACCTATTTTGATTTGTCGTTTAAAAACACGTGTCATGTGTTGGTGGGTTTTGGGGCTTACAGGCTTGGGGTAATTTAACGAAATCACACCGGGCATGAGAGGTGCTATCATTCTAATTAATAACATTCATAAAATCTAGGGACGTATTCATTCCAATAGATATTGTGGAAGGATATCTTACACGCCGAGCTGGTCAGTAATGACAGCTACTGAGACTATCATGTCTCAAACTAGGAATCGTGAGTAGGACATTGTACACACCGGGCTGGACAGGGGTGACAGCTACTGGGACTATTATGTCCCTAACTAGATATCAAGCATGATATCTTACACACCGGACTGGTTAGTACTGACAGTCACAGAGATATAGGTCTCGCACTAGATATCGAGTATGATATCTTACACGCCGGGCTAATTCGTAAGAAATAGCTAACAGAGGCAATTATGTCTTTTATTTCAATTATTGGTTTATTCTACACGCCGGGCTAATCAGTAATGATTAGCTACATAAACTATTAAGTTTCGTTCTAGATATCGAGTATGATATCTTACACGCCGGGCTAATCCGTAAGGAATAGCTAACAGAGATTCTTATGTCTCTTTATTCAATTACCGGTTTATCTTACACGCCGGGCTAATTCGTAAGGAATAGCTAACAGAGATTCTTATGTCTCTTTATTCAATTACTGGTTTATCTTACACGCCGGGCTAATCCGTAAGGAATTGCTAACAGAGATTCTTATGTCTCTTTATTCAATTACTGGTTTATCTTACACGTCGGGCTAATCCGTAAAGAATAGCTAACAGAGATTCTTATGTCTCTTTATTCAATTATTGGTTTATCTTACACGCCGGCCTAATTCGTAAGGAATAGCTAACGGAGATTCTTATGTCTCTTTATTCAATTACTGGTTTATCTTACACGCCGGGCTAATCCGTAAGGAATAGCTAACAGAGATTCTTATGTCTCTTTATTCAATTACTGGTTCATCTTACATGCCGGGCTATTCCGTAAGGAATGGCTAACAGAGATAATTATGTCTCTTTCTTTTCATTGTTTGGATAATCATACCGGGGAATTCATGGGTGAAATGAAATTGGTATCCATCGTTGTATTACAGGTAGTGTTGAGTTCAGTTGAGCATGTGGTGGGATGGCGTATGGGCTTGACCCTTTCGTATGCCCTATATATAAGCATGCTTGGCTGGATGAGACATTATCTGTAAATATAACCATGGAGAGGACATTATGTGAAACATGGGAATCAATTATCAATACAACTTGTGTGAAACGCTGTAACATCAGTGCCGGACGCGTGCCGGAACAGTGATCGCCACAGTAAACATGTACAGTAACTCAGGTACACATTTCGTGAAACTATGTTTAGACTATTGATGCATTTGATTAACATGAACCTATTAAACGATTGTCTGAATCTGACTTAAACCTTAGGGTTTAACAGTCAGAAAACATGTCAGACAACGCAGTGTTGAAACATGAATACTTGATGTGATACTATTTGGTGTATACGTATGTGAGGTTAAACAAAACAAAACCTTAACGGTTGTCGTTTCGGAATGCTAAACCGATGTGTTATTCGTATAGGTGACGATCTGTACGAATAATTCTGACAGTTTAACGTTCTGAAATAATGACTTAACGGTAGAAAACAAGAATAAGAAAGCCAAACCATCGACGTGTTCGTTCGAATGACGATTTGAACGAATACGCGCGATGGCGACGCGATCTGACGAAACGAAAACGAAAACGAATGAAGACTCGAACGATCATAATTTTAAGGAAATAAAATATTTCCTATTTTACAATTTTGAAACTCATCATATCAATCAATCAACGTACTCAGTATATCCCGCCATTAGCATGCTAAGGCAGGGTCTGAGGAGGGTGAGATGTAGACAGCCTTACCCCTATCCCGTAGGGGTAGAGAGGCTGCTTCCAGTGAGACCCTCGGCTCATGATGCTTGATCAACCGTCCGAAATGATTTTAACGTTATTTTCACTGAATAAGTAAAATAACGTTAAAATTAGTGCAATTTTACTTTTGCCCCTCAAGAGCTGTCAACACATATATACATTATATGTGCGCACCGCTAACGGGGCACTATCAACGTACTCAGTATATCCCGCCATTAGCATGCTAAGGCAGGGTCTGAGGAGGGTGAGATGTAGACAGCCTTACCCCTATCCCGTAGGGGTAGAGAGGCTGCTTCCTTGAAACTCATCATAAATAAATTTAAATTAAACTATTTTATTAAATCGCGAATGAATTTGCGAAACGCGTAAAATATTATAATTCAATAAATAATTATATGCAACAATATTTAAAATGTTTTATAATAATATTTGTGTTCTAAAAATCCTAAAAATATTCTTTTTATTTAGATTACGAAAAATACGCGTAAAATGTCGGATACGCGACGAAATTACGAACCGAGCAACAGAAACGAACCCGAATATCCACGGGATATAAAAGCCTCAAATGAGGCTAACCACCTCATTTAATTCACTTCCTCTCTCTCTCTCTACTCACTATTTCCGGCCACCACACAAACCCACCATTTTCAATCTTTGAAATCACATATCTCACTCAATTCTTAACGAAATCGAGTGATTCTTGCGCCTAAACGACCATCTTGAAGCCCTCTACACAGAAGTACAACTCATCTGAGCTTTGGTCTAGCCGATTTGGAGGTAATTGCGTGTGAAGTTCACAAAAAAATTAGGGTTTCTTAACCCTTGTTCGGTCCACACACACACACACCGGCTAAAACATAACACCCCACACATCTCACACCCATGGTGACCTACCTACGCGATGTTGCATCATGGGAGTGACCCAACACCTGATTCGGCATGAGGATGATGCAGATGGACAGGTTCGCTAAGGACTACAGCCGAACCATTGAAGGGCCGAACCCTGGTGGCACTGACCAGCGAACCTGTTGCCCCTGTTGGTTTCACCTACCACCGTACCATCCTGAGGAACGAACCTTCTTCACATCAACGAACCTGTGGTTCGCCAGTGTCAACAGCAGCCGAACCCTAGAGAACCGGCGAACCCATGCATGGAGAACTTATGTTTTTCCCGAACCCTGTAACAACAAGCGAACCCTTGGCCTTGAGAACAAACCCTAGACGAACCCAGTCACATGGAGCGAACCTTCGGTGACCGAATCTTTCTACCACGAACCCATCACCGAACCACGTAGCTACCAGCCGAACCTTGTGTCACAGCCGAACCATTGGAATGAGCCGAACCCTTGGTCGAGAGGGTATAGGTTCGCTGGATCCCACCCCATCCGAATCAGTCGGCCAAGACTCTGTGCTTCTAGTCTAGATATACCAAGGCCCAATCAATACTTTGGCCCAATTGACGAGCCACCTCATTTGTTTCGGTCCATGAGCACACCACCGGTCCACCCCTTTGTACACTAGACCCAAACTCATTTAATTCGGTCCACCTTGTTCTACGAGGCCCAACAGAAAACCATAAACCATTTAGCTTGGTCCATGTGGCTAGCCATTCGACCCACGCATACACATAAGGCCCAATAACTTGGCCCATGGCTTCCTATTTGGTCTAATCGGCTCAAAGTGATTCTCGGCCCACATGGTTAAGGGCCAATCATAATTGGTTAGGCCCAACAATGATTAACAGGCCCAAATGAATAATGGCCCACTAACAATTGAGACCCCCTTATTGCTTAAGCCCAATTTAATCAAGAAGGGCTTACAAGATTATCCGGCCCAATAGGTGTCAAGTAATTAATAAACATATGAATAAACGTTGAAAGCTATGAAAACAAAGAACAAATACATAGGTGAAACAAGCATTTTCTTAGTAATTGTTATAAAACTATAACAAGTTTTAGACAAGTTACATGAAGTGTTAAAAGTCTTATATAACAACTTGTGGTTGATGAACAAGTTTTAACAAAGAAGAATTGGAGCCGGATAACAAACGAGATTCATAAGTGTTAGTCAACTTTAGGACTAACACTTACGCGCACAACAAATCCTTATAAACTTATACTTATAAACTACAATGCTATGAAATCAATACAAGATTGTGAACCTTACATCAAAGGGCAAACAAAGAGCGAGCGTATTCTTATTCTACTTAGTCAAACAATACGGACATAAGGTGAGTTCATTTGTCCCTTTTCAAATTTATTTGTTTTACTTCAGGACTGAGAAGCATGTTAAACATTTTCATAAATTGTTGAAATGTTACTAAATGCTTTAAACATAAACATGATACTTATGACGAAACTTATACTTTAAACTTGAGGTTTGAAATCACTTGTTGGGTACTTATGAGACTTGTTGCCTTTACATGAGACTTGATATTTAAACATGGGATTAGATGCTTGTGAAACGATATGCTAAACATGACACTTTATGCTTGTGAAAACCTTATGCTTAAATATGATACTTGATACTTATGAGGCTATGTGCTTTACATGAGACATGATGCAAACTTATGGAATTCATGATGAAACAATGTGTGAACACTTGAAACTTTATGCTTGAAAACTACTACTTGCGCATGAAACATTGTACATGTATCTAACCATAGTTTACGTAATTGCTAAACTTCTGGTATTCCAGAGCTTGTACCTATGGGGTGAGATACATGTAGAAACATAAACGTAATGATACTAGGCTATTACCTGGTTATAAGGGACATGTAATTGCTAAACTTCTGGTATTCCAGAGCTCTTGTCGGCTTATATGAGGTATGTAAATGCTAAACATAAACGTATCGATTCTAGGCTATTACCTGGTTATAAGCGACATGTAATTGCTAAACTTCTGGTATTCCAGAGCTTTTGTCGGCTTATATGAGGTATGTAAATGCTAAACATAAACGTAACGATGCTAGGCTATTACCTGGTTATAAGGGACATGTAATTGCTAAACTTCTGGTAGTCCAGAGCTTTTGTCGGCTTATATGAGGTATATAAATGCCAAACATAACGAATGCTAAGCTATTATCTATATAAGAGACATGTAATTGCTAAACTTCTGGTATTCCAGAGCTTTTGTCTGCTTATAGGAGATATGTAATTGCTGAATTATTTGTGTGTGCATAGCTTGTTCCTATGTATGAGATTATGGACAGCTGAACTATGTGCGTGTGAATCTATGATGCTTGATAAACATACTGTGAAACTAACACTTATGAATACAATAGACATGAAAACTTTGAAACAGATAACAAAAGATTTGATGAGGATTGAATTGATTGGTAGGTAAAATGCTTAATTATTATTAACAACAGTGTCATATCCGGATTAGTATGTGGTGGGATGGCGTCTGGGCGGGTTGTAGGCTCGACCCAGGGGTATGCCCTATATATAAGCATATCGATTTGGATATTACATGTGAAGTTAATGAGGTTAAGGTTTTACCGAAGGAGGTTTGTGAAACTATTTTAAACTTTTAAACCTTATGAACTCACCAACCGTTGTGTTGACTTGGTCTTTTTACATGCTTTCTCAGGTGAAGAACATGTTTAAACTTAAGCTCTTGGATTTGCACACTAGGCTGCCCAGATAGAGGACCTAGTAGACTTTTGAGAAGCACATCTTTTGTGATGATACTTATTACTTTTGATATCTTGTACATCTACAAGATATAAACATTTGATTCTTTTGATTAGGTTTACTTAGTTAAATTGCAGAACATTGCTATTGTAATTTAACTTTGTAATCCTATATATCATTTGATTGTGCTTTAGTTATTCTTAAACGTTGATGCTATGTAAACAATCTGATCATTATGATTATCACCCGCGATATCAAGCCTCGGGAACCTTCCGCCCGACGGGGACTCCGATCCAACCCCGCCGGCTCGGGGTGTGACAAACGCTGTGAACATGACTGACATAAATTCAATGGTTTTCAATTACTAAGCTTATGAACTCACCAACCTAGTGTTGACTTTGTTTAAATGCATGTTTTCTCAGGTGACGAACATGTTTAGTCACCGATTATCAGGAACATAGCTAGTGGACTTTTAGAAGACCTAGCTGCATTTTGTGTTGACCACACCTTTTGATGACATACTTGATGAATCACTTTTGTAAATCTTGTGTAGATACAAGACAGAAACTCAATGATTCTTTTTGGTAGAATTACTTAGTTAAATTATGAACATAACAATGTAATTTAACTTTGTAATTCTGTAGCAATGTCATGTTAGCATTTCTCCATTATATCTCATGTGCTATGCAAAAAATCTGATCATTTCGATTATCAAACGATATCGCGCCCTGAGAACCTTCCGCCCGACGGGAAATTCGATCCAGCCCGCCGGCTCGGGGTGTGACACTAAATACAGTAACTTGGCCCTAAATGACCCAAATCAACTCTAAATCAATTTCTTTGCACATAATATCATCATATTATAACCCAAATAACAAAACCATACACATGCATCTTCACAATATCATCCATATTACCGTTTTGTTATTAAAAAGTTTCTAATAATAGAAAGTGTTGTAAATACATGCATTTAAATCATTTCTAACACGTCTACTCATGTATAACATCACCATTGTGACAATCCGGCAATTCGCGGTTAACTCCGTTAACCAAAAATTATCGAAAATATCACTAGATAATAGAATATCAAATTAAAAGGTTTTGAATTAAACAAAATCCGTTCTAATATGCTTAAAATGCAAAGATTAAACTTGTTAAGGACAATTAAACAACAATTTTGACTTTTACAAGTCAAAATTCGATTATAATCAAGGTAAAAATCAAAATTTGATCCTAACACAAGTTTTAGTCGAATTAAATCAGTTATAACAGTCACATTGATGATTACCATCATCAATTCAGAGTTTATTACGAGCATTATGGTCGAATTAAACCGGAAATAATACTAAAAGTCAAAACCGTCAATGGCAATTATAGTATACCTATGATTCGACTTTAACATTCCGAATTGGGCATTCATACTCATCAATCGGCACTATTAGATTCTTATACACTCAACAATTCGGTCTAAAGAGTTGTGAACAGAAGAGTTCGAGTGGAGCTTAGCCGAATTTCATCTTCTAATCGAACTACATCGAATCATCATCAAAAGAGGTAAAAATCTATTCATATACAACCTAAACCTGCCGATATAGAGTAACCCCATGGTAATTTTTGCTGAAAACATCGAATTGATTGAACTCTAATTCTAGGGTTCATCACGAAAACGGTTTTGGGGGTTTCGATCGAGATGGATTCAAAAATCAAATTAAATATCACCATTAGTTTCAGAAACCTCCGACTAAGCTAATCCATGTGCCAATTTCATGAAGCATTAACGAATCGATTGAGTTCAATAACTAGGGTTCATGTTAAGAAACCGATTTGGGGGTTTCTTGTTTAAACAGTTTAATGATCGAATTCAATCACATAGTTACTTCCAGAAGATGCTGACTAAGAAAGACCATGTATCAATTGGGTGTTTTAATAACGAATTGAACGAGTTCGGATTCTAGGGTTCATCCTAGAATACCATTTGGGGGTTTTAATCAATAAGAGATTAAAAATCAAATCAAATCATATCATTAGTTTCTAAGAGGTCCGATTTATGAAAACCATATACCAATTTGATCAAATTATAATGAATTTTGTGAATCCGATTATTAGGGTTCTAAGAATAATGTATATTGGGGGTTTTGATTATAATCAACAGAAAATTCAAATGAAACGGTACAGAAAGGTTAGAAAATTATTTCTAAATAAAAACCCCATGGATTTACAGTTTAATTTAATCGAATTTATCAAGATTGAATGATGATTTCGAGTGTTCACGATTCGAAGCTATGCAAGTCACGAATTTGGATTCTGAGATGATTGATAATTAAATTAAAATCACCCTTGAACTCGATTTGATCTGTGTAACAAAATCCCTAAGGTTTTGGGTTCAATCGAGTTCGAATTGTGGACCAATTTGGGGTTTGATGGCTTCGGTTTAATAAACAAAGGGAAACTGATCCCTTGTTAGTTAAAAGAATTTAAAATGAAGTCTATTAATGAAAGTTAAGTTAGATGAGATGGTTGAGTGTGTGTGTTCAGTTCTGGGGGTCGCGGGTTCGAACCCGGCTCTTACTGGTTTTGGGTTTTTAAATCATTTTCAGTATTTTTGTCATAACTAGTTCGTTTTAACTCCGATTTAATCCGTTCCAATTGCGTTGGAACCAGAATTGAATTCTGAATCTAATGAAACGATAAAATGTATATTTTTGACATGAAATCAAGATCGGGTATAATTACGCGTGTTTAAAAGAATCGTATATACTTATACGGTTTAAACAACCGAACACAAAGTCACGCGTATCTACGTATGCACGATTTTAAACAATCTAACATACGTGTGTTGACACGTATGTGAGTTCAAACATAAAACAATATTCCGAATAACACAACGTTATTGTTAAAACACAGGTTTTTTTTTCGTAGAGGATTTTCTACGCGATCTCACGTGTGTGATCATTCTGTTTGAAATCAAAGGTGCGTACACGGCCCCTTTCTTATTTTAACTGTTTTGGGGGAGAAAACATGTGCAACAAACACTTTTAGATACATATCACTTGCATGAGTTAGCTGTTTACATTAAGTGCAAACATAGCATTACAAGTCCTTACATTCCGAACCGTTTAGTTTGCCGTAGCGCAAAGCGTGGTAGTTGGAAATAGATCTATTAGGTTTGACAAACCTCACTTGGTAGATGGGATCTACGCAAGTGTTTGACTAGCCAATTCACATTTCTATTGTTTGTGCTAGACAATAGTGGCAAGGCAAAACATGCGTTAGCATGCAACAGTCAGCTTCGGTGTCGACCACTTATGTAAATAGTACAAATGACTAGCTATCATGACTATGCATGTGTGATTATGTTATCTGCAAACGTTATATTCAAACTTTTGTTTTAAACATTGTGAATGCTTAAACCTGTGTAATGCACCAACCTTTGTGTTGACTTGATTTACATGTTTTCTCAGGACACTAAGGTACACAATCAAGCAGGCATGGACTAGGAGATCGAGTCGCATGCATACTTTGCATTATAGTTATCTGAATTTGAACATTTGAAACTTTGTATTGTAATTTACATTTTACAACTGTTACGTTTGTTATTGTTTTAAAACGCTTTCGCAAACTTTGAAAACTTTGATATTACAGTTTTAGACCAAAGTATGTTTTGAAATTCATTTAGAGGTCTTCGTTATGTCTAATGATCTGAGATCCTGGTTTGTCACGTCCCAAATGGTATGATTCCGTTAGTTGAAAATTGGGGGTGTGACAACCATCATCATCAATAATCACCAAAAATCCATCTATCATTCCTAGTTCATGCATGCATGTTGTTATATCGATCATCCATGACCAAATCATGCATCACCTATACTCACATCATTATGGATCATCATAAAACTTCATCAAATCATCTTAGATCATCAAGAAACGTATTAAAATCAATAAACCCATATCTACATATTAATAAATTCGTGCATGCATCATCAAGTGGGTTTCATGTGCAATATAGTACTTGCATGTGTGATTAAAGATGGTTTTAAGCTACAAGGAGTGTTGTACTACCTTCTATAGCTTCAAGATTGTGGAGATGATGACAAGAACAACCCCTAATGCTTCTGGAATGGTTGATAACAGCTCCACAACAGGTGTAAGTGATTGGTGGTGCTTGGAAGTCTTCGCTTGGCCTCTTGGATCTTCAAATATTCAAGTCTTGGCTTCAATAACTCATTAATGGCTTCCAAATGAGTTTGCAGGTGAAAATGGCGGAGATAGACTGAAAGATTGAGTGTGGAATCGAGCAAAATGATTAAAATGGATAGAAGATGCATAATGGTCTTGGTTTTATAAAGATTTGGCGTCTGGATGTCGTCGCGTACCGCCGAGAGGGCTCCAGATTCTCTCAGCGTACCATGATGGATTTCGGGATTCAAATCCCCCGCTCATCCATCGCGTACCGCCATGGGGTTTCTTGTGGGCCTTCGCGTACCGCGATGGTCCCTGAAGAGCCCAATAGGCCCAATTTCAATGGTTTGATCCGTTCGTCGCCGTTTTCACGCTTCCGAACTATCGTTCGGCCTCGTTTGAACTTCCAAGTTCAGTGTTTGAGCGTTTCGTGAGGTTTCGAGTGTTTTGTTACACGATGTGATAAACGTTTACCAACGTTCATGTTTTCTTAGACACGTGTGTGCATGTTGCGATAATTCATCGAATTATCATGTCTGTGTCAGTGTTCGTATCGTCATGCCACGTGTCACACTAAATTAAACTAATTCTAGTGCCACGTGTACAAATATCAATTAAATAAGCATTTAATAAAATAGATTGCTGACCTGAAATTTACGGGGTGTCACACAGAGGTATGAACCTCTAAGCGGAATAACTTGAGGGGTGACAAAATTGTTTATTGCATATGGAAATGAGGAAATTACTTAATGCGTTAATACAAATATTAATCATTGTTTTACATTTGGAACTAAAAATAACAGTCCATGTTTTACTATCATCTAACTATATATGTCTCATCCTCTTGAACCTAGAGTATGCTTGCTTCTTTCATGTGTCCTTAACTCTCATTTCCTGAAAAACATACTAAATCATGTCAACTAGAAAGTTGGTGAGTTCATAGGTTTTGACACATAACAATTAGTGCAACAAGTGTGCATTCAAATGTAAGTTTAAGATATATATATATATATATATATATATATATATATATAAGCAGTAAATTACATTACATGAGTTCACCAACCATACCTTATGATTGTTTCAATGCCCCATGTGTTTGGTTCATATGGACCAAACCAAATGCTATTGGAGTTGTTATTACGCGTAGTGAACATCCAACCCCCTACTTGGGAAAACCGAATGGGTTTGTCAAACCAATAGATCTATCAACGTACCGTCGGCTTAGTTACACTAATTAATGGTGGTGATTGTGGGGGACTTATGGAGTTGTTTACTTGCTCCATGTAATATCAATTTATCATCATACAAATATATAAATAAACTTATAATTGAAATGGTGTTGAATATGTAATTCGTTGCATGCTTTTCACTCGGAAGTTTAAAAATAAAAATAGAAAAAGGACTATAAACTCACATTAAAAACTAAGCTAGAAATGGATATCTAAATGTAGTCTGGACTGTTACTGTATTTTGGCACCTATAATATCATAGATTTCTTTTGAGTTAAAAGGAGTTTCAAACGATCGTATACCGAATGTAAAAATTATATTTTACTAAAAGAAATTGCACGATTTGATTCATGCTACAAGTCGTCCAATATCTTTTGACCAATATAATAATAATTGATATGATAATTAATTAATGCCATCTATTCGAAATTATTAAGCTCAATTTAGATTAACATCAATTTAGTTTTAATAAGATATTAAAACCAGTTGATTCAAGTATTGAAGGTGTGTTCAATCTAATCATGAATATGTAAAATATGGATTTTATAAAACACAACTATCCTCGTTTAAACTAGTTGTTCATAATGTGTGTTTAAACATGAAAGTAAATATTAATTAGAGTATTTAACAACCCATAGGTCAATGCATTTTATCATAGAACCATAAAGTTAGTGTATACCCTACAATAGGTTTCTATGTAAGAAAAATAAAACATTTTGATTTTAAAATAAACGTCACCCTAGATTCAAGAAACTACATATTGATTTAACTAAAAACCTCATGTTCGCGCCTACCCTGCACTAGGTTTATGATTTTTGAGAGGAGAAATGGTTGAAATTCCTAATACACTTAGACCATTCAGTCAGTTTAGAATTGTAAGACAAAGACTCAAAGAGTTAACTAGGCCTAGTACAAATCTAGAAACAAGTAATTTAGCAAACCCCAGAACTCAAGGATTATAATAGCTATACTCGATCAGTTACCGTAACCCTTATGTGTAATTATGAACAATAAATAGATTGCTTAGTCCATTCACTCTACATGAATAGAATAAATCGTGATCTAATAATCTTAAACTAATTTTATTTTTGGGTCTTACATTACATCATCTCAATTTATTTCCAACAAATTAATGTAAATAATTAATTTTTCCGTTTATTCGCAAAAAAATTAATGGAAATAATTTTTCGATGTATCACTTAAAAGTTAAAAGAGATGCTAAGGATTTAAGGCAGATTATATGCATCAAAATTTAGTTTTTTTTTTTTTTTTTTTTTAAATTTGGTTTCGTCTCCATGAAATTAAGGATTTTATTCGTTGGTTTTTTCTCGCAATTATGTAGCAATTTATGACGTGAAAACTTATTCAGCAAATTTTGTAACAAATGAGGGTTTTTTGCGGTGATAAACTCAGTTAATTCACCAAGAAATGATACATAATTGAGGAACAAGATTGTAAAATACTAAACTTATAGAAGACGATTGTAATTACTTTTACTTGTAAAGCAAGTTTTGATATACTTTTTTTTTTTTTCATCACCGCAAGGAAACACCAGTACTTTATAAAATTTAGAAATAAAAATTTTTACAAATAACAAACATGTTATGTGTAATTTTTAGTTAAATATTAAAATTAAATTAAAAGAATTGTTTTGAAAAGCCACGAACTGACTTGACTTTTTACAAAACAAAATTAATAATCTAAGTGTTTTTATTTCCCATATTGCATGAGCACCTTACTATTTAAAAAAAAAATTACAAATGAAAGCGTGAAAGAAGGTGCTCAAATGTTTATATTATATGTATTTTAGTTGGTGATGTAAAATAAAATATTTATTTATTGAATGATAGAAAAATAGAACGTGTAGCTCGTTGACTTGCTTTAAAATGAAATACAACTAACAACTTAGAGAATAAATTAAACCCGCTTAAATTAATTAACAAAATAACGCATAGAAAAAGAATGAACAAATTGTAAAACTACACCTACGATGTTGCTGTTGCAAAAGCTTATGGAGTCACTTCTGTAACTAGATAACCAACATTGAAAACCATGTTTACATTGGATAGTTGACATTTTGATGATTCCTGCCATATTAACCGCAACTTGTGTATTTATTATGGGAACAAAATGAACTTAATACTTTCATCTTATTTACCTTATTAGACTATGTGTAAGACAATGTGTATGGGATGCGAAGAGCCCGTGTGCTTGTCCCCCTAGCTCCATCATGCCACCATGGCACTTGGTTTGCCATTACACGCCTGGCATGAGTTGGGCGTGACCGTCATTAGTGACCGTGGTGGTCATGAGTGTGAAGAGCTTTGTTTGATTTTTTTAACCAATAGAAATACTCAAATCACTTTTTACTTTTTCACGTATTACATATTACCATTACACGCATTTTCAAGTTTTACTCACTACCTAACACTCTTCTTGTGTGGAGGCTGCGTGACACGTGGTCAACCAATCAAGCCACTCATTACACATAGCCTAATGTGGGCTTGACCGCGTGTCACGTAGGTGTCATATGATAAGATATAATGGGTGAAACAATGAATGATGATGAGACATGCTTTTTCTTTTGATTGAAAAAAACAAATCTCTTCATGCCACAAGGAAGGGTCACAGAGGCTCTTAAACAAATCTTTTATGACAACCCAATCTTAGAAATAAAACTCTTAAACCTTATATGAGCCATTGATTTGGAATTTTGAAAATAAATATGTGGTCTACATTAACCCACATAGAGTTTAAGGGGTTTCTCTTTAAGATTGAGTTTTCATATAATTCAATCCCTATATATATAAGGAAAGTATAAAAATAATCCACCAAGAATGAACTAACTCATTAACCGTCATCTAATGGTTAATTTAAAATGTAAGTGTATAAGATTATGGCATGTATTGTCATATAGGATGGCATTTTATGCATTTTGTAATCACTTAAAAAGATAATGGTGATGATAAGTATCACCATCATATATATTTTAATACATCTAATTTTTTATATAAAGTTTACCCTCTATTTTTTTAAACATTCATAACTTTTATATATTATTTTTTTTTTTAAAAAAATTGCACCATTATACTCGTCTCGTTTTTATCTTTAATTTTTTTTTAAAAAAATTCGGCTTTGTTTTTGTTAATTCGGTTCCGGTTTGATTTTACGGTTAATTCGGTTTCGGTCGGTTTATTTGGTTAATTCGGTTCCAGTTCGGTTTTTTGGTTAATTCGGCTTCGGTTCGGTTTTTTCGCCTTTTTGTTCACCCCTAATCGTAACGAGCCTAAATATAACAATTTTTTTTGATTTTTTTTCTAATAATAGTAAAATTAAAAAGTAAATGCATAGGATCGTGACACGTGTCATTTTTAATTTTTTTAATATGAGAGGATATTTTCTACATTTTGTAATCACTCAAGAAGCTAGATTTAATATATTAGTGACAAGTGTTACCATCTAATATATTTTAATAAATCTATTTTTTTATATGGTTTACATACTCTTTTTTTAAACATTAATAATTTTTTTATATTATATATATTTTTTAAATTGAAATATTATACTCGTTTTAATTTTATCTTTGAAGGTTTTGTTCTGTTTTTTCGTTACCCGTCTCTTAGCACGTGCTGATGATCTTTATTTGTTTTTTTATTAAAATTACTATTATCGTTTTGTGAACGTATGTATGTTCGAGTTTGTTTTTGTATATTTCTTAACAAATACAATATATATATATATATATGAATAAATAAGTATATATGCATTTTTGTTAATTTGTATATAAAATTATGCATTGTTAACTTTACTAGTCAACCATATGTAACAAAAACAAACAAATAAACAAATTTACCCAATATATTCCCATATTTCACTGTTTCAGTAAGGTCTGTGAAAAAAGATGAACATAAACCTTACTCATATCTCAGGATATTCTTACTTTCAACCAAATGTAACACTATCATATAAAAGAACTATTCATTTTTAAATTTATTCATTGAGTTTATGTATATTTTTTGGTTTAGTATTTATAAGTTAATAACATTAAAAAATAAATAAACACATTAATAAATAAAATGTTATTGAGTTTATATATATATTTTTGTAGTTTTGTATTTATAATTATTTAGTTTAAAAACGGTTTTTGGACCTGTTATGCCATGAACAGATTCAGCTTCATCGGCTATGTTTTCAATCCATAAAAACCGGTTCTGAACCAAAGTTCGTTTGGTTCTCATAACTCTGCTTTAAAATTAACTTTACAATTAATGGTTCACTCTCTCTTAACCATTTAAACATCTTAATCATTAGAACCTAATCGTTCAGACATTATCAAAAGAACCCTTGGTTTTTTGTGTTTAGATTTTATAATTTATCTTTTAGGTTTTAAAATTAATGCTTCTTAATCCATTGTCTTGCTCGTTATTGTTTCTTTTTTGCTCGTCGTCGTTTTCACGATTTAGCTTTTAAGATGTAATTTTAGGTTTAGAATTTGGAGTGTATGACCTAACAAGCCGGTTCCAATAGAGGTGGGCATCGAAACCGGTTTCAAACCCGAACCCGGGGTTCAACCCGGAACCGGACCCGGTTCCAACCCGGTCTACCCCCAACCCGGTAGAACCCACCGGTTCCTAACCGGTTTCAAATTTGAATTTCTTAGCCGGTTCCAAACCGGGTTCAACCCGAACCGATTCCAACCTGGTTCACCCAAACCGGTTTCAACCCGGTTTTGACCGTTTGGAACAAAAAATCGATTTCTAGCCGTTGAACTAGCCGTTTGGACCAATTTTTAGCCGTTTTTTGATGTTTTTTGGTCCAAAACTTAGTATAAATTGTTGTGGCTTGGTTTAGTTTGATTCCACACTTGAAAACGAACATTCTAAGCCAAAAACGCTCTCGTTTCGTATACCCGACTGCTTTACTCTCTTTGTTTCGTGATCCATTTTTATTACACTCGTATTTTAAACAAGTATAACCTTGTTAACGCAATGACTCATTCTACATCTTCTGTCGGTCAAGGTTCTAACGTCGAAGTTACAGTTGTCCGTGTTCTTACACATAGTAGGAACATGGAAATATGGTGTAACTGAGATTTAGTTGAGATGAGTGATAGGTCTCAAAAGGCTCGTTGCAAGTATTGTGGTATGCTTCTTGCAAATGAATCAAACACGAGTTTGAAGAAACATATTACCAAACCATTTTGCATGGCGTTGAAGAATGATCCAAAAAGTCAACAAACACAAATCAGTAATGATGGTGGAATTTTTCACTACAACGTAGACGAGGTTCGTGATAGAATGGGGAAGTTCGTGATTCAAGAGGCGTTGCCGTTTGGACATTTCGACAACCCTCGTTTAACAAACATGATTCGAGATACGCTTCAACCTCGTTATAATCATATAAGTCGAAGGACGCTAAGGCATCATTGTTTAAAAATGTGGAACAACGCAAAAAAAGATTTGATCTTATTATTTGAAAAACTAAACACTGGTGTAAATTTAACTACATACGTTTGGTCAGCACCACATGGTTTACCGGAATCGTATATTTGCGTCACCGCCTATTGGGTTGATCACGGTTCATGGCAAATGATGAAACGTACGATTGCGTTTGAACTTTTCTCGTATCCACATACGGCTGAATATTTGTTTAAATTATTAGATTTCGTAATAACACAATTTAATTTGGAAAAGAAACTATTTTCAATAGCATTTGATAATGCTTCAAACAACACTGCTACAGTGGAAATATTAAAATTAAAATACACACCATTTTGCAACGGTATATTTTTCTACAGTCGATGTGTAGCACATATTATTAACTTAGCGGTGCAAGACGGTCTTTCTTCACCGAATCTTGAAGCTTTTCAAAAATGGTTTTAGAAATATGATACATGATGTTTTTAAAAAAAGTAGAAGAACATTTACCGAATACAAAAAATTTTGTAAAGATACGAACAGACCTTGTTATGGTCCTAATTGGGATGTTCCTACTCGGTGGAACTCCACTTTTAAAATGTTTGAAAGTGTTTTAAAACAAAGAGCAACTTTACAAACATATTATACGAGTCTTTATGAAGGTGGTTACGCCGAACAATTTTCGGCCTTAGCTTGGGATAATATTCAAGATTTAACTGAATTTCTTGAAGCTTTTAAAGCCGCCACTACAAAATTATCAGGGGTTTATTATCCTACTAGTCAATTAGTGTTACCAAAATTGTATTTGATGACGTCAAATTTAAAAATTTTTGAAATGAAATACCAAATGTTTGAAGAAATGATAAAACCAATGAAAGTCAAATTAAAGAAATATTTTAAAGATTTACCACCCGTGTTTACTTGTGTCGCTACTTTAAACCCAATTTTGAATGTTACGAGGGTTGAATGTTTGATAGACGAAATAAATGATAATTTGGATATCCATGAAGAATATCCAAATTTTTCAAATGATGCAAAAAAAAGTTTTCACATAGTTTACAAAGTATGTATGAATTTTATATAATTAAATATGGTCCTAATGTAAACACACGTACGAGCACAAGCGCATCAAGCTCGAGTAGTAAACCTCGTGATCAGCTTCTTAGTTTATTTAACACCGTTCGTAATGAAACGGCGAAACGCCAAAGGGGTAACACTCCTTCAAGTGAGCTCGGAAGGTATAGTGGAACAGATTTTGTGTCCACTTTTAAATCCGAGGATTATCACAATTTAGACATTTTGTCATGGTGGAAAGGAAAGAAATCCGACTATCCGATTCTAGCCACTATGGCACGTGATTTACTAACCGTCCAAGCTTCTACGGTAGCTTCGGAATCTGCGTTTTCTCTTAGTGGCAAGGTATTATCTTTACGAAGAACAAGACTTACCTCGGAATCAGTAGATATGTGTATTTGCTTAAAGGATCACTTGGATGCGATCGATCGAATTCAAAACATAACAAACCTCAAAGATGAAATCGAACATGAAACAAGGGTACACGAAGAGGAGGTGGATGAAGGATTATCTCCCGACATATCTGATGAAGAACTTGCACAAGAAGCTCGTAAACGTACGCAAACGCAAACGAGCACGGAATAAAACGCATGTTCTTAAGTTATTGTATTTTTATTTATCTTCTTAAGTTTATGTATATCTTTTTTTTAAAATAATTAAAAGAGAAATAAATGTTAAATATGTTATTTTTATTTTTATGTTATGTATGTAATTTATTGTAAAATTATTAGAAATAATAATGAATTTTTTTAATATCATTATTTTTTTATTCATGTTCTTAAATCAAGTATTTTTTTTTATTATTTATGTATGTCTTTTTTATAAATAATTGAAATATAAATAAATGTATTAAAAGTTATTTTTATTTTTAAGTTATGTATGTAATTTATTGTAAATTATTAGAAATAATAATGAATTTTTTTAATATTATTTTCTTTTTTATTTATGTTCTTAAGAATTTTTTTTATTTATGCATGCACATTTAAAAAAAAAAAAAGAACCCGGTTTGAACCCGGTAGATGTATCCGGTTCTCGACCCGACCCCACCCTACTCGGTTCTACCGGTTTTAGATCTACAAATGTGAAACAGGTTTCACCGTACCCAGTCCAAATTTGAACCCGGTTTGGGTTTAATTTTGAACCCGGTTTGCCCATATCTAGGTTCCAATGTCGTTGGTATAAGCTCAATCATATTCTAGGGTTTGTGAGTTTTTAAAAAATCTGTCTAACCTTTTTACAAATTAATGTCTTTTTACAAAATATACAACAACAACAACAACCTTACCCAGTATATTCCCACTTTTCAGTAAGGTCTGGAAGGGAAGGATAGATACAAACCTTACCCCTATCCCAATTGGGATAGAGAGGCTGCTCCGAAAGAGTCCCCGGCTCAAAGTTATCGTTTGAAGTTGATCATCCCAATGATCTTAACGTTATTTTCACAAATAACTAAAATAACGTTAAAATTAGTGCACTTTTACTTTTGCCCCTTAAGGGCCCACGCATATATACATTATATGCATGCACCGCAAATGGGGCGCAAACCGTTTTTTTTAAACTAGTTCATGTTCCAAACGGTTCCGATTCTGGTCAACAACCGGTTCCGATTCTGGTTCCGGCTTTTGACTGGTTCCGGTTTGGGTTTTGGCAGAGTAGTTGGAACCGTTTCCGCTTTTTTTCAGTCCCGGTTCCGATTTCTTTGAGTATCCGGAACCGCCTACACCCACCGATTCAGGTTGTCGGTTCCGGGTTTCTTTTGCCCATCTCTATGTATATGTGTGTGTGTATATATATACATATTCAACCCTCACACAAGTTCAATGTTACACAAGCTTGTTAAAACCTTTATTAAGCTTAGATGATATTACAATAAAATTTGTTACACATACAAGTGAGAGTCACACACCTTCAGACCCTACTAATTATTAAAACTTAATTATGTTCGTTTGATTGATATTATAATAATATGAATTAAATATAAGATTAAAGAAAATCTAAATATAATGAATACACAACTGTTTATACCACGTATTAGAATTCCCTAGGAGTTTCTTATCTCATAATAAAATTTGAATGCAGGCATAACAAAGAGACTAATAACTGCAGAATAGCAAAACTTACAATCCTGCAAAAGAAAGTAAGAAACCATTATCCTAAAAGAACAAAGTCAAGATCAATCTCAAACTCAAAGTCACTTTAATAACCACATATAACCTATAACTATCTTGTAGAAAAGAGAGAGATAGAGAAATCCTACTAGCAAATATAAAAATAGATAATATCCAGCCAACATGTTTTGATGGGTTTTGAAATTACTGTTTACGGGCGGCTTTTCTTTGTGCTGCAAGAAGGGCATTTGTACTGCTTGATGCTTTCGGCCTTTGCGGGTGTTATTTTCACACACTTACCATGATACCACCTCTCACAGATATCACACCCGATCCAGAACTCATCACCGCTGTAATTCCCACCACAGCTCCCACAAAGAGTTTCTCCATGCTCGTCTTCATCTTCTGCATAATTCTCATCATAAACCCGTGGTGTGCTTTTTGCCTGTCCATCATTTGTTCTCTGTAACCAAACATGATTCACAGGTCAACAGAACTCGTTTTGACCCGACCCGTTTTGCCACAATAAATAGTTTGAAAGATGGTTTATTTGTTACCTTTGTGCTGGATCTGGATTTGTTGCCATTATCCACATTGGGTTTGTCCTTGACATGCTTCCGCTCGGTTACAACTTCAAACACAGTGGGCAGGTCATTTATCATGCTGAATAGGCGCTTCCTGTGTAAAAGAAATTAAGGTGTTACCTTTAAGAAAAAAATGTATGGATAGAAGATATCTACTCGCTAATTATAATTAAATTACTAATATATGTTGCAATTAGATTTATCCAAATATTATCAAAAATACATTAATTTTACCTAATTAATAAATCAAACAAAAAATAAATAAAGAATCCAGCCATGAAAAAGACAGTTCAAAACAATGAAAGAAAACCCTAGATAAAAAAAATAAATAAAAGCCCAGAACAGAAAAGCCCAACACTCCATTTCTTTTATAAAATTACACAGCTTTAGAGTATGTTTACACTAATTTACCTAAATTTAGGCTTCTATGGTAAAGATTTATGAAACTCCCATCATTAATGGAGGATGAATTACTATTTCTCTTGTCTGATATACAAGATATCAGTCTTAGCTTGCTCAATAAATTAAACAAAGGAAGAATCAACCACAGATTTTAAAATATGATCAGTTATAATTTATGAAAATTAAGGAACAGTTATAGTGGATAAAAGTACTACGATACTCTTAAAAACCTACACCAGTTTTAATAAATTCTTGACAAAAACCGTAAATAAAGTGATAACCAGATATAAAGGTATATTGATAAGCTAGACTTGAACAAAAATACAGTAAGATGAGAAAGAAAGAACCTTTCATTCCTATTCAAACGAGCACCAAAGTAGAAAGCAACTGCCAATAACCAAGAATCAGTATGCACAGCAACCAATGAGAGCCAATCTCTTCTATGCATCCCATCTCTTGCAAAGTTAATCCCCAAAGCAGGTTCTGGGAGTTCTGGAGGGACTTCTTCTGCTGGTAGTGTCACTTCCCATGTTTCATTTGGGTGCCCATACAAACACAAATTCTCCTTTTCTACAGATTCATAATCATCAAATTAAACCATGTTAGGTCAACAAAAGTTAGACCAAACTAAAGTTAAATTAAAACATTAAGCATAAGTGCTAAAGAACCATAAGCTCTAGCCTGAAATTACTCTGCTAGTTCCATAATAATTTTATGATTTCAAAATTTGAACAGTTAAACAACCATACCCATAAATCCCACTTATAGCAATGTTATTGGTGAGAGTATGGGGAAAATTTTGAAAAGATTAATAATTTTTATACCGAACTACCAACAATCCTAGCATTAGATTCAAGCATGAGTTTTTACCCAAAGCTTGCATTTTTCAAATTTAAAAACAAATCATGAATATACCTTGCCAACTCTAAATGTTTACTGATTTTCAAAGTTATTATATACTCCAAAAGGAGCTCATGGTTTTAACTTGATTGTCAGTCATCTCCAGAATTCATGTTTAAACATGGTCCTTGAGTTCCTCAATAATTATATGCACAATATAACTATGCAATGTAAAAAGAATGAATTACAGCATTTTTTCTCACAAAACACATGGTTGGTTTATCATAGTGTAAAGTATTCTCACGCTGTACACAAATTCAATTACAGATGAATAACTTTTCTCACACAAAAAAAAAAATCAAACACAGAATAAGCATAAATAAAACTTCTAATGGCATTTTTTTTGTCAGAGTTCTTAAATTTTTCAAACAAACATTGACGGAATTTTTATCAATTTGGGAGTTAAAACTACCCCCAAAAACCAAACCTATCACTTTCAGAGCATCGAGTAAATAACATAAAGCTTACATCACAAAATCACTGAAATTTAACCAACAATTAATTTAAAAAATGCAATAGCAATTGAACATGAAAACAAACCTGGATCGCAGGTTGCGTAAAATTCATCAACATCTGCAACAAAAAAAAAAGGTAGTGAATAATCAAAAAACAAATACCATATAAAGTCAAAAGATGCAATAAATACGCAAAAAAAGTAATCAAAAACGACGGAAAGCAACATCTACTCACCGTAAGTGAGAGCTCGAACGATTCCGGAGCGACGAGCGCTGTAATCCTTGAAGATCTCTTCGACGGTGCGGGGGCTTGAAGAAATTGCAGCCATTTCCATAAATTGTGAGCCAAAAAGTGTCAGATCTAAGAAAATAAAGACGGATCGAGTTAGAATAACGAATCAGAGATGAATCAGCGGTTCCGCCATGGATGAATTCTCAGTATGAGGGGGATCACAGAGTTGGTGAATTGTCGAGAAGAAAGATGGGATGGAATGGGATGGGAGGCTAAAAGGGGGAGAAATTGGCTATCCGAAGGAATTTCTTGACCTTTTTTCGGATTTGATGAATTTACAGCCGTTGGATCTTGATTTTCTCTCTTTTTCGTACTTTGTGTATTAAATCTAGGAGAGGGATATTGTTTCACTTTAGTACCTTCTAGTTTCCTTTGTGACAGTTTTTACCCTACTAATTTTGTTTTGTTTTGTTCTATTCGATTCAAAGTCCAAACACCTGAAAATCAAATAGAATTGAGTTTTGAGTTTCAACAGGACTTTAATGAGCCGGTGGACTTAAAAGCTTGACTTGTTTATTTTTTCATGTAGAAATATCAAGCCTGAGCTTGGTTAGTTGAAAAGTGAGCCGGTTTCCAAGTAGGGTTAGGGGAGAAACGAATCGGGCGACGGTCTCAGGCCCTGCTTTTTAAGAGGTTCAAAATTTAAATATATATATATATATATATATATTATATTACTAATTTTTTATATATAAATTATTCTATTAGTTTGTTTAGGAGGGCTCAATTTTTTTTCCCAGGCTTTGAATTTATCTTTTCATTCTTGAGGTCGGCTCTACTTGCAAGGTAGTTCCTTTGTTTAAAAAACTTGAGTAAATTGCCTAGATAGTTTATGTGTTTTGCTAGTATTTAATTTTTTATATCAAAATTTCATAAATTATCCATATGGTTTCAAACTTTAAACATTTGTAAATATACGGTTCTTAGGTGAGAAATTTGGTTAAGCATATGACAATAATTTGATAACCTAAGAATTGTATTTTACAAATGTTAAAAGGTTGGGAGCATTTGAATAATTTATAAAACATAGAATACAAGAATAAAATATTATTAAACCCAATGAACCATCACGTATTTACTATAAAAATGGTATTCTTGTTAAGGAGTGTTTATAAAATCGGATAACGGTTTATTTGGTTTATTCGGATGTGAAATTTTGAAAACCTATTCGAAACCCGAACCAAACCGAATAAAAATATAAGCTTATCCGATCTAAATATATCCGAATAGCCCAAATAAAATTAATTTTTACACATGAATAACCTGAATAAACAGAGTTTTTTCGGGTTATTCATGTTGAATTCGAATATCCGATCCAAACAAGAAAAATGGATATCCGACCCAAATTTATCCGAATAACCCGAATAACAATACGAATCAGTTTTTTCAGGTTTTGGATACGATTCGGATTTCTAATTTCATTTTTTTTAAACACCCCTATTCTTGTTATTTTATTAAAAAAGTAATATTTTTTGTATTTATTTATGTTATATTCTTGAACTAATAAATCAAGAAAAAATTTTAATTTGATAGTTATATAGTTTACTTAAAAATGTCAAAATGTCAATATGGTTATGTTTAAATAATATGTTATAACTTTGGGTTATACCTGATTATAGTTAAAACTAAACTAAGTGAAATAATATAGTATATTGTGATGGGTCAAAAACAAGATTTTGGTGACGGTTGTCAGAACCTAGAGGATGTTTGATTTCGTGATATGACCAAAAACTTTGAAAGATTTTCATACTAGTTTAACCTAAAAGAATCATGTAAAGGTTTTTTTCCCTCTAGCGTCAGGACGTTATAGAAAGTTTAAGTCGTAAAGACATAACAACTATTTTATCGAAGATATATAATCCCAAATAGTTAGTACTTGAATAGTTATTTATTATGCCAAAAAATATAAATGAATATGAATTAAGAAGTGACGTTTATATAATAATGTTACTTCTTATAAAATTAAACTCTTAAAATATTTTTCAAGAAATACTTGTCATTTATACATATGTCACCACATTAAACTAATGTTTTAATATTGTTGGTGTTGAAATGCTAATCGATAAAATAGTAATTTCTTTTGGCATAAATGACCCAAATTTTACTCTAAATACGAAAAAAAAGGGAGAGCGACTAAGCACATTGCTCTTAGGACCCTTCAGTCAAGCAAAATTAACATGTATTTTTCAAATGTGTTCTCTTATTATTTATAAATATATGGTTCCTTACCTAAGATACAACAAATAATACATGGGGATTTAAGTAGTTCGAGTATGAACCAAGACGTTAACTTCTATTTATTTGACACTTTGAGAAATAATATTATTAAATTAGCTCAAGTTAGCACTGCAAATAGCAAGCTTGTGAAATACATGAGAATGAGAATGAATTGGATTGACATTATATAGGTAAAAGTGTTTAAAACATTTGATATTTTGGTTTAGAGGAAAAACAAAGAATCTTAATTTTCGGTTTTAGCCTCCATGATCTATGATTTATTAAGCGTGGAAACTTCTAGGATAGCTTTGAAAGTCGCTTTTTCTCTCAATAGTAGAGTTTCAACCATACGAAGGACGAAACTCACTTCAACAACATTAGGGAATATGCATATGACTAAAGGCTACTTAGATACAATGAAATGTTTGCAAGATAAGATCAGTCTGGAAAGCAATTTTTTTGTGAAAGAAACAATACATAAGGTGAAACTTGATGAAGAAGGTAGGACACATCCACTTTCTGATAAAAAAAAAACACACACTTTGGATGAATACATGTGTAATAATAGTGTTGATGCACAATACGATTATTAAATAGGTTTTTCAAACGAATCAACAACCACTAATCTAATGTGAAAAAGTAAAGATTTATCTTTTATCTTTTTGAAGCAATATTTTCTCTTTAATTTTGAACTTTATAAAAATTTAACAAGAGAATTTTATTCAGTTATTATATATTTTTTAAGTTTACTATTTATTACAAACAATAATTTATAAATTTTTTTCGTGAGTTTATATATTCTTTGGTTAGTATTTATTAATTATTACATTAAAAAAACCGATTAATAACTGAACCAATTATGATTAAAACCGTTTGTAGTTCCGTTGGCCAATTATTGGCCCGGTTATTAAAAAACTGTAACCAGTTGTCAACCGGCTAACCGATTCGTGTGGCATTAAGATTTTCTTTTGAGACATTGTGTTTTTTTGTCACGAACATTCTACCAAATGGCACAAATCAAGGAAGGTATACCTTAAAGAAGCGCAAGGGTCAATATGGGCATAGTAACTAGAGATGTTCAAATAACTCGACACTCGAAACTCGTTTGAAAGTCGATCAAAAAAGCTTGAAAATAATCTTGTTTGATTTTGGCTTGGTTTTAAACGAGCCGATCGGCTCGATTTGGTTTATAAACAAACCGAACACGAGCAAAGGTTTACTCGCTCGTTGCTCGTATGATTTTGCTCGAATATATATTCATTTATTATATATATATAGAGAGAGAGAGAGACACAATGATTATATAAATATTTAACATAAAATAGGAAAATGCTTGAATTACTTAAGTATTTAAAGAGTAAATATTTATATTTCAGACTCCGTTTGTATAATATATTGAAAACATAACAATAAAATAAAAATATAATTATAAATATCTAAATAAACATTCAAAGCATTCATTTTTAGTAAATATCTCTTTTCGTTGTTTCCTTAATAGATGACATTCTGGATTCTTTATATCAAGTTTTAATACGAAATCGAGCAAAACCTAACACTCGATTCTAAAACGAACTGACTTTGATCATTAATACTTCACTCGGTTTTGTAAATTCAAACCAAACCAAACAGCTCGATTACTACTGCTTACAACGCAAGTCATACAAACGGGTATTCATTAGTTCGTTTAACAGCTAGGAAAATATATCTAGATTTATACGTGCTTCCTATTTATAATCATAACTCACAGTAGTCACTAGTTCCTCATGTTTTATACTAAGGCATTGTACCTATTGTGACAACTAGTACCGAACCGTCCGGCAAGTCCGTACGGTGTGTGTACTTTCATCAATTATTGTGTGTAAATACAGTACATGAACAGTCGTATGATAACAGAACTCAGAAAAACAAACCATCGTTGTATGTTTTTAAGTGAAAACTTAAATACAGTAAATACAACAACTCAAGAGAAACAACAGTGTACAAACGAATAACGAAAACAAATCGGTTGCGATCTGATATCCATAGATGACAGGAATCAGATGGCCGACAAATCAGTTTGAAAACAACATGATAACAGGAGGTTAGTTGAGTCCGATAGTGAGGAAACACAATTCAAACGTAATTTACAGTGTCGTTTCAGAATAACGAACTGACAGTGTGTTTGCGTGGGTGACGATTCACACAAACATATCTGTGAGTTTAACGTTTTGAAATGATATCTGATAAGTAGAAAACAAAATCAGAAAGTGAAAAGTACGATCGTGTTCGTACAGTTAGCGCTCTGTACGAAAACGCGCGTAAGTGACACGATCTGACGAAACGAAAACGAAACACGACACGAACGATAATAAATTTAACAAAATAAAATAAATAACATTTTACAATTTTGAAACTCATCATTATTTAAATAACATTCTTTATTAATTACAAATAAATTACGCGTAATTTTCCGGTTACGCGACGAAACCGCGAACCGAGCAACCGAAACGGACCCGGACACTACACGGGGTATAAAAACCCTAAAATGAAACCATTTCACTCATTTTATCATCTTCAACCTCCCTCTCTCTCTCAAACCCGGCTACCACCCTATCACCACCAAAAACCACCTTCAAAGTCTTATATCTCACTCGTTCGTGGACCAAATCGCGCGTTCTTGGTGTCCACGCGTAGCCCTCGACCTCCTCTACCTGAAAGTACAACGGATCCGAAGCCTAGACCACCGAAATTCGAGGTATGACTCAAGGAAAGTAGCGGGAATTAGGGTTTTCGCTTGGGTTTGTTACACACACACACATAGCCGTCTCCTTCACCTTCTTGCTCGAACCCAGCTCTCTAGAGACACGATCTACATGTGGTAACACCAATGAAATGACTAAAACAAAGGTTCAAGCTGTTGGTGGGGATGAGCATACGCAGGTTCGTAGGGGACCAAGCCGAACCCTAGTTGGATGCGTCGGCCGAACCCTTTCCATGCTCAGCCGAATCCCCATCCTCCCGAACCTTTCATGGGGCCGAGCCTTCGGGAACTCACGAACCCACGTAGTCATGAATCTTCCATCACCTGAACGAACCGTTCCCGAACCCTGGCATGTAGCCGAGCCTGCATGGCTGTCACTAAGCCGAACCCTAGCAAATCTGGACCAGCCCCCATCCCTGGCGAACCTTGCATAGTAAATTGGTGGCCGAACCTTCGGCTAAAGAACCATTAAGGGTTCGCTGCTTTAGCAGCCCAAAGAGATTATGATTGGCCCAAGCAGATGTAAAGCCCACCACCATTTCGTGATCTGCATGGTTTATTATGCTACATATGCTTGATTAATTTTTCACACATTATCAACTGGGCCCAACAACAACTATATTTAGCCAGTAATCTTCTGTCGGCCCACTTCTATACACGATCCACCTAGCATCATCGGCCCCACAGGAAGCTCACGTTCCAACTATTTTGTTGCAGCCCACATCTTGGCCCAACAGTTTATTCAGGCCCAATATCTCTTGTAATCAGCCCAACTCCACTTATTTGGCCCAATTACCTTGTGCGGTCCACTTATTACAATCGGCCCAACAGGCCCAGCGTGCCTTAACCGGCCCAAGGCCCTCCCATCCTTCGGCCCAATAACACATACACGGCCCATGTTGATGAACCACAACAATGGCTCGACCCAAGAACAACATTCGGTCCAATACTTAGTGTTTAGAACAAACAATTAAAAAGAACATAAATGGGTGACATTCATGTGAAATTTCAATAAACTACTATAAAGGAATGGGAGTTGTAATCTAGTTTTCTCTCAAAAGAGAATGGCAATCAAGTGTGTTGAAACAAATAAGGGTAGTAAATTATTGAATGATCACAAAAGAATTGAATTAAAGTCAAAGTGAAAGTATGTAAATCAAACCCTTGGGCATACATTACAAGCATACACTAATTGTAAACTAAACTAACTAAGTGTCCACAATGTGCATTTAAATGAATTGGGTCGAATGAGGGTCGAGACCAAGTGGTGATCACAAAGTTAGAAACAACACATACGCGCGTGAAACACTTTACAACTTATACTTATGGAATACATACAACATGAAATCTATACAGGACCGTGAAAACAAACTCAAGTACAACAAGAGCGCGTGCATTCCTTCTTTTAAGCTAAGTCAGCCCTACAACAACAAGGTGAGTTCATATGCCCCTTTTCTTTTAATCTTTACTGATTTCAAAGCTCGGGGCTGAGAAACATGCTAAACTTTTATTTACTTAAAAGTTTTCATTATTATATTGCTTATTTTATGATTTAGATAATAATTGTTTATCGTTATTATCATTTATCATTACATGCTTGATTGATTGACTTTATCATACCCGAAATAGCTAGGATGTTACATGCTATTTTAGAATCAAGGTCCATTAACACCATAGAATAATATAAGTTGTTAAGAACATATCTTACGACTGTTTATTATTCTTATACGATAGAACAACGGGGAAAAACCAAGGGATAACCTACTGATTACAGTTAGAAATAACAAGAATGATAATCATGATAACAAAACTTTATGATAACGACATCATTCTCTCATTTCTGACATCGAGTTATAAGACAAGTTCTTATAACACCTTGTTACAATCATTAAGAACATTTCATATAGAGTTAACAGTCGATGAAATCACCAGTGATATCGAGGAGGATATTACGAGCACACACATCTGGGATGGCATTCCCTACACCTATAGTATTATATATACTAAGACTCTATTTAGAGTATATTCTATAACCGTCAGAGTGTGCCGGTTATACTAACCTTAACACAGTCAAGCAAATCATGAACTTTAAACCACCAGAGCTAGAGGTAATCTAGTGAACTACTACCGGGCACGAGCGGTGCTATCATACCTACCGGGCACGAGCGGTGCTATCATACCTACCGGGCACGAGCGGTGCTATCATACCTACCGGGCACGAGAGGTGCTATCATACCTACCGGGCACGAGCGGTGCTATCATGCCTACCGGGCACGAGCGGTGCTATCATACCTACCGGGCACGAGCGGTGCTATCATACCTGCCGGGCTAATCCGTAAGGAATAGCTAACAGAGGCGATTACGTCTCTTACTTTGTTTGTTGGTTTATCATACCTGCCGGGCTAATCCGTAAGGAATAGCTAACAGAGGCGATTATGTCTCTTACTTTGTTTGTTGGTTTATCATACCTGCCGCGCTAATCCGTAAGGAATAGCTAACAGAGATTTTATGTCTCTTACTTTATTCATTGGGTTATTTTACATGCCGGCTGTTCTATAAGGAATGGTTAACAGAGATGATTATATCTCTTACCTATTTACTTGGTGGATAAACATACCGGGAAATCATGGGTGAAAGGAAATGGGTATCCATCGTTGTATTACAGGTAATGTCGAGTGCAGTTAAGCATGTGGTGGGGTGGCGTCTGGGCTTGACCTTTTCGTATGCCCCTATATATAAGCATGCTTAACTGGATGAAACATTATGTGTACATATAACCATGGAGAGGACATTGTGTGGAACATGGGATTCAATTATCAATACAACTTGTGTGAAACGCTGTGAACATGACTAATATAATTCAATGGTTTTCAATTACTAAACTTATGAACTCACCAACCTAGTGTTGACTTTGTTTTAAATGCATGTCTTTCTCAGGTGACGGACAGGTGTAGATACATAGATGCAAGTATTAAGCTAATGGACTTTTAGAAGACCTAGCTTATTTTTGATTGCATACTTTTGGGATGACACAGTGAATCACTTTTGTATATCTTGTACAGATACAAGATATAAACTCATTGATTCTTCTTGATTAGATTTACTTAGTTAAATTATAAACACGTACTGTGTAATTTAACTTTGTAATTCTATATTATATGTCATGTTAGCATTTCTCATTATTTATCATGTGCCATGTAAACAATCTGATCACTTCGATTATCACTCAAGATATCGCGCCCCGGGAACCTTCCGCCCGACAGGAAAACCCGATCCGTTCCCGCCGGCCCGGGGTGTGACACCTATGGTGTATCTTTATCTAGATTAAGTGTTCAAAAATCTCAAACTGTTCTCACCATATACTAACACTCACAACCTCCCGATGCAATGTAACCGGTTTATATATAAGGCATACGTAGACTTGACCGCAGTCACATCATTCGCCAGCCCACCATCATTACAATGCACCACCATTATGCCCTTGTTAATGATTAGGGTATATTATATGTTTTCTATGTGTTGTACACCACAATTTTACCCCTCTAAGGGATAATTATAGTTGAAATACGTTTAACCTGTAACATCACTGTACTTCCGGTCGTCCGTACATCCGTACGATTGTACCGTTACGACCTGAGATTTGTAATTATTAAGGATGATGGATTATTTGATGATTATCACTGATATTGGTGTACATATTTAGAACATATTATTAAATGCGTAAAAAATGGGGAGTTAGTTGTAACCCAACTAAACAGAACCAGAGAGTTTATCGCAGGTGAATACACGGATTATGGGATATGGTTTAGCGGGTTTTGGATTGGGATTGATAATATTAATGTTATGAAATAATGGAAGTATAATTGGAATTAAATTACGCGATGGTGAGGTTACGAACACAATTTAAACTCGAATATTAATTCAGAAATATTAACTTAATAATGTATTCGCGTGAGTGACGATTCACACGAATATAATTATTAAGAATAATATTCTGAAACGATATTTTCCTTAATTCGTAAATCAAATCGAAATACGATACGAGCGTTGGATTCGCAAAGGTGATGATCTTTACGAATACGTACGCAAGTAATGCGTTTCGACGAGATAATAAAATAATATCAAACGATATTAAATTAATAAACGAAAACTTAAAACGCTTATTAGGAATCACAATCTTAAACAAAAACGAATGAATTAAAAAATTTTTAATTTAATGAAGATAAACGGATACACTTCATTTAAACGATTTTATTTAAGTTCATTTTAATTAAAACAAAACATGATTATTTAAACACTTAATTGTTTTAAATGCATTTACGAACAAAACCGAGGAATTTCATAAATTTCTCGCGATAAAAACGAGACAGGACACGGGGCGACAATACACGTTATAAGGAAGAAGATCACCATCTTCTTCCTCATTTCTACAACACCTTTCTCTCTCTAAAACACACACCCACTCATCTCTCTACCTTCTCTCTACGATTGCAAGCTCGTTTCTCAACGGATTCGCGTAATCTTGGTGGCTATACAACCGCACGATTGAGGGGAACACGAAGATACTAAGAAACCTATCATTTGCTCACGATTTGAAGGTAAGAGATACATTTTATTTTCGGTTTTGGGTGAAAACCCTATTTCGTTTATGGATACCCACTTAAACCGGGATTTAGGGTTTTGTGTTGTGTTAATCGAGTTATTATTGAGCTAAGGAAAGCGAGAGACGACCTTGTAACCTACAGATCTTGAAAATGATGATGATGGGAATGAGTTGCAGGTCGACGAACCTGCATAGGGCATTGGCCGAACCTTTTGGCCTCTCGAACCTGTCTGGGCGGGAAAGCAAAGGGGTGGCCGAACCTTGTTCCAGCCGAACCCCTTAGGGGCGAACCTTCTGGCCTGCAACGAACCCTTAGGGTAGCCGAACTCATAGGGTGGCCGAACCCTCTCAACTTGGCCGAACCCTGGGAAACGAACCTGGGGGCTTGACACATCACAGGGGCTACGAACCTAGGAAAAGAAAACCCTAGCCGAACCTTCCTTGAGCACCGAACCATTGGATGCCTAGCGAACCCTAACCACGAACCCCACTGAGTCAGACGAACCTAGGGATATGCTGAACAAAACCTTATCAGCCGAACCCTAGGATGGGTAAACCACCGAACCCTATACTTGCTGGGCCGAACCCAGGTATGAGCCGAACCTAAGGGGTTCGTGGAGCTGCATAAGCAGCGAACCTGTTGGGCCAAGGGTAGTTAAGTTAAACATTCACAATAAGGGCTAAGGACGAGTAAACGAACACGTTAAGGGGGTACGTGTACGCATGCATGGGGAAATAATGAGTTGCCACCTTTATTTGATAATATAAACTCTAAACTATGAGATTTTGTATGATGAGAACATTTATGGGAATAACATAACATAATCTCTCAAAATTTAATTTGATTTTAATAGCTCGGGTTTATGTGGACGAATAGTTCATCATGCATGTATGTATTGACTTGTATATGACTAGGGTTATCACCTTAAAATATACGTAAATATGGGAACACACATGAGATAATGCAATTAACTATTATCATTAAAGAATTTAAATGGTCAAGTTAAAATTAAATTTTTACAATGATTAATTATGAAAATCTTTGGAGTTTCATTTTAACTTAGACGAAATAAATTTAATAAACGAGATACTGACGAATTAAAGGATGAACACTTACGATACTTGAAATAAAACACAAATATTTATGAACACAAAACACATGAAAATTACAGGTTGATCGAGTCGTGTTGATTTCTCTTACGTGAGTGCGCATATTACAAAATACCGAATCTAAGGACTCAGGTGAGTTCTCATAACCTCCTTTTTAAACTGTTTTGTTTTAAACTCGGAGGTGGAACATGTATACCAATATTTAAAATATTATTTTGATAACACATGGTTTATCATTATGATATTCAGATTAATGAATTACCATTGATTATTGATTGAGATGGATTATTATTTATCCGTGAGTCATTGTTGATTGAGTTGACTTAGGTCCTCCGCGATGATTGAGTTACTGTTGGTGAGTTGACTAACGTCCTCCTCAGAGACTCCACTGTTGATTGAGTTGACTACGGTCCTCCGCAGTGCACGTATTGACACTTATAGGAATATCGTTGACTGAGGTCCTCCGCGATGATTCCGCCGTTGATTGAGTTGACTGAGGTCCTCCGCGGTAACTTATATTGATATGATTGTGATGGTTGATGATTATTGAATTGATGAGATTAGTTGAATATACGTGGTTGAATAATTGTGATGATTGTGTATGTGATTACTTGGATTTGTTTGGATGTTGTGTTATGTTGAGATTTGGCAGGACTGAACTAACTTACAGGTGCACATGTGGAAATTCTCGGGAAAATTATAAACTTTTATAAATCCATCTATCAACTTTTATAAACGTTTTATAAACATTTTTATACATAAAAACTTATGATTTCTCGCCAACTACTTTGTAGTTGACACTTGATTTTCTACATGTTTCAGGTAATGAAGCTAAGTAGGTTGAGGAAGAAGTACTCACACTTTTGGATATCATCATATAGGATCTTGGACTTAGCTAAATAACTGAAATTCTGGCAATTAGAATTTAGTTAGATAGCTAAATCTCTTTTGTAATTGATGTAACTATTTCATGATGAACATGATTTTTGTGTAATTAATTTGGTTGTTTGAATGATATATGATGAATTGATTTAGATGCCCACAAGCTTTTGAACAATCTACACATCCCTCGTGGCATCCCGACGTTTCCGCCATCGGTCGGGGTGTTACATAGCCTGACATCTAGGTTCGCCTAATGTCTAAGTGTACCAAATGTCTAGGCATATGCCTCACAATGTCCATAGAATGTACTAATCTTGAGTCCCAATGTGTATATATATGTCTCCTTAACTGAATCTATACTTCCTCTATTGAGGGTATACATTAAGTAATCTAACTAATCCTAATCCCTAACTGTAACCCCCGGTTACTATTTAACAATTTTCTATAATATCAGAGTTGGTCCCAGCTAATTTTTCATTTTCAAAACCTTGTTTGACCTTTTATATTTTATAATATTTAACAAAGTTTAACGCAAACGTAAACGTGTCACACATTTTACAATACTTATTTACATAAGTAAGTTTAAACCAATATTTCAAACGTTTGCAACAAGGTTTGTTCGTTCGATTCACAGTCCACCTCGATCCTTACAGCCAGGTCCATCATGTTTGACCTACAAACATCACACAATAATTCCCATTAGTTCATAAGAACAAAGTAAGTAAACCCCAATGATTTCTCAACAATAAAATGTAAAAATACATTTTTCACAATCAACATTCAAACTGAGTCATTTCTATCCGAATTGACTCTCACAATATAATAATATTATATTATCAATCATCAACTATTGCTTACAATAGTTTAATCAATATTACACTATGGTGTTCACAGTCCTGTGCTTCCACCATAGCTATTTGTCAGCCCCTCTGACTATTCACACATTTGTGGAATCATAATTAGTTCAAGTCTTGAGATGTTCACCCACCGGTACTTCCATCTAAGACAATTGCTAGCACCTCTAGCTATCCACCATTGTGGAGTCATAAATAATTCAAGTCTTAAGATGTTCACCCACCGGTACTTCCATCTAAGACAATTGAAGGGTGTGGAGTGTATGAAACTTAGGAATAGTTAGCTAATATTAGTTATGACCAACTAGGACACTTAGAATAATATTAGGAAATTTATAAATGTTATGAGTTTAATGACAGATAGGAGAAAAATATAGTTCCTATATGTAATCCTAACTGTTTAAAATGAACTCATTCAATCATAGTTTGTATTACTTACGTTGTAAACGGTAGTAACATGTTTCTAATCTCCTCAGAAACATGCCGCCACGCCGTCACAACGGAGATGATACGAACTCAGAGGATGCTAACGGTAATGCCAACTCCGGCATACAAAAGTTAGCAAATCTTATCTCTGGATCAATTGACTTAAGCCAATCAGTCTGTCACTCAAAACAGAGGTGGTGCAAACCCACCAACTTGCACATTCAAACACTTCAACTCCTGTAATCCACTGAAGTTTACGGGTTCTGAGACAGCCACTGGTCTACTACAGTGGTTTGAGAGCATGGAGTATACCTTTATCAACTGTGATTGCCCCGATAACTTGAAGGTGCGTTATGCCACCAGTGTTTTCCAAAAGAGAGCACTAACTTGGTGGAATGGGGAAAAGCGAACTAGGGGAGTTGATGCTGCCCTAGCACTGACTTGGACTGAGGTCAAGAACTTGATGACCGCTGAATTCTGTCCTCGCAGTGAAATGAGGAAACTGGAGACTGAGTTCTGGGAACTCAAACAAGATAGTGGCGAGAATGTCATCTATGATACTCGTTTCCACGAGTATAGTCTACTGGTACCTCATTTGGTGACGCCATTGGAGAGAGCTATTGAGAAGTACATCGGCGGTCTGCCCATGCAGATCCAAGACACTGTCTACGGGAGCAACCCCAAAACACTTGAGGCTGCAATCCGTTTATCTGCTACATTGACTGATAACCATGTGAAGGCTGGAACACTCACCAGGAAAGGGACAAAGAAAACCGAGGTGAAGACTACTATGAAGGAAACAAAGACTGAAGGCAAGACCGAAGCTGCTAGTTCATCGAAAAGCAGCAACAGAGAGAGGAAGGCTAGGAGTTATGCTGTTACCACTCCAGTCACTCAACAGTCCTCCAATAATTCCAACACTAGGAATTTTGGAGCTGTTCCGCAATGCAACACTTGCCGATATCATCACGCGCCTAACTTGCCTTGTCGCGTCTACAACAACTGTGGCAAGTATGGCCATTTTGCAAATGTCTGTCCGAGTGCACCGCAAGCACAAAGGATGCAACCTGCTCCGCTTGCACTACCTGCTCTGCAAGTTCAACCGATACAAGCTGCACCTGTTCGCCAGGCACCTGCACAGGCAAGGGCCTGTTATGAGTGTGGCGAAGTGGGTCATTTCAGGAGTCAATGCCCAAGGTTGACTGGAAACAATCAGATGGTGGCAAGAGGCAGGGAATTTCAACTGAATGCCCCAGCTGCTCAAGCCAACCAGGACGTGGTCAATGGTACATTTCTGATCAACAACTCTTATGCATCTGTCTTATTTGATTCTGGTGCCGATAGGAGTTTCGTTTCATATGATTTTGAATGCTTGCTTGGTAGAACACGCACATATTTAGATAAACCGTTTAACGTGGAGGTGGCTGACGGAAACACTATTGATATTAACACTGTTATTATCGGATGTACTATGAACTTAAATGATCACGTTTTCCCGATTGATCTTATACCTATGCATCTTGGTAGCTTCGATGTTATCATAGGCATGGATTGGTTAGCCACCTACAAAGCGGATATAGTTTGTCATGAGAAATACATTCGTATTCCATTACCTTCAGGTGAAACCTTAAGAGGTTTTGGAGAAACTTCTAGCAAAGGTCTTAAGTTGATGTCATGCACTAAAGCACACAAGTACCTTAGGAAGAAGTGTATAGCATTTTTAGCAAACATTGTGGAGAAAAAGGAGAAAGGAAAGAGCATTGAAGACGTTCCTGTAATAAGAGATTTTCCAGAAGTATTTCTAGATGATTTGTGTCACAACCCGGGCCGGCAGGAACGGATCGGGTTTTCCCATCAGGCGGAAGGTTCCCGGGGCGCGATATCTTGAGTGATAATCAAATGATCAAATTGTTTACATAGCACATGATAATAATTGAGAAATGCTAACACATCAATGATATAGAATTACAAGATTAAATTACAATGTATCGTACATAATTTAACCAAGTAAATCTATCAAAAGAATCAGTGATACTATATCTTGTGTCTGTACAAGATATACAAAAGATGAATCATGTTCTTGTTAGCCAAAAGTATGCAATCACAAAAGTAGCTAGGTCTTCTATAAGTCCGCTAGCTATATCCCTGTAATCATGGTGACTAAACCTGTTCGTCACCTGAGAAAACATGCATTTAAACAAAGTCAACACTAGGTTGGTGAGTTCATAAGTTTAGTAATTGAAAACCATTGAATTCTTGTCAATCATGTTCACAGCGTTTCACACAAGTTGTATTGTTAATTGATTCTCATGTTTCACACAATGTCCTCTCCATGGTTATATGTACAGATAGTGTCTCATCCAACCAAGCATGCTTATATATAGGGCATACGAAAGGGTCAAGCCCAGACGCCATCCCACCACATGCTCAACTGAACTCAACACTACATGTAATACAACGATGGATACCCATTTCCTTTCACCCATGATTTCCCAGTATGTTATCCAAATCATGAAAAAGAAAGAGACGTAATTATCTCTGTTAGCCATTCCTTACGGAATAGCCCGGCATGTAAGATGAACCAATAATTGAATAAAGAGACATATAAATCTCTATTAGCTATTCCTTACGGATTAGCCCGGCATGTACAATAACCCAACGAAATAAGTAAGAGACGAAATCGTCTGTGTTAGCTATTCCTTACGGATTAGCCCGGTGTGTAAGATATCATACTCGATATCTAGAACGAAACTTAATAGTTTATTTAGCTAATCATTACTGATTAGCCCGGCGTGTAGAATACCCAAACAATTGCAATAAGAGACATAATTGCCTCTGTTAGCTATTCCTTACGGATTAGCCCGGCGTGTAAGATATCATACTCGATATCTAGAGCGAGACCTAGTAGTCTCTGTGACTGTCAGTACTAACCAGTCCGGTGTGTAAGATATCATACTCGATATCTAGGTAGGGACATAATTGTCCCAGTAGCTGTCACCCCTGTCCAGCCCGGTGTGTAACGTGTCCTATTCATGATTCCTAGTTTGAGACATAATAGTCTCAGTAGCTGTCATTACTGACCAGCCCGGCATGTAAGATATCCTCCCATAATATCTATTGGAATGAATATGTTCCCTAGATTTTATGAATGTTATCAATTAGAATGATAGCACCTCTCGTGCCCGGTGTGATTTCATTAGATTACCCCAATCCCTGGTGATTAGTGTTCGTGGTTTACCCAACTAATCTATGGTTGTGTAACCGACATCCTCTGATGGTTATAAGATGTGCTCTAAATATAGTCTTAATAGGTAGTGATAGTATGTGTGGGAAAGCCATCCCAAAAGTGTGTGCTTGCGATATCATCCTCGATATCACAAGTAATTGTCTCAACTGTTATCTTGATGTTGAGTGTTCTTACTAACTTGAACAGAGTGTTATAAGAACTTGTCTTATACACAATGTTAGTAATGTGTGAATGATCCTGTTATCATGAAGTACATTATCATGATTATCATTCTTGTTATCTGTAATTGTTATTGGCATGTTATCCCTTGTTTTCCCCGTTGTTCTATCGTGTAAGAATAATGCACAGTTGTAAGATATAATCTTAACAACTTACATTATCCTATGATATTATTGTGTCATGATTCTAGGTTAGCATATAGCATCCTAGTTAATTCAGGTATGATAAAATCAAATACGCAAGCGTGTCATGATAGACGATAATAAAGACAAGCAATTATTATCTAAGTCATGATATAAGCAATATGTTAAAATAAACTTTTAAGTAATTAAAAGTTTAGCATGTTTCTCAGCCCCGAGCTTTGAAATCAGTAAAGATTAGAAAAGGGGCACATGAACTCACCTTATGTTTGAAATGGTTGACTTAGCTTAAAGAAGAATGCACGCTCTCTTGATTGTTCTTGAGGTTTATTTCACGATCCTGTATTGATTTCACGTTGTTTTTGATTCGTAAGTATCAATTATTATCATTTTGTGGGTGTATATGTGTGTTATCTTCAAACTTGGTCAACATACATCCAGCTTAGTTGGTATTCGGCCCTTGTTTAATAATTATAGATTATACTAACACTCAATTAAATTTAATTGAGTTTAGTATCCCCCCCTCTATGTGTTATTGTTTGACTTGAGTACAAACCTCATCATAATGTGTAACCTTATGACTATTATAGTTTACAACTATAATACTTACGTTCATAGTTTGAAATTATTACAAATCTTTTACTCTTGAACTATCCCATTTCGTAATCGTGGGCCGAATAACCAAGACGGGTCATATGATTGTTGGACCGAATACTTGTTGTTGGGTTGTTATTGGGCCTTAATGCCCATATTGGCCGTAATAATGAAATGGGCCAAGTGAGTGTGGTGTTGGGCCATGGTGGGCCGAATGGATGTGGTGAACTAATTTATTTAGGCCAAAACAGCCCCCATGGGCCAAATGACCTGGGCCAGCACAGCCATCAAATGGCCGAAGCAGTGTATTGGGCTGAAAAGTCAGCTGTGGGCCGAAGGGTTTAATTGGGCCTATTGAAACGTGTGGGCTGCACAAGATGAGCCGAGATTAAGGTGTTGGGCTGAAGATTTTAACTGGGCCGAGTGAAGAATATGGATTTACAATTGCGTTGGGCCAAACAATAAGAAAACCTTGGGCCATGTAATGGGACTGGATGCATTCGACTGGGCTGAATATGCAAAGGACTGGCCGGCTACTTGGGTTTAGTCGAACAATCAGAGAGGGCGGTTCCAATCAGTGTGGCGAATCTTTAAGCCAACTTCCCAGGTTCGCCCAGCATAATGCACACCAAAGGTTCGGCTGATATGTTGATGCGCCTAGGTTCGGTTAAGCTAGAGAGGTTCGGCCCTGATGTCCCATGCATGAAAGGTTCGGTGGTGAGGGTGGCACATGTGGGGTTCGGCTGATGAATAGCTTCGCGAGTCAAGGTTGAAAAGGTTCGGTAGTCATGGGATGGTTCGGCTACTAGGGTTTCCCTACGCAGGTTCGTGACTCCTGGAGGGGTTCGGCAACATATGGTTCGGGCGAGGGTTCGTCTGGGATCTTGCATGTCAAGTTCGTTCAAGATGTCGAGGGTTCGGCCATGTGGGTTGAGGGTTCGCTGCTCACAGTCTCGTAGCCCCTGGGTTCGGCTTCATTTTGGTTCGGCTAACCACCAAAGGGTTCGGTGACTTTAGGGTTCGGCCGTCCACGCCCCTCGACGAACCTGTTGCTCCCATCTTCCTCATCAACTCCTAAACGGTTGCCGATCATCCCCTCTTGTTATGTGGTGCTGTGTTGGTGTCTCGAGAGTTTTTGAGTGTGTGTAATATGACTTTGAGCCGGCTACAAGTGATGGGTCGAATTCATGAACGAAAACCCTAATTTCCGTAACCTTCCCTTGTTCATACCTCGAATTTGGTCGGTTAGAACTCCAAATCTGTTGTACTTCCTTGTAGAGGATGTCGAGAGCTACGCGTGGACACCAAGAACGCTCAAATCCGTCCACAAACGAGCAAGATATGGGGTTTTGAAGGTGGAAAGTGGTGGTGAAGGGTGGTGGCCGGAAAAATGAGTTAGAGAGAGATTGTAGGTGAGGTAAATGAGAGAAAACTCTCATTCTAGGGTTTTTATACCACGTGTGATGTTCGGGTTCGTTTCGGTAGCTCGGTTCGCGTCTTCGTCGCGTATCCTGAATTTAAACGCGTAATTCAAATGTTATAAATAGAAGAAAGGTTATTTTAATTATTTTGATGAGTTTCAAAATTGTAAAAATGTTATTTATTTTATTTATTAATTTATTTCATTCGCGTCGTGTTTTCGTTTCCGTTTCGTCAGAAAACGTCACTTACGCGCGTTTTCGTACAGAGCGCTAACTGTACGAACACGATCTTACGTTTCACTTTCTGATATGGTTTTCTACTTATCAGTTATCGTTCAGAAAGTTAAACTCACAGATATGTTTGTGTGAATCGTCACCCACGCAAACACGCTGTCAGTTTATTATTCGTATACGACACTGAGTTATTGTTTTAAATTGTATTTTCTCTCTGTCGGACTCAACTAGACATCCTGATTTCACTTTGTTTTCGTACTGATTCGTCGGTCATCTGATTCCTGTCATCTATGGATATCAGATCGCAACCAATGTGTTTTTGTTGTTTACTTGTGCACTGTCGTTTCTCTTGAGCTGTTATATTTACTGTATTTAAGTTTTCACTTAAACACATACAACTGTGGTTTGTTTTCTGAGTTCTATAGTCACACAACTGTTTACGCACTGTATTTACACACAGTAGATGGTGAAAGTACACACACCGTACGGACTTGCCGGACGGTCTGGTACTAGTTTTCACAATTTGCCGGGTCTTCCACCAGAACGTCAGGTAGAGTTTCGAATTGACTTAGTACCTGGTGCGAACCCAGTTGCCAAAGATCCCTATAGACTTGCGTCTTCGGAGTTGCAAGAACTGGCGAGCCAACTGCAAGAGTTGACTGATAAAGGATTCATTCGCCCGAGCCATTCGCCATGGGGTGCACCGGTCCTGTTTGTCAAGAAGAAGGACGGGTCATTCCGAATGTGCATCGATTACCGCGAATTGAACAAACTCACGATTAAGAATCGATATCCACTGCTGCGTATCGATGATCTCTTCGACCAGCTTCAAGGCTCGGCATGGTTTTCAAAGATCGATCTTAGGTCTGGATTTCATTAGCTTCGCGTACAAGATGATGATATTCCCAAGACAGCTTTCAGAACAAGATATGGCCATTATGAATTTCTAGTAATGCCTTTCGGCCTTACCAATGCACCTGCGGTTTTCATGGACCTCATGAACCGTGTTTGCAGGCCATACTTGGATAAGTTTGTGATTGTATTTATTGATGATATCTTGATATACTCAAAGACCAAAGAAGAACACGAGAAACACCTTAAGTTGGTTTTAGAGATCCTAAAAGAAGAGCGATTGTATGCCATATTCTCTAAGTGTGAATTTTGGCTTAAGGAAGTTCAATTCTTGGGGCACATAGTCAATGGTGTTCACGTGGATCCTGCAAAGATTGATGCGGTGAAGAATTGGAGTACACCGAAGACACCGACGGAGATTCGATCGTTTCTCGGACTTGCCGGTTACTATCGGCGGTTCATCTAGAATTTCTCCAGGATTGCTGTCCCTCTCAATTCTTTGACTCAGAAGAATAAACCACACGAGTGGGGATCAAAGCAAGAAGAGGCGTTTCAGACTCTTAAGCAGAAACTTTGTGATGCTCCTGTCTTAACACTGCCTGACTGAAATGATGATTTTGTAGTCTACTGTGATGCATCCAACCTAGGTCTCGGTTGTGTCCTCATGCAACGGGGAAAGGTTGTGGCATATGCATCAAGACAGTTGAAAATTTACGAGAAGAACTACACTACACACGACTTGGAACTTGGTGCAGTCGTGTTTGCTTTGAAAATATGGAGACATTATCTTTATGGCACAAAGTGTGTAGTCTTTACAGACCATAAAAGTCTGCAACACATTCTCAATCAGAAAGAACTTAATATGAGACAACGGATATGGGTTGAACTGTTGAACGATTATGATTGTGAAATTCGCTACCATCCTGGTAAAGCGAATGTAGTAGCAGATGCGCTTAGTCGCAAAAGTCAAGTTCAGATCCATAGTGTCCGAGTGCACACTAGCCTCCGTAATGATGTTCTCACAGCCCAACAACACTCATTGGCACAAGACAACTTGAAGAATGAGATGTCTTGTGGGGCTGAGATATTATTGGAAAGTAAGGATGATGGTTTGATGTATTATTTGAATCGGTTGTGGATACCGAACAGAGGTGATCTTAGGATGGTGATTATGGATGAAGCTCATAAGTCACGTTATTCAATTCATCCAGGTGCTGACAAGATGTATCAAGACCTTCGGGCTTTGTACTGGTGGCTTGGAATGAAGAAGGATATTGCTGAGTATGTGTCCAAGTGCCTTAACTGTGCTAAAGTCAAGGCAGAACACTAGCGACCTTCGGGATTTTTATTACAACCAGAAATACCCATGTGGAAGTGGGAGAATATCTCCATGGATTTTATTACCAAACTTCCACGAACCGCAAACGGTAAAGGTAACATTTGGGTGATAGTTGATAGATTGACCAAGTCGGCTCATTTCTTACCGATACGCGAAACGTACCCTGTGCGGAAGTTAGCGCGTATCTACATTGATGAGATCGTTAGCCGACATGGTATTCCCTTAAGCATAATATCGGGTCGTGATGCTCGTTTCACGGCACGATTTTGGGAATCACTTCATGAAGCTTTTGGAACAAGGTTGGATCTTAGTACCGCTTATCATTCTCAAACGGATGGTCAAATGGAGCGAACGATTCATACATTGGAAGACATGTTGAGAGCTTGTGTCATCGACTTCGGTGGCAATTGGGATAGCCATTTACCATTGGTTGAGTTCTCGTATAACAACAGTTATCATGCGAGCATTGGTATGGCGCCGTTTGAAGCTCATTATGGCAGAAAATGTCGGTCACCTATTTGTTGGACCGAGGTCGGCGAATCATTCTCAATCAATAAAAGTCTGCAACACATTCTCAATTAGAAAGAACTTAATATGAGACAACGGAGATGGGTTGAACTGTTGAACGATTATGACTGTGAAATTCGCTACCTATTAATAAAAGTCTGCAACACATTCTCAATCAGAAAGAACTTAATATGAGACAACGGAGATGGGTTGAACTGTTGAACGATTATGAATGTGAAATTCGCTACCATCCTGGTAAAGCGAATGTAGTAGCAGATGCGCTTAGTCGCAAAAGTCAAGTTCAGATCCATAGTGTCCGAGTGCACACTAGCCTCTGTAATGATGTTCTCACAGCCCAACAACACTCATTGGCACAAGACAACTTGAAGAATGAGATGTCTTGCGGGGCTGAGATATTAAACAACTCAAACCCACATTTATTTACTACGGTCACTCCAAGTTGAATTTCGGGACGAAATTCCGTTAACTAGGGGAAACTGTAACATCACTGTACTTCCGGTCGTCCGTACATCCGTACGATTGTACCGTTACGACATGAGATTTGTAATTATTAAGGATGATGGATTATTTGATGATTATCACTGATATTGGTGTACATATTTAGAACATATTATTATATGCGTAAACAATAGGGAGTTTAGTTGTAACCCAACTAAACAGAACCAGAGAGTTTATCGCAGGTGAATACACGGATTATGGGATATGGTTTAGCGGGTTTTGGATTGGGATTGATAATATTAATGTTATGAAATAATGGAAGTATAATTGGAATTAAATTACGCGATGGTGAGGTTACGAACACAATTTAAACTCGAATATTAATTCAGAAATATTAACTTAATAATGTATTCGCGTGAGTGACGATTCACACGAATATAATTATTAAGAATAATATTCTGAAACGATATTTTCCTTAATTCGTAAATCAAATCGAAATACGATACGAGCGTTGGATTCGCAAAGGTGACGATCTTTACGAATACGTACACAAGTAATGCGTTTCGACGAGATAATAAAATAATATCAAACGATATTAAATTAATAAACGAAAACTTAAAACGCTTATTAGGAATCACAATCTTAAACAAAAACGAATGAATTAAAAAATTTTTAATTTAATGAAGATAAACGGATACACTTCATTTAAACGATTTTATTTAAGTTCATTTTAATTAAAACAAAACATGATTATTTAAACACTTAATTGTTTTAAATGCATTTACGAACAAAACCGAGGAATTTCATAAATTTGTCGCGATAAAAAAGAGACCGGACACGGGGCGACAATACGCGTTCTAAGGAAGAAGATCACCATCTTCTTCCTCATTTCTTCAACACCTTTCTCTCTCTAAAACACACACCCATTCATCTCTCTACCTTCTCTCTACGATTGCAAGCTCGTTTCTCAACGGATTCGCGTAATCTCGGTGGCTATACAACCGCACGATCGAGGGGAACACGAAGATACTAAGAAACCTATCATTTGCTCACGATTTAAAGGTAAGAGATCCATTTTATTTTCGGTTTTGGGTGAAAACCCTATTTCGTTTATGGATACCCACTTAAACCGGGATTTAGGGTTTTGTGTTGTGTTAATCGAGTTATTATTGAGCTAAGGAAAGCTAGAGACGACCTTGTAACCTACAGATCTTGAAAATGATGATGATGGGAATGAGTTGCAGGTCGACGAACCTGCATAGGGCATTGGCCGAACCTTTTGGCCTCGCGAACCTGTCTGGGCGGGAAAGCAAAGCGGTGGCCGAACCTTGTTGGCCTGCAACGAACCCTTAGGGTAGCCGAACCCTTAGGGTGGCCGAACCCTCTCAAATTGGCCGAACCCTGGGAAACGAACCTGGGGGCTTGACACATCACAGGGGCTACAAACCTAGGAAAAGAAAACCCTAGCCGAACCTTCCTTGAGCACCGAACCATTGAATACCTAGAGAACCCTAACCACGAACCCCACTGAGTCAGACGAACCTAGGGATATTCTGAACAAAACCTTATCAGCCGAACCCTAGGATGGGTATACCACCGAACTATACTTGCTGGGCCGAACCCGGGTATGAGCCGAACCTAAGGGGTTCGTGGAGCTGCATAAGCAGCGAACCTGTTGGGCCAAGGGTAGTTAAGTTAAACGTTCACAATAAGGGCTAAGGACGAGTAAACGAACACGTTAAGGGGGTACGTGTACGCATGCATGGGGAAATAATGAGTTGCCACCTTTATTTGATAATATAAACTCTAAACTATGAGATTTTGTATGATGAGAACATTTATGGGAATAACATAACATAATCTCTCAAAATTTAATTTGATTTTAATAACTCGGGTTTATGTGGACGAATAGTTCATCATGCATGTATGTATTGACTTGTATATGACTAGGGTTATCACCTTAGAATATACGTAAATATGGGAACACACATGAGATAATGCAATTAACTATTATTATTAAAGAATTTAAATGGTCAAGTTAAAATTACATTTTTACAATGATTAATTATGAAAATCTTTGGAGTTTCATTTTAACTTAGACGAAATAAATTTAATAAACGAGATACTGACGAATTAAAGGATGAACACTTACGATACTTGAAATAAAACGCAAATATTTATGAACACAAAACACAAAAATTACAGGTTGATCGAGTCGTGTTGATTTCTCTTACGTGAGTGCGCATATTACAAAATACCGAATCTAAGGACTCAGGTGAGTTCTCATAACCTCCTTTTTTAAACTGTTTTGTTTTAAACTCGGAGGTGGAACATGTATACCAATATTTAAAATATTATTTTGATAACACATGGGTGATACCTGGTTTATCATTATGATATTGAGATTAATGAATTATCATTGATTATTGATTGAGATGGATTATTATTTATCCGTGAGTCATTGTTGATTGAGTTGACTTAGGTCCTCCGCGATGATTGAGTTACTGTTGGTGAGTTGACTAACGTCCTCCTCAGAGACTCCACTGTTGATTGAGTTGACTGCGGTCCTCCGCAGTGCACGTATTGACACTTATAGGAATATCGTTGATTGAGTTGACTGAGGTCCTCCGCGGTAACTTATATTGATATGATTGTGATGGTTGATGATTATTGAATTGATGAGATTAGTTGAATATACGTGGTTGAATAATTGTGATGATTGTGTATGTGATTACTTGGATTTGTTTGGATGTTGTGTTATGTTGAGATTTGGCAGGACTGAACTAACTTACAGGTGCACATGTGGAAATTCTCGGGGAAATTATAAACTTTTATAAATCCATCTATCAACTTTTATAAACGTTTTATAAACATTTTTATACATAAAAACTTATGATTTCTCGCCAACTACTTTGTAGTTGACACTTGATTTTCTACATGTTTCAGGTAATGAAGCTAAGTAGGTTGAGGAAGAAGTACTCACACTTTTGTAATTGATGTAACTATTTCATGATGAACATGATTTTTGTGTAATTAATTTGGTTATTTGAATGATATATGATGAATTGATTTAGATGCCCACGAGCTTTTGAACAATCTACACATCCCTCGTGGCATCCCGACGTTTCCGCCATCGGTCGGGGTGCTACATAACCTGACATCTAGGTTCGCCTAATGTCTAAGTGTACCAAATGTCTAGGCATATGCCTCACAATGTCCATAGAATGTACTAATCTTGAGTCCCAATGTGTATATATATGTCTCCTTAACTGAATCTATACTTCCTCTATTGAGGGTATACATTAAGTAATCTAACCAATCCTAATCCCTAACCTTTACATCGACAGCCTTCCGTTGTACAGTAGATGGTTTATATATAGGGCATACGTAGCACCACGTGTAGCCGCCAGCCCACCACCTCTACAATACAACACGAGTATGTATTTGCTAAAGGTTTAGGGCTCATTCAATCATATATATAAACAATAGCACATCTCATATAGCACACATCATAAATAATAAAGCACAAATCATATAAAAATATGGAAGTTAACATTTAATAAACACATAAGTACTTAATCCTTAAAGTAGTAACTAGTGTATGAAATAATTCATATTTGGGTATCCTATGGTTATAGACTAGGTCATCCATTTCTAATAACCTAATTCTCCATAACCCAGGCTCAGATACCAATATATAACACCCCGACCAATGGCGGAATCATCAGGATGCCAAGAGGAATGTGCAGATTGTTCATAAGCTCATGGGCATCTAAAATATATCATCAGATAATATTTACAGCATTCAAATTAATTACACAAGAATCATGTTCATCATGAGACATTTACAACAATTACACAAAAGATGTGGCTAAGTTAACTAAATCCAAGTGTTCAGTATATCCAGTTAATTTAGCTAAGTTCAAGATTCTATGTAATGATATCCAAAATGTCTGTAAAGCTATCCTTCCCTACTTAGCTTTATTCTCTGAAACATGTCCAAAAACAAGTGTCAACTACAAAAGTAGTTGGTGAGTTTTCACAGTTTATGAATAATTGTAAAAGGATAAACTTTCACCTATGAAACTAGGCAAAAATGAATGAGACTCAGAATTTATCACAATGCACATATAATAATACAGATCATGTATTTCTTTAGCATTCAAGAGTTCCAACAATACACCAATACACAAAATTCAACCCATCCAATGATTCACAAATCACATATGATATACCACGTTTGCAATTCACTACGGGCTTCCCCTTAAGAGTAAATCAAACATTCGTAAATGCCTTCACCACGGTCTTTCCCAGAAGGGTAAGTCAAGCATGGTGATATGCTACACCACGGGCTTCCCTCGAAGGGTAAATCAAACAATGGCTAGCCTTCGCCATGGGCTTCCTCCAAAGGGTAAATCAAACATTAGCAGAAATAATAGCATATAATGATGATCAATGTATGTATGTATGTGTGTGTATATATATAACAATGTTCAAATCCTTCAAAACATTCAATCTAGTCCACATAAGTGATGGCTTATGTTTTTGTTGGACATGTTCCACCCCTTATTTCAACAATAAAGTATTTAAAAAGGGGCTATGAGAACTCATAGATGCTGTGCATTTTGTATATTGTAGTTATGCACGCTCACTGTGTGAATTCAACAATTGTTCAACAACTTGTATTCCATTCGTTTATGTTCACTTATTCGCATAATTTAAAATCATAATATTGCGTAACGTCGTTTTGGTTTTATTATCAAAACCCATGTGTAATCTATGTTATTTGTGGTTTGACTTATATATATGTAACCCTTTTTTAAACATTGTTAATATCATTAACATCATGATTAGGGTTTGATCAAAACCAATAATGATTGTTGTTAACCCAATAATGATTGTTGTTAAAAATAAGTTTTTAAACAACCCCTTTTTTTATTCAAGAAAATCCATGCAAAGGTGGCAATGATTTTAAATCTTTGCATGCCATGCATGCATGATATCATGCATGCTTACTATGCTTTTTAATTTGTAATATTTTAAATTTAACCAATTCTTGTTTAAGTATCCATTGATATTATTTAGTTCGGTTAATACTTAAACTTTTTTAAACATTGTGGCCATCGATACTAATAGTATCGATGGTGTTTAGGAAATCATCAATTCTTCCAACTTTATTCATATCGATGGTTGTATATAAGAGTTGGTTCAGCTAATATCGATCGTGGCTAGTATCGATGATGTTAAATGAATGGCTAGTATCGACCACATGTCTTCGAACTTATTAATTTCGATGGAGCCATTGCAGAGACTATTAAGTTCGATGGATCTATTGTCGAGACCATTAAATTCATTGGAGCCATGGTCGAGATTGTTAAATTCAATGAAGCATGGTCGAAACTATTAAGTTTGATGGGCTGTTCACCATCTTCAACATCCAACCTTCATCAAAGTTGCAGGTTTGTTTCAAGTTCTTAAATCATCCGTAATACTCTCGTTTATGATGTTTAAATGTACAAAAATCGGTTTTAAAGGTGGTGAATGATGTCGTGTGGTGTTTGAGCTAAAACCCGAAGAAGAATCCATAGATCTACCTACAAAACGTGTCGGAGAACTCCAGATCCATGTACTTTCTCCTTCTACACATATGGAGAAACGTTTTGACACCAACAATGCTTGATTTTGTGTAGAATTGAAGAAGATATCTAGAGAGAGAAAGTAGAGAGAGGTGACGAAAATGTGATTCTAGAGAGAGAGTGGGCTGCAAAATGAAGAAGAAAGGAAGGAAAAATGGCTTTTTAGCCCGGGTTTAACACACGCGTGTTCAGATTCTTTCATTTACGCGTTATCGTATAGGTTTGTCGATTTTAGTAAAAATAACTTTCAAACGTGAAATGTTTTTATAAAATATTTTCATTTTAAATCTTTTAGGTTGTAATTCCTAATAAATGTTATTACTTCCATTTTATTTTTTTAAATTTCGTAAAAAAGTTTGTTTTGGATATCTCGTCGGAAAGCGTAACTTACGTTTATATTCGTAAAGATCGTCATCTTTACGAATACAACGCTTGTCTTTTATTCGAACTCGATTTGTGGATTTATGAATTATTGTTTCAGAATATTAAACATAACAGATGAATTCGTATGAATCATCACCCACGCAAACACTATTAGTTTAATTTTTCTAGAAATGATATTCACGTGTTTAATTGGCATTTGTGTCCTCACCAATGTTTAATGTTTTTTTGTCTTTGTTATATTATTTTATTTATTCACATTCAAAAATCCAGAATTCTCCTCCCTAAATCATATCATCGACACATTCATGATATACCGAAGTAGGTTTATGTATAGGGGATACGTAGAAGTCGGTTGCAACCTATTCAGCCGCCAGCCCACCACCACGGCAACACTTCGATAAGCCTTGACCTGTGTCTTTATATTTAGTGATATAATCTTACACCGTTATCATAATTATTGAAACTGAAATATGTTATACGTGTAAACTGCATAAACCATTCTGGGCATGTCTAGTTATATTGCAAACTACAACTTCTCAATGGTTCATGCACCTCAATTATGGGTTCTCAAGAATGTAAATCAAAGTCTAACTCAAAATGTAAACCTCGATAGCATAACATGTTGTACTATTCGTACAATCTCAACAGTAATTTGTCTATCTAAAACAAAGTGGTTACATTAGTGGCGAAAGCATTCACATCATACCCATGACACTCCCCGTTCTTCGAATCTTTTTGAAGCATGTCCTAGTTTAGATATATTTTTTATTTATGTTTTTTTTTAATTTTTATGCAAAGAATTCATCACTATTTTATTACCAAAAAATATTTGTTTACATATATATCAAAATGTGTAGGAAAAAAAAACTAAAAAAATATATACAATTTATTTTATTATTGTTCTGTTTTGAAGTTTAATATAATGTATTAAACAATGTGTTTTTGGCCACTAAACAACTTAGTGACATTCAATTTTAATTGTACTTCCTTTAGCTTGCAAGTTATGTATATGTGTGTTAAAGTTTTCTTTTGTTTTTCTATTAATGTGCATGAGAGGCCTGGGGTGGGGCAAACCCGACCTCCGTCCAGGGCCCATTTATCACAAGGGCACAAAAATTATAAAAATCGGTTTTAAAATATATATATTTACTTATATCTTCAAATACAAAACCGAAAAAATATAAGTTTATAATTCACTAGGGGCCTTTTTTTCCCAGTACGTCCGGGGCAGTTAAATTATCAGGGCCGCCCCTGTTAATGTGTAAAGAACAAATAAACCAAGCTAGCTCATAGCTCGAGGTATTTTACGAGCTTAGTTCCAGTCGATTTTTTAGCTTGATAAAAATTCAAGCCTGGCCAGATTGACTCGTTACCTTTCGAGCACCAGCCCTTGGCTTGGCTCATCATTTACATCCCTAGCTGTGCTAAGTTTTATTATTAAAAATAGACTAGAATTAGACTTAGACTTTAGTTCAAGACATTACAACACAAAATATATACTACATGAACGCTTGGAACGTAACATTATTCTTTGCTAATTTAAAAGCATAGAGCTTTGAAGATGGGTCAAAAGATGGATTGAATTTTTTACTTATGTTGACTAAAAATGAAAAATACAACATGAAACAAACAAAGGTAAAAAGGAGGTTAGAGAGTTTGGAAGCGCACAAGAAGCTTTACAGATTGGTACTTATCACCCTGTTGAGTGTACAATGGAACAGGTCGTATGCCTTTACTCATCTCTCTTACTGGTAAGCATGTTTGACCTGCGAAATCATCCTTTTCTGATATGTCATATTCATGAACTTCGATTCGAAGCAGAGCCAGTTCCGGAACCGTTAACGAGAACTCGAATTCCTCGTTCCATGCTGGATTCCAGCTGTCCTCCACTCGTTTTGATTTCTTCATCACCGAATCGTCACCTACTCCACCAATTCCTATCTGTATCGTATCCGAATCCAAAAATTTTTAATATTCGCATACAAAAATAAAATTACACGCAAACAAATCATATGTTACAAAAGTTGTATTATAATTGTTTTTTATAATTCTGTTGAAATTATAATGTGATGGTTGTATTATTGTGTAAGAAACTTTGTTGAATGATTTCTATAGGGCTCTGTGTTATCATCAAGCCTCCTTCACTCCACGTAGGCGCTATGTAGGCGCCACATAATCAACCAACACCATCTCCCCCTCATCACTCTACGTCATCACCACATGTGTTCTCATCACCCCCTCATTAAGCCCCTATCACCCCTTTTTCCCCCCCTTTTTTCCCTCTTTTTTCCCTCCTTCACGCCGTGAGGGAGGTCACGTTTGTATCATCACATGGTGGTCACGCCCTATGTGTAATGGGGGGGGGGGGTGATGGTTGGGGGCGTGATGGAGGGTGGTCAAGCCTCTCCTCACGCTTCATAACACATGGCCTAAAACAAACTAGAAGGTATGTTGGTTTATTATGTTTAAAGGATTTTCATAGGAAAAACATAAAGTAGATTAGTTTTTTACGTGTAAAATGTTTAGAGAGAGACTTTTTGAGAATAAAAAAAAAGTATGCTGGTTTTCTATGACATTTGCCTTTTTCTAAACAATGTAACATATAAAAGCTTATGACTGGTTTAGTTTACATGGCAGGTTCCAAGTTAAAACAGTCAGTCGAACCGTTGAATCATCAGAACCTAAACGAGGTGAACCAACCGACTTGCGTTGGTCAAATGGTTTTGTTGGTTTCAATGGTTCATAAGCATACCTACTTAAAACCAAACAAGTTTAAGAATCAACTGAAGGCTTACCCTCACATAGAAATCTGGTGGAGAGTATGCATCAAAATGTGTGTGTTTAAAATCATAATACCATCCTTCTCCCATATAAACGGTTATCTGAATAACCACAAACAGTGTGAATTAGTTCAAGACAAGATGATTAAAAGGAATTTACATAAATTAAACTCAAGTCACGTGCCTTCAATTTCATTTTGACCGGCAGTTTGACTCTTGGGTCAAAGACCTCATGACCACCAGTCAACAAAAAATCAGGCTTTTTTACATATCCACAACCCCCATTACCCCTAAACATTCCTTGCATCAACCACAATGATCTTCCATAGCCCTGTCTTACACATGAAGCATAAACAAACAAAAAACTTAAGATTTTATAAATTTTGAGAGACAGAAGTGGATGTGTAACCTGCATATTGAATGCCACCATCTGAGCTCCATGCATCCACCCGATTAACGGGTTGTAATTAGACGAGTCAAATCGTATTCCTTTAGGATACACCCTCAAAATATTTGTCTGGGTGAATCTGGAACATGCCAAGTGTTAGCAGCCACATGACATATGAGATCCACCAGAAACTGGCTCACAAAACAAGCCAATACCTGACAATTGTGGCCCATGAGTTTTTGCTGCCTTTTCAAGCTCGTGTTCGCTTAAACTGAGACGTCTTACTTTATCAGGGTCTACTTTCAGCCAATCATCCAAACCACCCTTTCCCTTTCCAGCATGGATAGCAATCAAACTCTTGTATTCAGGTGCCACGTCATTAGAGTGTAGATCTTCATCATCACCTGAATCATCTTCATCTGACTCATCCTGCTAGGACAGAGTTAGTACTGGCCATAATGGGTCAAAATGGTAGTTTTTGTACAGATCAAAACAGGTTAGGTTAGCCCACAACACTTTATGTTGACATAATGACAAATTTTTATAAATAATGTGGGTGTCAAATAGGACTATATAAATTACATATTTCATTTACAAATCTAGCAGAAGTTTTATGCATTAGAAATAAACATGGGCAACTTTTTACTTATTTTTTTATGCTAACTTTAAAATTATGTCAAATTAGAATTTAATAATCCAAATTATAGCTCTTTAGTTGATAATAATCCATACTAGCCATTTGACTAATGGTAATCCCAACTTTCACTTTCATTACAATCCTAGAAGTATAATCATCATCATCATCATCTATTTAGACTCGATTTTCACTAACTTTTGCTTATAATGACAATTGTGACCAAAATGAGAAAACATACAATCAAAATCGAGTAGAAATCAACGATGATTATGCTACTAGGATTGCTCTTGGCAATGAAAATAATAGTTGAAACTATTATTGGTCAAACTGCTATATGAATTATTATTGGCCAATTGTCATAGAATGGATCATTTAATTCTAGTTTTTCTAAAGTTATACCTATTAGAGAAAAAGCAAATACCCAAATCAACGATGATTATGCTACTGGGATTGCCCTTGGCAATGAAAGATAGTTGAAACTATTATTGGTCAAAACTGCTATATGAATTATTATCGGCCAATGGGTCATAGAATGGATTGTTAAATTCTAATTTGCCAAAAATTATTAATTAGAGAAAAAGCAAATACCCAAATTGACCTGATCATATTAAATGGGTTGGGATTGCCACCTCTACTATTATTATTCATGTACCTTATCATCAAGAGCGTTTGGAATTTCACCGCCCCAAGCTTCTGTAGAAGAACCTTTCTCATGTGATCCATTTTCCTTTGCCTGAGTTTTCTCCCCTTTAAGGTATTCTTTGGGTGGTTTAGTAGATATGATGACCCGTTTTTTAATAGATTCAGGAGAAGGGAATTTCTTTAAACAATCTTTGTCAGGAGTAAACAACATGTCACCAAATATATGATGAACCATCTGCCATTAACATTGAAATTAAAACCGGGACTTCTCAGTTAACAGATTTAAAATCCAAATTACAAAATTACCTCTGCCACTTTAGCTTGAAGATCTGTGGTAAGGTGGTCTTCTAAAGTAATCACAACAGGGTAATCAGATGCAGAGAAAGCATGATTCTTGATGGACTTTAAACATGTAGAAAGTTCAACAGGTGTGGTCAATGTCCTATATTGCAAAACAAAATAGTAGATAATTTAGATATAATGCACCAATACACATAATAATATCATGTAAAATAACTTAATTACATTCCATGAAGGACAAGGACGTCGTCTTCAGTTGAATTGGGCCATATATCTAACTCGATGACTCTTACTCCTCTCTCCAGTGCTTGAATGATGGGAACATCACTACAATCACTACTAAGCTGATTGCCAGTTAGATACGAGTTGTGACCAGTGAATATAAAATAATGAGACAACGGGGCGGTCATATCTTGGTGTACCTGAGAAACAACAAAAAATTATCTAAAAGTTATACATATAACCTACTGCATTCTATGAATATGATGAAATGGTGTCAATTAGATAATAAGCTGAAATGGGGTCAATTAGATAACCGAAAATATATGGTAACGTATGATAAAAGTGTTGCATATAACAAACTATATTCAAGGTCAATTAGATAAGAAGCTGAAATGAGCTAGGTTGATTCCAGTCATTCCTTAAGCACAACCAGAAACATCAACTTAAGATGTTAAACCAACACAACAACTATTGATATTACCAATTCATCGTTCCTGACAACTCAGATTACTGATTAAGCAAAATCACTGACTAACCAATACAAGTATGTGTTTGTGTTTATATATGCTACCAAATTATTTTGATACTCAAACATGCAGCAAGTTCCTCTTTCCCAAAACAAGGAGATATAGTTCTCATGCGGTGCCTGAACAACAACAATAACAATTATACCCGGTAAGTCCCACCAAAAAGCAAAGCTATTAGTTGGGTCTGAGAGGATGAGTTGACAGACCCTGAACTCCAAAACAATTTGGTGCCAAGACATTGTTGCCTTTATCCTCGAGGTAAGTGATTGCAATATTCATAGACCCTCGGCTCCAAAACAATTTGTTGCCAAAACATAGTCTCTTTTAGATGCAAGGTTCATATCATAGTTAGTTGTCTCATTTGGAGTGCTTGTTATCGAGTTTGAACATGTTTGGAAGAAAATTCAGATTAACAATCAATAAGAGTTAAAAGTAATTTTTAATTTCGAAAGTAAGCTAATTAAGCTAAGCTAATCTTCAAAATACAGGACAACAATCAAATTCAATTGACACAAAACAAAAACCCAATCGTAGTAATGAGATTCTTCTTCAATCGTATGCTAACTAATTCTAACAACAATTTTATAGGATCAAAAAGCGTAAATTGCAAATCATAGCAAAATATACCGAATGAGGAGAGAGAACAGGAACAGAAGAGCCGAGGAGGTATCTGAAGAAGGCATCGAGATTGAAACCCTTGCGATGGAAGATCAAAGAAGAATTGTGCGTAATGATTGCTTCAGCTTCCTCGATCGAAGCCTTTTCTTCATTCTGAACCTCAACGAGGAAGCGTTGGAGATGATCGGCGGTCATGTGACCGTTAACGGAATACTTGTCGAACAGAAGCTTGATCCCGGCGGGAGGATCGGCGGCGGGGATCCGGAACCGGCGTCTGAAACAGAAGCATACTGTGTAGGTTTGCTTGGACATCGGTGTAGGAATCATTGGAAATAAATTGAAGGTTTTGCGTGAATGGATGAAAAGGTACGTGCGATCAAATTCAATCGAGAAGAATGCATCTCCTCAGCTGAATTTGAGCGGGGAAACGAATCTCATCATCTCCGTCATTTGTTTAAAGCCTGCATGGATATATTCGTTTTGCTTGAAGAATTATTATCAAGTCATGTGTACTCGTCAAGCTCCTAAACAACGAACACCATCATGGGCGGCTCGGGGGAGGGGCAAACCCGACCTCCGTCCCGGGCTCATATTTTAGGGGCACAAAATTTTTTATATATCTATATCTATACTATATAATAAAAGAATAACACTCCGCCACTTGTCGTTAATATGTTAAACTACATGCCACATGCTGTCAAATGATTGGACAAATTGCAATTGATGCCACTTGTCATCATTATATTAATCTTTAATATTTTAAAAATAAATTAAATTTAATAAATGTAGTCAAACTTTCTAATTTAAAAAGATGATATTTACTTTTCTTTAAATACTAATAAAAATTTAATCATATCAAACATTTTTCATTTTTGATTAATAGTTTTGAAATTCAAAAAAATTTCAAATTAAATTATCAAGATAATCAACACAAAAATTTAAAATTCTAATTAAAGAAAGAATAACGATGATAATTATATTTTATGAATGTGTTCAAATTTTATTGATTATTAAATCTATGATCATTCTGTGATTAATATTTAATTTTAATTAACTTCATTTTGTAACTTAAAACACAAAAGGTTATCAAAAAACTCATTTTACAATTTTTATATCTTAATTGTTAATTCATATTATTTAATATAATTTTATGATTCAGCCCGTGTAATACACGGGGCTAATAAGCTAGTATGTATATGTAGAGATTCATTCCAATAAGAACTAATAAGGTGAACAGAACCAAAAATAAGCATTTATAAATATATGATTTAAGGGGTACATTTTTTAAAGTATAAAAAGTTACTTTCTTGCCCTTTAAACTAAATATGTTTATTGGTTCGATTAACGGTTTGTTCGGTCTGGGTTAATTAGTTTTCAAAATTTTTTCCCAATCAAAACACGAACCGGATTCGAGAAATGGTTCGCTTCTGTTTCGGTTAAAACAAAATAAACATATTAAAAACCTAAACCGCTTAAATTTCGAATAAACCGATCCAAACTAACCGAATTCAATCGAATAAACTGATTAAATACAAATAAACCGATTAAACCGATCTGAATAAACCGAATTCAATCTTATATAGTATAAAATAATAAATTTGAATTTGGTTTAATCGGTTAACCAAACAAATTGGAACTGAAAACCGAAATTCTGATATGGTCAGGTACCGAATCGAAAACCGAATTTAAAATTTGGATACGTCTAGGAACCAAAACAAAAAACCGAATTAAGAATTTGGTTCGATGTTTTTCAGTTACGAACACGTTTCGGTTCTCAGCATCAAACGGTTTTTTGGTTTTTTTGAATACCTCCACTTTAATATTCGAATTCGCTAGGGGGTCTTATTTTGGGCTCGTCCTTGGCACTTCAATTCTCAGGGCCGTCCCTGAACACCATCACCCATCATCACTCAGCGTAGGCACCACATGCATTATTATCACCTCTCATTCACGCCCCCTCTTCACTCACCTTCACATTGCAAAACCCCGTGACAACCCTCACGCCTTTGCCCCTCACGTCGTGGTCACATCTCTGTGTGGTGGGAGGAGGGCACCATGAGGGCGTGACCGATGTCTCTCATGCCCAACTCACTTACCACTACACATGACCTTAGCTTCCACAAGAAAGTTGTTTTGTTATCTCTTCCGCTCAAGAGTTCATTTATGAAGAAAAAAGAAAAAAGAAAGGAAATGAGAACATGTTTGTGTTTTTGAGTTTCATTTAATGAAGGAAAGGAAAGAAAAATAAAACATGTGTTATTGAATTTCACTTAAGAAAGGAAACAGGGCCGACTCAACCATTGGGGGCTCTAAGCGAAATAAAATTTAAATAAAATGTCAGGGTCTTTCACTAACGATTACATTAAAAATCCTTCGCATTTTATCCGGCCTTGAGACCGACAATAACAAACTAAAACTTTATACATGGTGGATTTAAAAAATATTGTTTAAATTTACATGTCAAAATGTTTTGATTAAATTTATTTTTTTAGTTTTATTACATGCAAATTCTTTCATAAAATATTCATAATCAATTTTTTTAAAAACATTTTTTATTAAATATTAAAAAGTTTTTATATGAGCCTTTGTTGTATCATATATTTTTTCAGAGCCCACAAACTTAAAAAAGCACACATACTAAAAAAACACCACTACATATGAAAAAAATTAAAAATGGGGGCCCTAGGCCCTAGCTTGAGTTGCTTGGCATATTGGGCCGTCCTGAAGAATTGATTGAGAAGGATGAGCTATAGTTGGATTTACTATCAAGAAATAAGTGATAAAAATATTATGTTACTTTATTTCAAGCTTATATGGAATGAATTATCAATTAATACCGTCCTGAACGAAGCTATCAGAATTGTTCCTTCCGATGACGGATTTCCCAACGTCGGTTTACCCGAAATTACATATGGACGGGTATTCCCAAGCCCGGTATTAGGCCGTATGAATTAATTTTTCAAATTTTCGCGGTATGAGACAGGCTTTGGATTTGTTCATATACCCGTTTACCCGGCCCGATTACCCGATTATATATACCCGTTTACCCGTCCCGTGTACCCGATTATAAATGCCCATTTATATACATTTGAAGTAGATAGAATTTGTTTATTTTTTATATTTCTGAACTTTAAAAATGTTCACAAAATTTGTTTCTTTTTTTATCTTTGTTTTTTTTTGCGGCAACTGCAATATCTTTTTTTAACCATTTTGTTAATTGCTATTTTTGATTTATATTGAACGATGGTAATCAACTTTTGACTTTTAAAATTTTATGCTATTTGATATATTAATAGTTTGTCTTATCATATTTAACATATAGTTTTTGGTTATAAAAATAAATTTATTATTAGTTACCCGATACTCGACGTGATTTAAGCTAGTTATTCTCAACGACTATATTTAGCTAAACCCGTCGGGATACCCGAAACCCGTCGGAATACCCGATTACCTGATGGGTAAATACCCGATGGATTTTGGGACGGGTATGGGACATACTTTTATAAACGGGTATGGGACTGAGATTACTCAAACCCGTTCCAAACACGGCCCTTGCCATCCCTAGGAATTGGAAGAGTGTGACATCCAGTACTTGATCGTCCGGCAACTCCGTATGTTATGTGTACTTTCACTATTTACTGTGTGTAAATACAATGTGTGAACAGTGTGTGTAACAACAAAACTCGGAAAACAAGAAACAGTTGTACGTGTTTAAGTGAAAACTTAAATACCGTAAGTATAACAACTCATGATAAACAATAGTTGTAAGTATTTAGGAGAAAACCTAAGTACAAATTGATACAACGAATCAATAGAGACAACAGTGTACAAGTAAACAACAAGAACATCGGTTGCGATCTGATATCCATAGATGACAGGAATCAGATGGCCGATAACTCTGTATGAAAACAATGTGAATTCAAGAAAACAATGTGAAAACAGGAAGTTTAGTTGAGTCCGTCAGTGAGGAAACACAATTCAAAACACCATTGCAGTGTCGTTTCAGAGCAACGAACTGACGGTGTGTTTGCGTGGGTGACGATTCACACAAACATATCTGTGAGTTTCGAGTTCTGAAATGAAGACTGAAAAGTAGAAAACAAAAGTCAGAAAGTAAACCATCGTCGTTTTTGTTCGGGTGACGATTCGAACGAATACGCGCGAAGGTGACGCGATCTGACGGAACATTTAAAATAATCATTTTCGATAAAATAATTCAAGAAAATAAAATGTAAAAGATTTACTAGGAATAACCGCTTCTTTCCAACAATTAGAAATAAATCCTTTTTAAAATACGTGTGACGTTCCGGAAACGCAACGAAAACGCAAACCGAGCATACGAAACGAACCAGAGCACCCTCGGAGTATAAATACTTTGAATGAGCTCATTTTTCTTCATTTCCCTCTTCCTAGTCTCTCTCTAAAAACCCCAAAACCGGAGTTTTCTCTCTCTAGAGTTTCCTCCTCCCCTTCAAACACTCCTAACTCACTCAAAACTCAACGAAATCGAGTGACTACAACTCATACTTACAAGTTACAAACAACATGAAATCAATACTGGATCGTGAAAACAACCTCAAGTACAACAACGAGCGCGTGCATTCTTGTTTACACTTAGTCAACCACATCAACAACAAGGTGAGTTCATATGCCCCTTTTCTAATCTTAATTGATTTTAAACTCTCGGGGCTGAGAAACATGCTAAATCTTTTATTTATTTAAAGTTTTCGTTTAACATATTGCTTATACTTTGATTTAGATAATATTGCTTGACTTATTATCATTTATCATTGTATGCATGCTTGTATGATCATGATATGACAGAGACAACTAAGATGAATATGATAATATAACTTCATAAATCATCAACACATTAGAATAACATAGTTGTAAGATTCTATCTTATAAAGCTTAATTATTCTTACAAGAACATATATTGAGATTATCACAGGTGAACATGATGACAACAACAACACGAACATGAATGATATGAAGATAATATATCTTCATAATATCATTTAACACCAGAGTTAGCTAAGTGTAATAGGACAAGTTTTATAACACTCAGCTTACAACTCGGTGCATACTACAAGATAACACGAAACAAACATCATCCACCACCTGAGTCGACTAAGTGTAGTAAGACTAGCTCTTACAATACGGTAGTGGCAACAGGTGACCATATGGAACAACAAGAATGATAATCATGGTAATGTACCTTCATGATAACAACATTATTCACACAACAACTAACAATGTATAATAAGACAGTTCTTATATAACCTTGTTAAACAACACTAGAACACACACATTGAGAACAAACAACATTGTTGAACACAATACAATTGATTACTATTGAACTGTCTGTATTATATCATTTCAATCATGTGCCATGTATTCAAGTTGATCATTGTAAGTCCCTTACACAAATCGCTGACCAGTTAGTTTTGACGTGACTAAACCGATGATAGTATAGTGGTACCATAGGTTTGACAAACCTCTAGCTTGTAGGGTTGGTATGTTGATCATATTGATCATTGGCCGGTAACGTATGACCGGGTGACAGGGCGACGAACAATCAGGTCTGGTAAGCGACACATGGTGATATTAATCTGCAGTTATAATTGTAATTAATCCATCGTTTCCTGTTGACTAGTAGACTGAGAAATTGATTCCTTCATGTCATATTACTAGTAACAGATTCGATGAGGTCCATGGGAACACAAAGTGATAGGGTAAATCAGATGTATTGTAATCTGATTACGTGAGGATTTCAATGGATTCCTTTTAGGCTCTATGCACTTCAAGTTTGGAACAAATATCAATTGGTTAACAAGCACTCTTATTATTAAAAGTGATTAACAGTTAACCCCACAAGAAATAGAATAATAACAAGGATCAGAGTAAATTAATCTAACTTCCTTAACACATTGAGGGTGTATCAATATTTCGGGTTGATAACTAACCCCTCTCAACATATTATTCTACATATGATACAACGGGTGAATATCAATATGGGATGAACAGGTCAAATGAAAATAGGGATCTATAGTTGTATCGCAAGCGTGTTAAGTTCTATTAGATATGTGTGTGATGGTGGATGGGGCTTGTTCCCCTACATATGCCCTATATATAAGCATAGCTAATAGGATGAAAAACTATGTGTAAATATAACTATGGAGAGGCCATTGTGAGAGCAGATGAATCAAACACTTACAAGTATCATGTATGACTTTGTGACTATGTATGTGAAAAATCAATGATTTCAATTATCAACTTATGAACTCACCAACCTAATTTTGACTTTGTTTAAATGCATGTTTTTCTTAGGTGATGAACAGGTTAACCAGTATTCAAGACATAGCTAGTGGACTTTTAGAAGACCTAGCTACATTTTGTGTCGTGCATACTTTTTGAATGACATAGACATGATTTTTTTTGTGGATCTTGTATAGTTACAAGATATAAACTCATTGATTCTTGACTAGTATTTACTTGGTTAAATTATGAACGATACATTGTAATTTAACTTTGTAATTCTATATCATTGTCATGTTAGCATTTCTCATTTATATATTATGTGTTATACAAACAATCTGATCATTCGATATCAAACGATATCGCGCCCTGAAACTTTCCGCCCGACGGGGAAAGTCGATCCAGCCCGCCGGCTCGGGTGTGGCAAAGAGCCGGTCGAGAGTGGAGATTCAGCAATCCACTATCGCATCGATGAACCAGATATAGAGATTTTCTTTTCAGTACCATAAACCTAAAGGGTGGGTTGTGCCATACAACTATCTTTGAATTGTAATGTTTAAATAAAAGTACTTTGTAATTTTGTTTCAAGTTATTAATCAAATGTTGAGTTATGCTTCAAAATGTTGTGTTTATGTGTATATTATATCTCTTCTGGACTTAACATTTTTTATATTACCCCATTTCCTTTATTGTGTATAGAAAAGAGAAATGGCAGGAAGAGGACCGTACGTGCGACCAAAACGGAAGGCAATCGGGTCGACGACAATCATATCGATGGTAGAACGGCGAGTTTGCAAAGCCATCGCTGATTACGAGGAAGCTCGTATACAAAGCAAGTCAAGCAGGAACGATAGTGATAAATGAATCCCTAACCCTTTTGAACAACATAACGAAGGGAATGCAAACCCTAACACATAAACTTAACTATTGAAACTCAGGATCTCATCATTACACCAAGGTTTAGCATATTTTTCGTTCTGTGCATTGTTTGCTCATTCTCCTTTAACTCAAACTAATCATTTTTATAAACGTATCTATTATGTGTATGACTTATTTATCTCCTTGAAAAATTATCATAGTCATATCCTCCCATATATTTTATATATCGAAGCTTTGAATTTTTACTGCTTACGTGTGTTGGAATTACAAGGTTTGTCACTCCCCCAATTCCCACGTGTGGTGTCAATTCACTTGGGAGTGACGTGGCCAGAATCACAGCTCATGGTCATATAGAACAACTCTATATGCGTTTCAAAATACATTGTTTGTCATATCACAACCAAAATAAAATTATAATCATTAAAGTAACGGAAAATAATAAGTTTAAACATGCGCGGAATATAATTGTCAGACACAACATTGTTTTTTAAAACACAACATCAGTTAAATTGTTTGAACAAAGCGACACACATATATGAATGCAGTTACTATGCTCATGTCCTTAGGTGCATCCTGACTCCAACGCAGCTAGTTACCAGAGAATACATGTTTTAAAAAGAAAGTGTCAACATAAGGTTGGTGAGTTCACAGGTTTTGATATACATAAATTAATAATCAGAAAACGTGTGTCATGCTGTTTATTAAAATGTTCGTCCCGAGCCCCTAGGTTCCAAGTGTCAATGCACATTACTGAACTAGACTTGTTAGTCCTTGCCTCCGCTATGTCTCATAAAAACCTAGCAAGATAGGTCGAGATTTCACGTGTCCTGACTTCCCGTCAGTA